>OX637863.1:31546560-31601560 GCA_951802705.1 Netelia virgata | reverse complement strand
TTTTTTTTTTTTTTTTTTTTCAAATTTTTTTTTTTTTTTCTCAAATTTTTTTTTTTCAATTTTTTTTTTTTTTCGAAATTTTTTTTTTTTTTTTTTTTCTCAATTTTTTTTTTTTTTCAAATTTTTTTTTTTTTCTGAAATTTTTTTTCTCAAATTTTTTTTTTTTTTTATTTTTTCTTAAATTTTTTTTTTCAAATTATTATTATTTTTTTCTCAAATTTTTTTCTTTCAAATTTTTTTATTTCAAATTTTTTTTTTTTCAAATTTTTTTTTTTTTCTCAAATTTTTTTTTTTTAAATTATTATTTTTTTTTCTGTAATTCAAAAAACAAAAATTTTTTTTCAAATTTTTTTTTTTGTTTTTTTTTCTCAAATTTTTTTTTTTTCAAATTATTATTTTTTTTTCTGTAATTTAAAAAAAAAAAAATTTTTTCCAATGTTTTTTTTTTTTTTTTTCAAATTTTTTTTTTTTTCTCAAATGTTGTTTTATTCAAATTATTATTTTTTTTTATGTAATTTAAAATAAAAAAAAAAAATTTCCAAAGTTTTTTTTTTTTTTTTTTTTTTTTAATTTTTTTTTGTGTAATTTAAAAAAATAATGTTTTTTTCCAAATTTTTTTTTTTTTTTTTAACTAAAAAAAATTTTTTTTTTTTTTTCTAAATTTTTTTGTTGTTGTTTCTTCTCAACATTTGGTTTTTTTCCAATTTTGTTTTTTTTCCAATTTTTTTTTTTTTTTCTCAAATTTGTTTTTTTGTTTTTTTCCAAATTTTTTTTTTGTTTTTTTTTTCTCAAATTGTTTTTTCAAAATTTTTTTTTTTTTTCCAAATTTTTTTTTTTTTTTTTTTCCAAATTTTTTTTGTTGTTTTTTTCTCAAATTTTTTTTTTTCAATTTATTATTTTTTTTCTGTAATTTAAAAAAAAAAATGTTTTTTTCCAATTTTTTTTTGTTTTTTTTTCTCAAATTTTTTTTTTCCAATTTTTTTTTTTTTTTCTGAAATTTTTTTTTTTTTTTTTTTTCTGAAATTTTTTTTTTCAAATTATTATTTTTTTTTCCCAAATTTTTTTTTTTTTTTTTTTTTTCTCAAATTTTTTTTTTAAATTATTTTTTTTTTTCTGTAATTTAAAAAAAAAAAAAAAAATTTCCAATTTTTTTTTTTTTTATTTTTTTTTTTTTTTTTTTTCTCAAATTTTTTTTTTCCAAATTTTTGTTTTTTTTCGTTTTCTTTCTCAAATTTTGGTTTTTTTCAAATTTTTTTTTTTTTTCCAAATTTTTTATTTTTTTTTTCCAAATTTTTTTTTTTTTTTTTTTTAATTTTTTTTTTGTTTTTTTTTCTCAATTTTTTTTTTTTTTAAATTTTTTTTTTTTTCTGAAATTTTTTTTCTCAAATTTTTTTTTTTTTTTATTTTTTCTCAAATTTTTTTTTTCAAATTATTATTATTTTTTTCTCAAATTTTTTTCTTTCAAATTTTTTTATTTCAAATTTTTTTTTTTCAAATTTTTTTTTTTTTCTCAAATTTTTTTTTTTTAAATTATTATTTTTTTTTCTGTAATTCAAAAAACAAAAATTTTTTTTCAAATTTTTTTTTTTGTTTTTTTTTCTCAATTTTTTTTTTTTCAAATTATTTTTTTTTTCGTGTAATTTAAAAAAAAAATGTTTTTTTTCCAAATTTTTTTTTTTCCAAATATTTTTTTTCTTTTTCAATTTTTTTTTTTTCAAATTTTTTTTGTTGTTTTTTTTTCTCAAATTTTTTTTTTTAAATCATTTTTTTTTTCTGTAATTTAAAAAAAAAAAAATTTTTTTCCAATTTTTTTTTGTTTTTTTTTCTCAAATTTTTTTTTTCAAATTTTTTTTTTTTTTTTTCTGAAAGTTTTTTTTTCAAATTTTTTTTTTTTTTTTTAATTAAAAATTTTTTTTTTTTTTCCAAATTTTTTTTTTTTTAAATTTTTTTTTCAAATTTTTTTTTTTCTGAAATTTTTTTTTTTTTTTTTTTCTCAAATTTTTTTTTTTCAATTTATTATTTTTTTTCTGTAATTTAAAAAAAAAATGTTTTTTTCCAATTTTTTTTTGTTTTTTTTTCTCAAATTTTTTTTTCCAATTTTTTTTTTTTTTTCATTTTTTTTTTTTCATTTTTTATTCTCAAATTTTGTTTTTTTTCAAATTTTATTTATTTTTTTTTCCAAATTTTTTTTTTTTTTTTTCAAATTTTTTTTTTTTCCAAATTTTTTTTTTTGTTTTTTTTTCTCAATTTTTTTTTTTTTCAAATTGTTTTTTTTTTTTTTCCAATTTTTTTTTTTTTTTTCCAAATTTTTTTGTTGTTTTTTTTTTTGAAATTTTTTTTTTTCAAATTTTTTTTTTTTTTCTGAAATTTTTTTTTTTTTTTTTTTTTCTGAAATTTTTTTTTTTTCAAATTATTATTTTTTTTTTTTCTCAAATTTTTTTTTTTAAATTATTATTTTTTTTCTGTAATTTAAAAAAAAAAAAAAAATTTTCCAATTTTTTTTTTTTTTTTCTTAAATTTTTTTTTTTAATTTTGTTTTTTTTTTTTTTCTCACATTTTTTTTTTTTCAAATTATTATTTTTTTTTCTCAAATGTTTTTCTTTCAAATTTTTTTTTTTCAAATTTTTTTTTTTTAAAATTTTTTTTTTTTCTGAAATTTTTTTTTTCAAATTTTTTTTTTTTTTTATTTTTTCTCAAATTTTTTTTTTTTCAAATTACTATTTTTTTTGTGTAATTTAAAAAAAAAATGTTTTTTTTTCCAAATTTTTTTTTTTTTTTTTAATTAAAATTTTTTTTTTTTTCCAATTTTTTTTTTTTTTAATTTTTATTTTCCAATTTTTTTTTTTTCCAAATTTTTTTTTTTTTTTTTTCCAAATTTTTTTTTTTTTTCCAAATTTTTTTTGTTGTTTTTTTTTCTGAAATTTTTTTTTTTTAAATTTTTTTTTTTTTTCTGAAATTTTTTTTTTTTTTTTTTTTCTGAAATTTTTTTTTTTCAAATTATTATTTTTTTCTGTAATTTAAAAAAAAAAATTTTTTTTTCCAATTTTTTTTTTTTTTTTTTCTTAAATTTTTTTTTTTTTAATTAAAAATTTTTTTTTTTTTTTAATTTTTTTTTCAAATTATTATTTTTTTTCTGTAATTTAAAAAAAAAAAAAAAATTTTCCAATGTTTTTTTTTTTTTTTCTCAAATTTTTTTTTTTTAAATTATTATTTTTTTTTCTGTAATTCAAAAAACAAAAATTTTTTTTCAAATTTTTTTTTTTGTTTTTTTTTCTCAAATTTTTTTTTTTTCAAATTATTATTTTTTTTTCTGTAATTAAAAAAAAAAAAAATTTTTTCCAATGTTTTTTTTTTTTTTTTTCAAATTTTTTTTTTTTTCTCAAATGTTGTTTTATTCAAATTATTATTTTTTTTTATGTAATTTAAAATAAAAAAAAAAAATTTCCAAAGTTTTTTTTTTTTTTTTTTTTTTTTTAATTTTTTTTTGTGTAATTTAAAAAAATAATGTTTTTTTCCAAATTTTTTTTTTTTTTTTTAACTAAAAAAAATTTTTTTTTTTTTTTCTAAATTTTTTTGTTGTTGTTTCTTCTCAACATTTGGTTTTTTTCCAATTTTGTTTTTTTTCCAATTTTTTTTTTTTTTTCTCAAATTTGTTTTTTTGTTTTTTTCCAAATTTTTTTTTTGTTTTTTTTTTCTCAAATTGTTTTTTCAAAATTTTTTTTTTTTTTCCAAATTTTTTTTTTTTTTTTTTTCCAAATTTTTTTTGTTGTTTTTTTCTCAAATTTTTTTTTTTCAATTTATTATTTTTTTTCTGTAATTTAAAAAAAAAAATGTTTTTTTCCAATTTTTTTTTGTTTTTTTTTCTCAAATTTTTTTTTTCCAATTTTTTTTTTTTTTTCTGAAATTTTTTTTTTTTTTTTTTTTCTGAAATTTTTTTTTTCAAATTATTATTTTTTTTTCCCAAATTTTTTTTTTTTTTTTTTTTTTCTCAAATTTTTTTTTTAAATTATTTTTTTTTTCTGTAATTTAAAAAAAAAAAAAAAATTTTCCAATTTTTTTTTTTTTTATTTTTTTTTTTTTTTTTTTTCTCAAATTTTTTTTTTCCAAATTTTTGTTTTTTTTCGTTTTCTTTCTCAAATTTTGGTTTTTTTCAAATTTTTTTTTTTTTTCCAAATTTTTTATTTTTTTTTTCCAAATTTTTTTTTTTTTTTTTTTAAATTTTTTTTTTGTTTTTTTTTCTCAATTTTTTTTTTTTTTCAAATTTTTTTTTTTTTCTGAAATTTTTTTTCTCAAATTTTTTTTTTTTTTTATTTTTTCTCAAATTTTTTTTTTCAAATTATTATTATTTTTTTCTCAAATTTTTTTCTTTCAAATTTTTTTATTTCAAATTTTTTTTTTTCAAATTTTTTTTTTTTTCTCAAATTTTTTTTTTTTAAATTATTATTTTTTTTTCTGTAATTCAAAAAACAAAAATTTTTTTTCAAATTTTTTTTTTTGTTTTTTTTTCTCAATTTTTTTTTTTTTCAAATTATTTTTTTTTTCGTGTAATTTAAAAAAAAAATGTTTTTTTTCCAAATTTTTTTTTTTCCAAATATTTTTTTTCTTTTTCAATTTTTTTTTTTTCAAATTTTTTTTGTTGTTTTTTTTTCTCAAATTTTTTTTTTTAAATCATTTTTTTTTTCTGTAATTTAAAAAAAAAAAAATTTTTTTCCAATTTTTTTTTGTTTTTTTTTCTCAAATTTTTTTTTTCAAATTTTTTTTTTTTTTTTTCTGAAAGTTTTTTTTTCAAATTTTTTTTTTTTTTTTTAATTAAAAATTTTTTTTTTTTTTCCAAATTTTTTTTTTTTTTTAATTTTTTTTCAAATTTTTTTTTTTCTGAAATTTTTTTTTTTTTTTTTTTCTCAAATTTTTTTTTTTCAATTTATTATTTTTTTTCTGTAATTTAAAAAAAAAATGTTTTTTTCCAATTTTTTTTTGTTTTTTTTTCTCAAATTTTTTTTTCCAATTTTTTTTTTTTTTTCATTTTTTTTTTTTCATTTTTTATTCTCAAATTTTGTTTTTTTTCAAATTTTATTTATTTTTTTTTCCAAATTTTTTTTTTTTCAAATTTTTTTTTTTTCCAAATTTTTTTTTTTTTGTTTTTTTTTCTCAATTTTTTTTTTTTTCAAATTGTTTTTTTTTTTTTTCCAATTTTTTTTTTTTTTTTCCAAATTTTTTTGTTGTTTTTTTTTTTGAAATTTTTTTTTTTCAAATTTTTTTTTTTTTTCTGAAATTTTTTTTTTTTTTTTTTTTTCTGAAATTTTTTTTTTTTCAAATTATTATTTTTTTTTTTTTCTCAAATTTTTTTTTTTAAATTATTATTTTTTTTCTGTAATTTAAAAAAAAAAAAAAATTTTTCCAATTTTTTTTTTTTTTTTCTTAAATTTTTTTTTTTTAATTTTGTTTTTTTTTTTTTTTCTCACATTTTTTTTTTTTCAAATTATTATTTTTTTTTCTCAAATGTTTTTCTTTCAAATTTTTTTTTTTCAAATTTTTTTTTTTTTAAATTTTTTTTTTTTCTGAAATTTTTTTTTTCAAATTTTTTTTTTTTTTTATTTTTTCTCAAATTTTTTTTTTTTCAAATTACTATTTTTTTTGTGTAATTTAAAAAAAAATGTTTTTTTTTCCAAATTTTTTTTTTTTTTTTTAATTAAAATTTTTTTTTTTTTCCAATTTTTTTTTTTTTTTATTTTTATTTTCCAATTTTTTTTTTTTCCAAATTTTTTTTTTTTTTTTTTCCAAATTTTTTTTTTTTTTCCAAATTTTTTTTGTTGTTTTTTTTTCTGAAATTTTTTTTTTTTAAATTTTTTTTTTTTTTCTGAAATTTTTTTTTTTTTTTTTTTTCTGAAATTTTTTTTTTTCAAATTATTATTTTTTTCTGTAATTTAAAAAAAAAAAATTTTTTTTCCAATTTTTTTTTTTTTTTTTTCTTAAATTTTTTTTTTTTTAATTAAAAATTTTTTTTTTTTTTTAATTTTTTTTTCAAATTATTATTTTTTTTCTGTAATTTAAAAAAAAAAAAAAATTTTTCCAATGTTTTTTTTTTTTTTTCTCAAATTTTTTTTTTTTCCAATTTTTTTTTTTTTTTTCTCAAATTTTTTTTTTTCAAATTTTTTTTTTTTTTTTTCTCAAATGTTGTTTTATTCAAATTATTATTTTTTTTTATGTAATTTAAAATAAAAAAAAAAAATTTCCAAAGTTTTTTTTTTTTTTTTTTTTTTTTTAATTTTTTTTTGTGTAATTTAAAAAAATAATGTTTTTTTTCCAAATTTTTTTTTTTTTTTTTAACTAAAAAAATTTTTTTTTTTTTTTCTAAATTTTTTTGTTGTTTCTTCTCAACATTTGGTTTTTTTCCAATTTTTTTTTTTCCAATTTGTTTTTTTGTTTTTTTCCAAATTTTTTTTTTGTTTTTTTTTTCTCAAATTGTTTTTTCAAATTTTTTTTTTTTTTTTCCAAATTTTTTTTTTTTTTTTTTCCAAATTTTTTTTGTTGTTTTTTTCTCAAATTTTTTTTTTTCAATTTATTATTTTTTTTCTGTAATTTAAAAAAAAAAATGTTTTTTTCCAATTTTTTTTTGTTTTTTTTTCTCAAATTTTTTTTTCCAATTTTTTTTTTTTTCTGAAATTTTTTTTCTCAAATTTTTTTTTTTTTTTATTTTTTCTCAAATTTTTTTTTTCAAATTATTATTATTTTTTTCTCAAATTTTTTTCTTTCAGATTTTTTTATTTCAAATTTTTTTTTTTTCAAATTTTTTTTTTTTTCTCAAATTTTTTTTTTTTAAATTATTATTTTTTTTTCTGTAATTCAAAAAACAAAAATTTTTTTTCAAATTTTTTTTTTTGTTTTTTTTTTCTCAAATTTTTTTTTTTCAAATTATTTTTTTTTTTGTGTAATTTAAAAAAAAAATGTTTTTTTTCCAAATTTTTTTTTTTTAATTTTTTTTATTTTTTTTTTTCTCAAATTTTTTTTTCCCAAATTTTTGTTTTTTTTCGTTTTCTTTCTCAAATTTTGGTTTTTTCAAATTTTTTTTTTTTTTCCAAATTTTTTATTTTTTTTTTCCAAATTTTTTTTTTTTTTTTTTTAAATTTTTTTTTTGTTTTTTTTTCTCAATTTTTTGTTTTTTTCAAATTTTTTTTTTTTTCTGAAATTTTTTTTCTCAAATTTTTTTTTTTTTTTTATTTTTTCTCAAATTTTTTTTTTTTAAATTATTATTATTTTTTTCTCAAATTTTTTTCTTTCAAATTTTTTTATTTCAAATTTTTTTTTTTCAAATTTTTTTTTTTCAAATTTTTTTTTTTTTCTCAAATTTTTTTTTTTTAAATTATTATTTTTTTTCTGTAATTCAAAAAACAAAAATTTTTTTTCCAAATTTTTTTTTTTTTTTTTTTTTCTCAAATTTTTTTTTTAAATTATTTTTTTTTTCTGTAATTTAAAAAAAAAAAAAAATTTTTCCATTTTTTTTTTTTTTTTTTTTTCTCAAATTTTTTTTTTCCAAATTTTTGTTTTTTTTCGTTTTCTTTCTCAAATTTTGGTTTTTTTCAAATTTTTTTTTTTTTTCCAAATTTTTGTTTTTTTTCGTTTTCTTTCTCAAATTTTGGTTTTTTTCAAATTTTTTTTTTTTTTCCAAATTTTTTATTTTTTTTTTCCAAATTTTTTTTTTTTTTTTTTTTAATTTTTTTTTTGTTTTTTTTTCTCAATTTTTTTTTTTTTCAAATTTTTTTTTTTTTCTGAAATTTTTTTTCTCAAATTTTTTTTTTTTTTTATTTTTTCTCAAATTTTTTTTTTCAAATTATTATTATTTTTTTCTCAAATTTTTTTCTTTCAAATTTTTTTATTTCAAATTTTTTTTTTTCAAATTTTTTTTTTTTTCTCAAATTTTTTTTTTTAAATTATTATTTTTTTTTCTGTAATTCAAAAAACAAAAATTTTTTTTCAAATTTTTTTTTTTGTTTTTTTTTCTCAATTTTTTTTTTTCAAATTATTTTTTTTTTCGTGTAATTTAAAAAAAAATGTTTTTTTTCCAAATTTTTTTTTTTCCAAATATTTTTTTTCTTTTTCAATTTTTTTTTTTCAAATTTTTTTTGTTGTTTTTTTTTCTCAAATTTTTTTTTTTAAATCATTTTTTTTTTCTGTAATTTAAAAAAAAAAAAATTTTTTTCCAATTTTTTTTTGTTTTTTTTTCTCAAATTTTTTTTTCAAATTTTTTTTTTTTTTTTTCTGAAAGTTTTTTTTTCAAATTTTTTTTTTTTTTTTTAATTAAAATTTTTTTTTTTTTTTCCAAATTTTTTTTTTTTTTTAATTTTTTTTTCAAATTTTTTTTTTTCTGAAATTTTTTTTTTCAATTTATTATTTTTTTTCTGTAATTTAAAAAAAAAATGTTTTTTTCCAATTTTTTTTTGTTTTTTTTTCTCAAATTTTTTTTTTCCAATTTTTTTTTTTTTTTCATTTTTTTTTTTTCATTTTTTATTCTCAAATTTTGTTTTTTTTCAAATTTTATTTATTTTTTTTTCCAAATTTTTTTTTTTTTTTTTCAAATTTTTTTTTTTTCCAAATTTTTTTTTTTGTTTTTTTTTCTCAATTTTTTTTTTTTTTCAAATTGTTTTTTTTTTTTTTTCCAATTTTTTTTTTTTTTTTCCAAATTTTTTTGTTGTTTTTTTTTTTGAAATTTTTTTTTTTCAAATTTTTTTTTTTTTTCTGAAATTTTTTTTTTTTTTTTTTTTTCTGAAATTTTTTTTTTTTTTTTTTTTTCTGAAATTTTTTTTTTTTCAAATTATTTTTTTTTTTTTTTTCTTAAATTTTTTTTTTTTAATTTTGTTTTTTTTTTTTTTTCTCAAATTTTTTTTTTTCAAATTATTATTTTTTTTTCTCAAATGTTTTTCTTTCAAATTTTTTTTTTTCAAATTTTTTTTTTTTCAAATTTTTTTTTTTTTCTGAAATTTTTTTTTTCAAATTTTTTTTTTTTTTTATTTTTTCTCAAATTTTTTTTTTTCAAATTACTATTTTTTTTGTGTAATTTAAAAAAAAAATGTTTTTTTTTCCAAATTTTTTTTTTTTTTTTTAATTAAAATTTTTTTTTTTTTCCAATTTTTTTTTTTTTTAATTTTTATTTTCCAATTTTTTTTTTTTCCAAATTTTTTTTTTTTTTTTTTCCAAATTTTTTTTTTTTTTCCAAATTTTTTTTGTTGTTTTTTTTTCTGAAATTTTTTTTTTTTTAAATTTTTTTTTTTTTTCTGAAATTTTTTTTTTTTTTTTTTTTCTGAAATTTTTTTTTTTCAAATTATTATTTTTTTCTGTAATTTAAAAAAAAAAATTTTTTTTTCCAATTTTTTTTTTTTTTTTTTCTTAAATTTTTTTTTTTTTAATTAAAAATTTTTTTTTTTTTTTAATTTTTTTTTCAAATTATTATTTTTTTTCTGTAATTTAAAAAAAAAAAAAAATTTTTCCAATGTTTTTTTTTTTTTTTCTCAAATTTTTTTTTTTCCAATTTTTTTTTTTTTTTTCTCAAATTTTTTTTTTTCAAATTTTTTTTTTTTTTTTTCTCAAATGTTGTTTTATTCAAATTATTATTTTTTTTTATGTAATTTAAAATAAAAAAAAAAAATTTCCAAAGTTTTTTTTTTTTTTTTTTTTTTTTTAATTTTTTTTTGTGTAATTTAAAAAAATAATGTTTTTTTTCCAAATTTTTTTTTTTTTTTTTAACTAAAAAAATTTTTTTTTTTTTTTCTAAATTTTTTTGTTGTTTCTTCTCAACATTTAGTTTTTTTCCAATTTTTTTTTTTTCCAATTTGTTTTTTTGTTTTTTTCCAAATTTTTTTTTTGTTTTTTTTTTCTCAAATTGTTTTTTCAAAATTTTTTTTTTTTTTTCCAAATTTTTTTTTTTTTTTTTTCCAAATTTTTTTTGTTGTTTTTTTCTCAAATTTTTTTTTTTCAATTTATTATTTTTTTTCTGTAATTTAAAAAAAAAAATGTTTTTTTCCAATTTTTTTTTGTTTTTTTTTCTCAAATTTTTTTTTTCCAATTTTTTTTTTTTTCTGAAATTTTTTTTCTCAAATTTTTTTTTTTTTTTATTTTTTCTCAAATTTTTTTTTTCAAATTATTATTATTTTTTTCTCAAATTTTTTTCTTTCAGATTTTTTTATTTCAAATTTTTTTTTTTTCAAATTTTTTTTTTTTTCTCAAATTTTTTTTTTTTAAATTATTATTTTTTTTTCTGTAATTCAAAAAACAAAAATTTTTTTTCAAATTTTTTTTTTTGTTTTTTTTTTCTCAAATTTTTTTTTTTCAAATTATTTTTTTTTTTGTGTAATTTAAAAAAAAAATGTTTTTTTTCCAAATTTTTTTTTTTTAATTTTTTTTATTTTTTTTTTTCTCAAATTTTTTTTTCCCAAATTTTTGTTTTTTTTCGTTTTCTTTCTCAAATTTTGGTTTTTTCAAATTTTTTTTTTTTTCCAAATTTTTTATTTTTTTTTTCCAAATTTTTTTTTTTTTTTTTTTTAATTTTTTTTTTGTTTTTTTTTCTCAAATTTTTTTTTTTTAAATTATTATTATTTTTTTCTCAAATTTTTTTCTTTCAAATTTTTTTATTTCAAATTTTTTTTTTTCAAATTTTTTTTTTTCAAATTTTTTTTTTTTTCTCAAATTTTTTTTTTTAAAATTATTATTTTTTTTCTGTAATTCAAAAAACAAAAATTTTTTTTCCAAATTTTTTTTTTTTTTTTTTTTTCTCAAATTTTTTTTTTAAATTGTTTTTTTTTTTCTGTAATTTAAAAAAAAAAAAAAAATTTTCCAATTTTTTTTTTTTTTTTTTTTCTCAAATTTTT
Organism: Netelia virgata; assembly: GCA_951802705.1. Taxonomy (NCBI): domain Eukaryota; kingdom Metazoa; phylum Arthropoda; class Insecta; order Hymenoptera; family Ichneumonidae; genus Netelia; species Netelia virgata. Next base: position 31,590,701 of record OX637863.1, on the reverse strand, counting down.
TTTTTCCAAATTTTTGTTTTTTTTCGTTTTCTTTCTCAAATTTTGGTTTTTTTCAAATTTTTTTTTTTTTTCCAAATTTTTGTTTTTTTTCGTTTTCTTTCTCAAATTTTGGTTTTTTTCAAATTTTTTTTTTTTTTCCAAATTTTTTATTTTTTTTTTCCAAATTTTTTTTTTTTTTTTTTTTAATTTTTTTTTTGTTTTTTTTTCTCAATTTTTTTTTTTTTTCAAATTTTTTTTTTTTTCTGAAATGTTTTTTCTCAAATTTTTTTTTTTTTTTATTTTTTCTCAAATTTTTTTTTTCAAATTATTATTATTTTTTTCTCAAATTTTTTTCTTTCAAATTTTTTTATTTCAAATTTTTTTTTTTCAAATTTTTTTTTTTTTCTCAAATTTTTTTTTTTAAATTATTATTTTTTTTTCTGTAATTCAAAAAACAAAAATTTTTTTTCAAATTTTTTTTTTTGTTTTTTTTTCTCAATTTTTTTTTTTTCAAATTATTTTTTTTTTCGTGTAATTTAAAAAAAAATGTTTTTTTTCCAAATTTTTTTTTTTCCAAATATTTTTTTTCTTTTTCAATTTTTTTTTTTCAAATTTTTTTTGTTGTTTTTTTTTCTCAAATTTTTTTTTTTAAATCATTTTTTTTTTCTGTAATTTAAAAAAAAAAAAATTTTTTTCCAATTTTTTTTTGTTTTTTTTTCTCAAATTTTTTTTTTCAAATTTTTTTTTTTTTTTTTCTGAAAGTTTTTTTTTCAAATTTTTTTTTTTTTTTTTAATTAAAATTTTTTTTTTTTTTTCCAAATTTTTTTTTTTTTTTAATTTTTTTTTCAAATTTTTTTTTTTCTGAAATTTTTTTTTTTTTTTTTTTCTCAAATTTTTTTTTTTCAATTTATTATTTTTTTTCTGTAATTTAAAAAAAAAATGTTTTTTTCCAATTTTTTTTTGTTTTTTTTTCTCAAATTTTTTTTTTCCAATTTTTTTTTTTTTTTCATTTTTTTTTTTTCATTTTTTATTCTCAAATTTTGTTTTTTTTCAAATTTTATTTATTTTTTTTTCTTAAATTTTTTTTTTTTAATTTTGTTTTTTTTTTTTTTTCTCAAATTTTTTTTTTTCAAATTATTATTTTTTTTTCTCAAATGTTTTTCTTTCAAATTTTTTTTTTTCAAATTTTTTTTTTTTCAAATTTTTTTTTTTTTCTGAAATTTTTTTTTTCAAATTTTTTTTTTTTTTTATTTTTTCTCAAATTTTTTTTTTTTCAAATTACTATTTTTTTTGTGTAATTTAAAAAAAAAATGTTTTTTTTTCCAAATTTTTTTTTTTTTTTTTAATTAAAATTTTTTTTTTAATTTTTATTTTCCAATTTTTTTTTTTTCCAAATTTTTTTTTTTTTTTTTTCCAAATTTTTTTTTTTTTTCCAAATTTTTTTTGTTGTTTTTTTTTCTGAAATTTTTTTTTTTTTAAATTTTTTTTTTTTTTCTGAAATTTTTTTTTTTTTTTTTTTTCTGAAATTTTTTTTTTTCAAATTATTATTTTTTTCTGTAATTTAAAAAAAAAAAAAAAATTTTTCCAATGTTTTTTTTTTTTTTTCTCAAATTTTTTTTTTTCCAATTTTATTTTTTGTTTTTTTCAAATTTTTTTTTTTTTCTGAAATTTTTTTTCTCAAATTTTTTTGTTTTTTTATTTTTTCTCAAATTTTTTTTTTTTAAATTATTATTATTTTTTTCTCAAATTTTTTTCTTTCAAATTTTTTTATTTCAAATTTTTTTTTTTCAAATTTTTTTTTTTTTCTCAAATTTTTTTTTTTTTAATTTTTTTTTTTTTTTTTTTTCTCAAATTTTGTTTTTCCAAATTTTTTTTTTTTTTCGTTTTCTTTCTCAAATTTTGGTTTTTTCAAATTTTTTTTTTTTTCCAAATTTTTTATTTTTTTTTTCCAAATTTTTTTTTTTTTTTTTTTTAATTTTTTTTTTGTTTTTTTTTCTCAATTTTTTTTTTTTTTCAAATTTTTTTTTTTTTCTGAAATTTTTTTTCTCAAATTTTTTTTTTCTCAAATTTTTTTTTTCCAAATTTTTTTTTTTTTTCGTTTTCTTTCTCAAATTTTGGTTTTTTCCAATTTTTTTTTTTTCCAAATTTTTTTTTTTTTTTTTGTTTTTTTTTCTCAATTTTTTTTTTTCAAATTTTCTTTTTTTTCTGAAATTTTTTTTCTCAAATTTTTTTTTTTTTTTTTTCTCAAATTTTTTTTTTCCAAATTTTTTTTTTTTTCGTTTTCTTTCTCAAATTTTGGTTTTTTCCAATTTTTTTTTTTTCCAAATTTTTTTTTTTTTTTTTCTTTAAATTTTTTTTTTTGTTTTTTTTTCTCAAATTTTTTTTTTTTCAAATTTCTTTTTTTTTCTCAAATTTTTTTTTTCAAATTTTTTTATTTTTTTATTTTTTCTCAAATTTTTTTTTTTTTCAAATTATTATTTTTTTCCAAACTTTTTTTTTTTTTTTTTCTCAAATGTTGTTTTTTTTGCAAATTATTAATTTTTTTATGTAATTTAAAATAAAAAAAAATAAAATTTTCCAAATTTTTTTTTTTTTCCAATTTTTTTTTTTTTTTTCCTTTTTTTTTTTTCATTTTTTATTCTCAAATTTTGTTTTTTTTTCCAATTTTATTTATTTTTTTTTCCAAATTTTTTTTTTTTTTTTTCGAATTTTTTTTTTTTCCAAATTTTTTTTTTTTTTTCCAATTTTTTTTTTTTTTTTTTTTCCAAATTTTTTTGTTGTTTTTTTCTGAAATTTTTTTTTTTTCAAATTTTTTTTTTTTTTCTGAAATTTTTTTTTTTTTTTTTTTTTCAAATTATTTTTTTTTTTTTCTCAAATTTTTTTTTTTAAATTATTATTTTTTTTTCTGTAATTTAAAAAAAAAAAAATTTTTTCGAATTTTTTTTTGTTTTTTGTTCTCAAATTTTTTTTTCAAATTTTTTTTTTTTTTTTTCTGAAAGTTTTTTTTTCAAATTTTTTTTTTTTTTGTTCTCAAATGTTGTTTTTTTCAAATTATTATTTTTTTTTTTAATTAAAATTTTTTTTTTTTTTCCAAATTTTTTTTTTTTTTAAATTTTTTTTTTTCCAATTTTTTTTTTTCAAATTTTTTTTTTTTTCTGAAATTTTTTTTTTTCAAATTATTATTTTTTTTCTGTAATTTAAAAAAAAAAAAAAAATTTTCCAATTTTTTTTTTTTTTTTTCCTCAAATTTTGTTTTTTTAAAATTTTTTTTTTCTGAAATTTTTTTTTTCGAATTTTTTTTTGTGTAATTTGAAAAAAATTTTTTTTTTTTTCCAAATTTTTTTTTTTTTTTTTAATTAAAAAAAATTTTTTTTTTTTTTCCAAATTTTTTTTTTGTTGTTTCTTCTCAACATTTGGTTTTTTGCAAATTTTTTTTTTTCCAATTTTTTTTTTTTTTTCTCAAATTTGTTTTTTTGTTTTTTTCCAAATTTTTTTTTTTTTTAAAAATTTTTTTTTTTTTTCCAAATTTTTTTTGTTTGTTTTTTTTCTGAAATTTTTTTTTTTTCTAATTTTTTTTTTTTTTTTCAAATTTTTTTTTTTTTTTTTTCCAAATTTTTTTTTTTGTTTTCCAAATTTTTTTTGTTGTTTTTTTTTCTGAAATTTTTTTTTTTTCAAATTTTTTTTTTTTTTTCTGAAATTTTTTTTTTTTTTTTTTTTCTGAAATTTTTTTTTTCAAATTATTATTTTTTTTCTGTAATTTAAAAAAAAAAAAAATTTTCCAAATTTTTTTTTTTTTTTCCCAAATTTTTTTTTTTTTTTTTTTTTTCTCAAATTTTTTTTTTAAATTATTATTTTTTTTTCTGTAATTTAAAAAAAAAAATTTTTTTTCCAATTTTTTTTTTTTTTTTTTCTTAAATTTTTTTTTTTTTAATTTTTTTTTTTTTTTTTTTTCTCAAATTTTTTTTTTCCAAATTTTTGTTTTTTTTTCGTTTTCTTTCTTAAATTTTGGTTTTTTTCAAATTTTTTTTTTTTCCAAATTTTTTATTTTTTTTTTCCAAATTTTTTTTTTTTTTTTTTTAAATTTTTTTTTTGTTTTTTTTTCTCAATTTTTTTTTTTTTCAAATTTTTTTTTTTTTCTGAAATTTGTTTTCTCAAATTTTTATTTTTTTTTATTTTTTCTCAAATTTTTTTTTTTCAAATTATTATTATTTTTTTCTCAAATTTTTTTCTTTCAAATTTTTTTATTTCAAATTTTTTTTTTTTCAAATTTTTTTTTTTTTCTCAAATTTTTTTTTTTTAAATTATTATTTTTTTTTCTGTAATTTAAAAAAAAATTTTTTTTTTCCAATTTTTTTTTTTTTTTTTTCTTAAATTTTTTTTTTTAATTTTTTTTTTGTTTTTTTTTCTCAATTTTTTTTTTTTTCAAATTTTTTTTTTTTTCTGAAATTTTTTTTCTCAAATTTTTTTTTTTTTTTTTTCTCAAATTTTTTTTTTCCAAATTTTTTTTTTTTTTCGTTTTCTTTCTCAAATTTTGGTTTTTTCCAATTTTTTTTTTTTCCAAATTTTTTTTTTTTTTTTTCTTTAAATTTTTTTTTTTGTTTTTTTTTCTCAAATTTTTTTTTTTTCAACTTTCTTTTTTTTCTGAAATTTTTTTTTTCAAATTTTTTTATTTTTTTATTTTTTCTCAAATTTTTTTTTTTTTCAAATTGATATTTTTTTCCAAACTTTTTTTTTTTTTTTTTTCTCAAATGTTGTTTTTTTTGCAAATTATTAATTTTTTTATGTAATTTAAAATAAAAAAAAATAAAATTTTCCAAATTTTTTTTTTTTTCCAATTTTTTTTTTTTTTTTCCTTTTTTTTTCATTTTTTATTCTCAAATTTTGTTTTTTTTTCAAATTTTATTTATTTTTTTTTCCAAATTTTTTTTTTTTTTTTCAAATTTTTTTTTTTTTCCAAATTTTTTTTTTTGTTTTTTTTCTCAATTTTTTTTTTTTTTCAAATTTTTTTTTTTTTTTTTTCCAATTTTTTTTTTTTTTTTTTTTCCAAATTTTTTTGTTGTTTTTTTTCTGAAATTTTTTTTTTTCAAATTTTTTTTTTTTTTCTGAAATTTTTTTTTTTTTTTTTTTTTCTGAAATTTTTTTTTTTTCAATTATTTTTTTTTTTTTCTCAAATTTTTTTTTTTAAATTATTATTTTTTTTCTGTAATTTAAAAAAAAAAAAAAATTTTTCCAATTTTTTTTTTTTTTTTCTTAAATTTTTTTTTTTTAATTTTTTTTTTTTTTTTTTTTCTCAAATTTTTTTTTTCCAAATTTTTGTTTTTTTTCGTTTTCTTTCTCAAATTTTGTTTTTTTTCCAAATTTTTTATTTTTTTTATTTTTTCTCAAATTTTTTTTTTTCAAATTATTATTTTTTTTTCTCAAATGTTTTTCTTTCAAATTTTTTTTTTTCAAATTTTTTTTTTTTCAAATTTTTTTTTTTTTCTGAAATTTTTTTTTTCAAATTTTTTTTTTTTTTTATTTTTTCTCAAATTTTTTTTTTTTCAAATTACTATTTTTTTTTGTGTAATTTAAAAAAAAAATGTTTTTTTTTCCAAATTTTTTTTTTTTTTTTTTCCAAATTTTTTTTTTTTTTCCAAATTTTTTTTGTTGTTTTTTTTTCTGAAATTTTTTTTTTTTTAAATTTTTTTTTTTTTTCTGAAATTTTTTTTTTTTTTTTTTTTCTGAAATTTTTTTTTTTCAAATTATTATTTTTTTCTGTAATTTAAAAAAAAAAAAAAAATTTTTCCAATGTTTTTTTTTTTTTTTCTCAAATTTTTTTTTTTCCAATTTTATTTTTTGTTTTTTTCAAATTTTTTTTTTTTTCTGAAATTTTTTTTCTCAAATTTTTTTGTTTTTTTATTTTTTCTCAAATTTTTTTTTTTTAAATTATTATTATTTTTTTCTCAAATTTTTTTCTTTCAAATTTTTTTATTTCAAATTTTTTTTTTTCAAATTTTTTTTTTTTTCTCAAATTTTTTTTTTTTTAATTTTTTTTTTTTTTTTTTTTCTCAAATTTTGTTTTTCCAAATTTTTTTTTTTTTTCGTTTTCTTTCTCAAATTTTGGTTTTTTCAAATTTTTTTTTTTTTCCAAATTTTTTATTTTTTTTTTCCAAATTTTTTTTTTTTTTTTTTTTAATTTTTTTTTTGTTTTTTTTTCTCAATTTTTTTTTTTTTTCAAATTTTTTTTTTTTTCTGAAATTTTTTTTCTCAAATTTTTTTTTTCTCAAATTTTTTTTTTCCAAATTTTTTTTTTTTTTCGTTTTCTTTCTCAAATTTTGGTTTTTTCCAATTTTTTTTTTTTCCAAATTTTTTTTTTTTTTTTTGTTTTTTTTTCTCAATTTTTTTTTTTCAAATTTTCTTTTTTTTCTGAAATTTTTTTTCTCAAATTTTTTTTTTTTTTTTTTCTCAAATTTTTTTTTTCCAAATTTTTTTTTTTTTCGTTTTCTTTCTCAAATTTTGGTTTTTTCCAATTTTTTTTTTTTCCAAATTTTTTTTTTTTTTTTTCTTTAAATTTTTTTTTTTGTTTTTTTTTCTCAAATTTTTTTTTTTTCAAATTTCTTTTTTTTTCTCAAATTTTTTTTTTCAAATTTTTTTATTTTTTTATTTTTTCTCAAATTTTTTTTTTTTTCAAATTATTATTTTTTTCCAAACTTTTTTTTTTTTTTTTTCTCAAATGTTGTTTTTTTTGCAAATTATTAATTTTTTTATGTAATTTAAAATAAAAAAAAATAAAATTTTCCAAATTTTTTTTTTTTTCCAATTTTTTTTTTTTTTTTCCTTTTTTTTTTTTCATTTTTTATTCTCAAATTTTGTTTTTTTTTCCAATTTTATTTATTTTTTTTTCCAAATTTTTTTTTTTTTTTTTCGAATTTTTTTTTTTTCCAAATTTTTTTTTTTTTTTCCAATTTTTTTTTTTTTTTTTTTTCCAAATTTTTTTGTTGTTTTTTTCTGAAATTTTTTTTTTTTCAAATTTTTTTTTTTTTTCTGAAATTTTTTTTTTTTTTTTTTTTTCAAATTATTTTTTTTTTTTTCTCAAATTTTTTTTTTTAAATTATTATTTTTTTTTCTGTAATTTAAAAAAAAAAAAATTTTTTCGAATTTTTTTTTGTTTTTTGTTCTCAAATTTTTTTTTCAAATTTTTTTTTTTTTTTTTCTGAAAGTTTTTTTTTCAAATTTTTTTTTTTTTTGTTCTCAAATGTTGTTTTTTTCAAATTATTATTTTTTTTTTTAATTAAAATTTTTTTTTTTTTTCCAAATTTTTTTTTTTTTTAAATTTTTTTTTTTCCAATTTTTTTTTTTCAAATTTTTTTTTTTTTCTGAAATTTTTTTTTTTCAAATTATTATTTTTTTTCTGTAATTTAAAAAAAAAAAAAAAATTTTCCAATTTTTTTTTTTTTTTTTCCTCAAATTTTGTTTTTTTAAAATTTTTTTTTTCTGAAATTTTTTTTTTCGAATTTTTTTTTGTGTAATTTGAAAAAAATTTTTTTTTTTTTCCAAATTTTTTTTTTTTTTTTTAATTAAAAAAAATTTTTTTTTTTTTTCCAAATTTTTTTTTTGTTGTTTCTTCTCAACATTTGGTTTTTTGCAAATTTTTTTTTTTCCAATTTTTTTTTTTTTTTCTCAAATTTGTTTTTTTGTTTTTTTCCAAATTTTTTTTTTTTTTAAAAATTTTTTTTTTTTTTCCAAATTTTTTTTGTTTGTTTTTTTTCTGAAATTTTTTTTTTTTCTAATTTTTTTTTTTTTTTTCAAATTTTTTTTTTTTTTTTTTCCAAATTTTTTTTTTTGTTTTCCAAATTTTTTTTGTTGTTTTTTTTTCTGAAATTTTTTTTTTTTCAAATTTTTTTTTTTTTTTCTGAAATTTTTTTTTTTTTTTTTTTTCTGAAATTTTTTTTTTCAAATTATTATTTTTTTTCTGTAATTTAAAAAAAAAAAAAATTTTCCAAATTTTTTTTTTTTTTTCCCAAATTTTTTTTTTTTTTTTGTTTTTCTCAAATTTTTTTTTTAAATTATTATTTTTTTTTCTGTAATTTAAAAAAAAAAATTTTTTTTCCAATTTTTTTTTTTTTTTTTTCTTAAATTTTTTTTTTTTTAATTTTTTTTTTTTTTTTTTTTCTCAAATTTTTTTTTTCCAAATTTTTGTTTTTTTTTCGTTTTCTTTCTTAAATTTTGGTTTTTTTCAAATTTTTTTTTTTTCCAAATTTTTTATTTTTTTTTTCCAAATTTTTTTTTTTTTTTTTTTAAATTTTTTTTTTGTTTTTTTTTCTCAATTTTTTTTTTTTTCAAATTTTTTTTTTTTTCTGAAATTTGTTTTCTCAAATTTTTATTTTTTTTTATTTTTTCTCAAATTTTTTTTTTTCAAATTATTATTATTTTTTTCTCAAATTTTTTTCTTTCAAATTTTTTTATTTCAAATTTTTTTTTTTTCAAATTTTTTTTTTTTTCTCAAATTTTTTTTTTTTAAATTATTATTTTTTTTTCTGTAATTTAAAAAAAAATTTTTTTTTTCCAATTTTTTTTTTTTTTTTTTCTTAAATTTTTTTTTTTAATTTTTTTTTTGTTTTTTTTTCTCAATTTTTTTTTTTTTCAAATTTTTTTTTTTTTCTGAAATTTTTTTTCTCAAATTTTTTTTTTTTTTTTTTCTCAAATTTTTTTTTTCCAAATTTTTTTTTTTTTTCGTTTTCTTTCTCAAATTTTGGTTTTTTCCAATTTTTTTTTTTTCCAAATTTTTTTTTTTTTTTTTCTTTAAATTTTTTTTTTTGTTTTTTTTTCTCAAATTTTTTTTTTTTCAACTTTCTTTTTTTTCTGAAATTTTTTTTTTCAAATTTTTTTATTTTTTTATTTTTTCTCAAATTTTTTTTTTTTTCAAATTGATATTTTTTTCCAAACTTTTTTTTTTTTTTTTTTCTCAAATGTTGTTTTTTTTGCAAATTATTAATTTTTTTATGTAATTTAAAATAAAAAAAAATAAAATTTTCCAAATTTTTTTTTTTTTCCAATTTTTTTTTTTTTTTTCCTTTTTTTTTCATTTTTTATTCTCAAATTTTGTTTTTTTTTCAAATTTTATTTATTTTTTTTTCCAAATTTTTTTTTTTTTTTTCAAATTTTTTTTTTTTTCCAAATTTTTTTTTTTGTTTTTTTTCTCAATTTTTTTTTTTTTTCAAATTTTTTTTTTTTTTTTTTCCAATTTTTTTTTTTTTTTTTTTTCCAAATTTTTTTGTTGTTTTTTTTCTGAAATTTTTTTTTTTCAAATTTTTTTTTTTTTTCTGAAATTTTTTTTTTTTTTTTTTTTTCTGAAATTTTTTTTTTTTCAATTATTTTTTTTTTTTTCTCAAATTTTTTTTTTTAAATTATTATTTTTTTTCTGTAATTTAAAAAAAAAAAAAAATTTTTCCAATTTTTTTTTTTTTTTTCTTAAATTTTTTTTTTTTAATTTTTTTTTTTTTTTTTTTTCTCAAATTTTTTTTTTCCAAATTTTTGTTTTTTTTCGTTTTCTTTCTCAAATTTTGTTTTTTTTCCAAATTTTTTATTTTTTTTATTTTTTCTCAAATTTTTTTTTTTCAAATTATTATTTTTTTTTCTCAAATGTTTTTCTTTCAAATTTTTTTTTTTCAAATTTTTTTTTTTTCAAATTTTTTTTTTTTTCTGAAATTTTTTTTTTCAAATTTTTTTTTTTTTTTATTTTTTCTCAAATTTTTTTTTTTTCAAATTACTATTTTTTTTTGTGTAATTTAAAAAAAAAATGTTTTTTTTTCCAAATTTTTTTTTTTTTTAATTAAAATTTTTTTTTTTTTCCAATTTTTTTTTTTTTTTTTAATTTTTATTTTCCAATTTTTTTTTTCCAAATTTTTTTTTTTTTTTTTTCCAAATTTTTTTTTTTTTTCCAAATTTGTTTTGTTGTTTTTTTTTCTGAAATTTTTTTTTTTTTAAATTTTTTTTTTTTTTTCTGAAATTTTTTTTTTTTTTTTTTTTTTTTTTTTTTCTGAAATTTTTTTTTTCAAATTTTTTTTTTTTTTTATTTTTTCTCAAATTTTTTTTTTTCAAATTATTATTTTTTTTTCTCAAATGTTTTTCTTTCAAATTTTTTTTTTTCAAATTTTTTTTTTTTCAAATTTTTTTTTTTTTCTGAAATTTTTTTTTTCAAATTTTTTTTTTTTTTTATTTTTTCTCAAATTTTTTTTTTTTCAAATTACTATTTTTTTTGTGTAATTTAAAAAAAAAATGTTTTTTTTTCCAAATTTTTTTTTTTTTTTTAATTAAAATTTTTTTTTTTTCCAATTTTTTTTTTTTTTTTAATTTTTATTTTCCAATTTTTTTTTTTTCCAAATTTTTATTTTTTTTTTTTCCAAATTTTTTTTTTTTTTCCAAATTTTTTTTTTGTTTTTTTTTCTGAAATTTTTTTTTTTTTTAATTTTTTTTTTTTTTTCTGAAATTTTTTTTTTTTTTTTTTTTCTGAAATTTTTTTTTTTCAAATTATTATTTTTTTCTGTAATTTAAAAAAAAAAAAATTTTTTTCCAATTTTTTTTTTTTTTTTTTCTTAAATTTTTTTTTTTTTAATTTTTTTTTTTTTTTTTAATTAAAAATTTTTTTTTTTTTTCCAAATTTTTTTTTTTTTTTAATTTTTTTTTCAAATTATTATTTTTTTTCTGTAATTTAAAAAAAAAAAAATTTTCCAAATTTTTTTTTTTTTTTTTTTTCCAAATTTTTTTTTTGTTTTTTTTTCTCAAATTTTTTTTTTTTTCAAATTATTATTTTTTTTTCTGTAATTTAAAAAAAAAAAAAAATTTTCCAATGTTCTTTTGTTCTTAAATTTTTTTTTTTTTTTTTTCAAATTTGCTTTTTCTTTCTCAAATTTTGGTTTTTTCAAATTTTTTTTTTTGTTCAATTTTTTTTTTTCCAAATTTTTTTTTTTTTTTTTTTTTTTTTTTCAAATTTTTTTTTTTTTTTTCTCAAATTTTTTTTTTTCAATTTTTTTTTTTTTTCGAAATTTTTTTTTTTTTTTTTTTTCTCAAATTTTTTTTTTTTTCAAATTATTATTTTTTTTTCTGTAATTTAAAAAAAAAAAAAAAAATTTTTCCAATGTTTTTTTTTTTTTTTCTCAAATTTTTTTTTTTTCAAATTTTTTTTGTGTAATTTAAAAAAAAAATGTTTTTTTTTCCAATTTTTTTTTTCAAATTTTTTTTTTTTTCTGAAATTTTTTTTTTTCAAATTATTATTTTTTTTCTGTAATTTAAAAAAAAAAAAAAAATTTTCCAATTTTTTTTTTTTTTTTCCTCAAATTTTGTTTTTTTAAAATTTTTTTTTTCTGAAATTTTTTTTTTCGAATTTTTTTTTGTGTAATTTAAAAAAATTTTTTTTTTTTTTCCAAATTTTTTTTTTTTTTTTGAATTAAAAAATTTTTTTTTTTTTTTTCCAAATTTTTTTTTTGTTGTTTCTTCTCAACATTTGTTTTTTTGCAAATTTTTTTTTTTCCAATTTTTTTTTTTTTTTCTCAAATTTGTTTTTTTGTTTTTTTCCAAATTTTTTTTTTTTTAAAAAATTTTTTTTTTTTTTCCAAATTTTTTTTTTTGTTTTTTTTTCTGAAATTTTTTTTTTTTCTAATTTTTTTTTTTTTTTTCAAATTTTTTTTTTTTTTTTTTCCAAATTTTTTTTTTTTTTTCCAAATTTTTTTTGTTGTTTTTTTTTCTGAAATTTTTTTTTTCAAATTATTATTTTTTTTCTGTAATTTAAAAAAAAAAAAATTTTTCCAAATTTTTTTTTTTTTTTTCCCAAATTTTTTTTTTTTTTTTTTTTTTCTCAAATTTTTTTTTTAAATTATTATTTTTTTTTCTGTAATTTAAAAAAAAAAAATTTTTTTCCAATTTTTTTTTTTTTTTTTCTTAAATTTTTTTTTTTTTAATTTTTTTTTTTTTTTTTTTCTCAAATTTTTTTTTTCCAAATTTTTGTTTTTTTTTCGTTTTCTTTCTTAAATTTTGGTTTTTTTCAAATTTTTTTTTTTTCCAAATTTTTTATTTTTTTTTTCCAAATTTTTTTTTTTTTTTTTTTAAATTTTTTTTTTGTTTTTTTTTCTCAATTTTTTTTTTTTTCAAATTTTTTTTTTTTTCTGAAATTTTGTTTCTCAAATTTTTTTTTTTTTTTATTTTTTCTCAAATTTTTTTTTTTCAAATTATTATTATTTTTTTCTCAAATTTTTTTCTGTCAAATTTTTTTATTTCAAATTTTTTTTTTTCAAATTTTTTTTTTTTTCTCAAATTTTTTTTTTTTAAATTATTATTTTTTTTTCTGTAATTCAAAAAACAAAAATTTTTTTTCCAAATTTTTTTTTTTTTTTTTTTTTTCTCAAATTTTTTGTTTTAAATTATTATTTTTTTTTCTGTAATTTAAAAAAAAAAATTTTTTTTTCCAATTTTTTTTTTTTTTTTTTCTTAAATTTTTTTTTTTATTTTTTTTTTTGTTTTTTTTTCTCAATTTTTTTTTTTTTCAAATTTTTTTTTTTTTCTGAAATTTTTTTTCTCAAATTTTTTTTTTCCAAATTTTTTTTTTTTTTCGTTTTCTTTCTCAAATTTTGGTTTTTTCCAATTTTTTTTTTTTCCAAATTTTTTTTTTTTTTTTTTCTTTAAATTTTTTTTTTTGTTTTTTTTTTCTCAAATTTTTTTTTTTTCAAATTTCTTTTTTTTTCTGAAATTTTTTTTTTCAAATTTTTTTATTTTTTTATTTTTTCTCAAATTTTTTTTTTTTCAAATTATTATTTTTTTCCAAACTTTTTTTTTTTTTTTTTTCTCAAATGTTGTTTTTTTTGCAAATTATTAATTTTTTTATGTAATTTAAAATAAAAAAAAATAAAATTTTCCAAATTTTTTTTTTTTCTAATTTTTTTTTTTTTTTTCCTTTTTTTTTTCATTTTTTATTCTCAAATTTTGTTTTTTTTTCAAATTTTATTTATTTTTTTTTCCAAATTTTTTTTTTTTTTTCGAATTTTTTTTTTTTTCCAAATTTTGTTTTTTGTTTTTTTTTTCTCAATTTTTTTTTTTTTTCAAATTTTTTTTTTTTTTTTTTCCAATTTTTTTTTTTTTTTTTTTTCCAAATTTTTTTGTTGTTTTTTTTCTGAAATTTTTTTTTTTTCAAATTTTTTTTTTTTTTCTGAAATTTTTTTTTTTTGAAATTATTATTTTTTTTCCCAAATTTTTTTTTTTAAATTATTATTTTTTTTCTGTAATTTAAAAAAAAATGTTTTTTTTTCCAAATTTTTTTTTTTTTTTCCTTTTTTCTTTTTTCATTTTTTATTCTCAAATTTTTTTTTTTTTCAAATTTTTTTTTTTTTTTTCTTTTTTCTCAAATTATTATTTATTTTTTTTTTCTCAAATTTTTTTTTTTCAAATTATTATTTTTTTTCTGTAATTTGAAAAAAAAAAATTTTTCCAAATTTTTTTTTTTTTTTTTTTTCCAAATTTTTTTTTTGTTTTTTTTTCTCAAATTTTTTTTTTTTTCAAATTATTATTTTTTTTTCTGTAATTTAAAAAAAAAAAAATTTTTCCAATGTTTTTTTTTTTCAAATTTTTTTTTTTTTTTTTCTCAAATTTTTTTTTTTCAATTTTTTTTTTTTTCGAAATTTTTTTTTTTTTTTTTTTCTCAAATTTTTTTTTTTTTCAAATTATTATTTTTTTTTCTGTAATTTAAAAAAAAAAAAAAAATTTTTTCCAATGTTTTTTTTTTTTTCTCAAATTTTTTTTTTTTTCTTTCTCAAATTTTGTTTTTTTCAAATTTTTTTTTTTTTTCAATTTTTTTTTCCAAATTTTTTTTTTTTTTTTTTTTCTCAAATTTTGTTTTTTTTCCAATTTTTTTTTTTTTTTCTCAAATTTTTTTTTTTTAAATTATTATTTTTTTTTCTGTAATTCAAAAAACAAAAATTTTTTTTCCAAATTTTTTTTTTTTTTTTTTTTTTCTCAAATTTTTGTTTTTAAATTATTATTTTTTTTTCTGTAATTTAAAAAAAAAATTTTTTTTTTCCAATTTTTTTTTTTTTTTTCTTAAATTTTTTTTTTTAATTTTTTTTTTGTTTTTTTTTCTCAATTTTTTTTTTTTTCAAATTTTTTTTTTTTTCTGAAATTTTTTTTTTCAAATTTTTTTTTTTTTTTTTTTCTCAAATTTTTTTTTTCCGAATTTTTTTTTTTTTTCGTTTTCTTTCTCAAATTTTGGTTTTTTCCAATTTTTTTTTTTTCCAATTTTTTTTTTTTTTTTTTCTTTAAATTTTTTTTTTTGTTTTTTTTTCTCAAATTTTTTTTTTTTCAAATTTCTTTTTTTTCTGAAATTTTTTTTCTCAAATTTTTTTATTTTTTTATTTTTTCTCAAATTTTTTTTTTTTTCAAATTATTATTTTTTTCCAAACTTTTTTTTTTTTTTTTTTCTCAAATGTTGTTTTTTTTGCAAATTATTAATTTTTTTATGTAATTTAAAATAAAAAAAAATAAAATTTTCCAAATTTTTTTTTTTGTTTTTTTTTTCTCAATTTTTTTTTTTTTTCAAATTTTTTTTTTTTTTTTTCCAATTTTTTTTTTTTTTTTTTTTCCAAATTTTTTTGTTGTTTTTTTTCTGAAATTTGTTTTTTTTCAAATTTTTTTTTTTTCAAATTTTTTTTTTTTTTTTTCTTTTTTCTCAAATTATTATTTTTTTTTTTTTCTCAAATTTTTTTTTTTCAAATTATTATTTTTTTCTGTAATTTAAAAAAAAAAAATTTTTCCAAATTTTTTTTTTTTTTTTTTTCCAAATTTTTTTTTTGTTTTTTTTTCTCAAATTTTTTTTTTTTTTCAAATTATTATTTTTTTTTCTGTAATTTAAAAAAAAAAAAAAATTTTCCAATGTTTTTTTGTTCTCAAATTTTTTTTTTTTTTTTCAAATTTGCTTTTTCTTTCTCAAATTTTGGTTTTTTCAAATTTTTTTTTTTGTTCAATTTTTTTTTTTCCGAATTTTTTTTTTTTTTTTTTTTTTTTCAAATTTTTTTTTTTTTTTTTCTCAAATTTTTTTTTTTCAATTTTTTTTTTTTTTCGAAATTTTTTTTTTTTTTTTTTTCTCAAATTTTTTTTTTTTTCAAATTATTATTTTTTTTTCTGTAATTTAAAAAAAAAAAAAAAATTTTTTCCAATGTTTTTTTTTTTTTTTCTCAAATTTTTTTTTTTTTCTTTCTCAAATTTTGTTTTTTTCAAATTTTTTTTTTTTTTCAATTTTTTTTTTCCAAATTTTTTTTTTTTTTTTTTTCTCAAATTTTGTTTTTTTTCCAATTTTTTTTTTTTTTCTCAAATTTTTTTTTTTCAAATTTTTTTTTTTTTTTTTCTCAAATGTTGTTTTATTCAAATTATTATTTTTTTTTATGTAATTTAAAATAAAAAAAAAAATTTCCAAAGTTTTTTTTTTTTTTTTTTTTTTTTTAATTTTTTTTTGTGTAATTTAAAAAAATAATGTTTTTTTTCCAAATTTTTTTTTTTTTTTTTTTAACTAAAAAAATTTTTTTTTTTTTTTTCTAAATTTTGTTGTTGTTTCTTCTCAACATTTGGTTTTTTTCCAATTTTTTTTTTTCCAATTTTTTTTTTTTTTTCTCAAATTTGTTTTTTTGTTTTTTTCCAAATTTTTTTTTTGTTTTTTTTTTCTCAAATTGTTTTTTCAAAATTTTTTTTTTTTTTTCCAAATTTTTTTTTTTTTTTTTTTCCAAATTTTTTTTGTTGGTTTTTTCTCAAATTTTTTTTTTTCAATTTATTATTTTTTTTCTGTAATTTAAAAAAAAAAATGTTTTTTTCCAATTTTTTTTTGTTTTTTTTTCTCAAATTTTTTTTTCCAATTTTTTTTTTTTTCTGAAATTTTTTTTCTCAAATTTTTTTTTTTCAAATTTTATTTATTTTTTTTTCCAAATTTTTTTTTTTTTTTTTCGAATTTTTTTTTTTCCAAATTTTTTTTTTTGTTTTTTTTTTCTCAATTTTTTTTTTTTTCAAATTTTTTTTTTTTTTTTTCCAATTTTTTTTTTTTTTTTTTTCCAAATTTTTTTTTTTTTTTTTTTCTGAAATTTTTTTTTTTTCAAATTATTTTTTTTTTTTTCTCAAATTTTTTTTTTAAAATTATTATTTTTTTTTCTGTAATTTAAAAAAAAAAAATTTTTTTTCCAATTTTTTTTTGTTTTTTTTTCTCAAATTTTTTTTCAAATTTTTTTTTTTTTTTTTCTGAAAGTTTTTTTTTCAAATTTTTTTTTTTTTTGTTCTCAAATGTTGTTTTTTCAAATTATTATTTTTTTATGTAATTTAAAATAAAAAAAAAAAATTTCCAGTTTTTTTTTTTTTTTTTTCAAATTTTTTTTGTGTAATTTAAAAAAAAAATGTTTTTTTTTCCAAATTTTTTTTTTTTTTTTTAATTAAAATTTTTTTTTTTTTCCAAATTTTTTTTTTTTTTTAATTTTTTTTTTCCAATTTTTTTTTCAAATTTTTTTTTTTTTCTGAAATTTTTTTTTTTCAAATTATTATTTTTTTTCCTCAAATTTTGTTTTTTTCAAATTTTTTTTTTCTGAAATTTTTTTTTTCGAATTTTTTTTTGTGTAATTTAAAAAAAATTTTTTTTTTTTTCCAAATTTTTTTTTTTTTTTTTAATTAAAAAAATTTTTTTTTTTTTTTCCAAATTTTTTTTTTGTTGTTTCTTCTCAACATTTGGTTTTTTGCAAATTTTTTTTTTTTCCAATTTTTTTTTTTTTTTCTCAAATTTGTTTTTTTGTTTTTTTCCAAATTTTTTTTTTTTTTTTTAATTTTTTTTTTTTTTCCAAATTTTTTTTTTTGTTTTTTTTTTCTCAAATTTTTTTTTTTCTAATTTTTTTTTTTTTTTTCAAATTTTTTTTGTTGTTTTTTTTTCTGAAATTTTTTTTTTTTCAAATTTTTTTTTTTTTTTCTGAAATTTTTTTTTTTTTTTTTTTTCTGAAATTTTTTTTTTCAAATTATTATTTTTTTTCTGTAATTTAAAAAAAAAAAAAATTTTCCAAATTTTTTTTTTTTTTTTTTTTTTCTCAAATTTTTTTTTTAAATTATTATTTTTTTTTCTGTAATTTAAAAAAAAAAAATTTTTTCCAATTTTTTTTTTTTTTTTTTCTTAAATTTTTTTTTTTTTTATTTTTTTTTTTTTTTTTTTTCTCAAATTTTTTTTTTCCAAATTTTTGTTTTTTTTCGTTTTCTTTCTTAAATTTTGGTTTTTTTCAAATTTTTTTTTTTTTTACAATTTTTTTTTTTTTTTTTCCAAATTTTTTTGTTGTTTTTTTTCTGAAATTTTGTTTTTTTCAAATTTTTTTTTTTTTTCTGAATTTTTTTTTTTTTTTTTTTTTTCTGAAATTTTTTTTTTTTCAAATTATTATTTTTTTTCTCAAATTTTTTTTTTTAAATTATTATTTTTTTTCTGTAATTTAAAAAAAAAAAAAAAATTTTCCAATTTTTTTTTTTTTTTTTTCTTAAATTTTTTTTTTTTAATTTTTTTTTTTTTTTTTTTCTCAAATTTTTTTTTTCCAAATTTTTGTTTTTTTCGTTTTCTTTCTCAAATTTTGTTTTTTTTCCAAATTTTTTATTTTTTTTATTTTTTCTCAAATTTTTTTTTTTCAAATTATTATTTTTTTTTCTCAAATGTTTTTCTTTCAAATTTTTTTTTTTCAAATTTTTTTTTTTTCAAATTTTTTTTTTTTTCTGAAATTTTTTTTTTCAAATTTTTTTTTTTTTTTTTTTTTTCTCAAATTTTGTTTTTAAATTATTATTTTTTTTTCTGTAATTTAAAAAAAAAAAATTTTTTTCCAATTTTTTTTTTTTTTTTTTCTTAAATTTTTTTTTTTTTAATTTTTTTTTTTTTTTTTTTCTCAAATTTTTTTTTTCCAAATTTTTGTTTTTTTCGTTTTCTTTCTTAAATTTTGGTTTTTTTCAAATTTTTTTTTTCGAAATTTTTTTTTTTTTTTTTTTCTCAAATTTTTTTTTTTTTCAAATTATTATTTTTTTTTCTGTAATTTAAAAAAAAAAAAAAAATTTTTTCCAATGTTTTTTTTTTTTTTTCTCAAATTTTTTTTTTTTTCTTTCTCAAATTTTGTTTTTTTCAAATTTTTTTTTTTTTTCAATTTTTTTTTTCCAAATTTTTTTTTTTTTTTTTTTTCCCAAATTTTTTTTTTTTTCCAATTTTTTTTTTTTTTTCTCAAATTTTTTTTTTTCAAATTTTTTTTTTTTTTTTTCTCAAATGTTGTTTTATTCAAATTATTATTTTTTTTTAGTTTTTTTTTGGTTTTTTTCAAATTTTTTTTTTTTTTTTCTTTTTTCTCAAATTATTATTTTTTTTTTTTTTCTCAAATTATTTTTTTTTAAAATTATTATTTTTTTTCTGTAATTTGAAAAAAAAAAAATTTTTCCAAATTTTTTTTTTTTTTTTTTTTCCAAATTTTTTTTTTGTTTTTTTTTCTCAAATTTTTTTTTTTTTCAAATTATTATTTTTTTTTCTGTAATTTAAAAAAAAAAAAAATTTTTCCAATGTTTTTTTTTTTCAAATTTTTTTTTTTTTTTTTCTCAAATTTTTTTTTTTCAATTTTTTTTTTTTTCGAAATTTTTTTTTTTTTTTTTTTCTCAAATTTTTTTTTTTTCAAATTATTATTTTTTTTTCTGTAATTTAAAAAAAAAAAAAAAATTTTTTCCAATGTTTTTTTTTTTTTCTCAAATTTTTTTTTTTTCTTTCTCAAATTTTGTTTTTTTCAAATTTTTTTTTTTTTTCAATTTTTTTTTCCAAATTTTTTTTTTTTTTTTTTTTCTCAAATTTTGTTTTTTTTCCAATTTTTTTTTTTTTTTCTCAAATTTTTTTTTTTTAAATTATTATTTTTTTTTCTGTAATTCAAAAAACAAAAATTTTTTTTCCAAATTTTTTTTTTTTTTTTTTTTTTCTCAAATTTTTGTTTTTAAATTATTATTTTTTTTTCTGTAATTTAAAAAAAAAATTTTTTTTTTCCAATTTTTTTTTTTTTTTTTCTTAAATTTTTTTTTTTAATTTTTTTTTTGTTTTTTTTTCTCAATTTTTTTTTTTTTCAAATTTTTTTTTTTTTCTGAAATTTTTTTTTTCAAATTTTTTTTTTTTTTTTTTTCTCAAATTTTTTTTTTCCGAATTTTTTTTTTTTTTCGTTTTCTTTCTCAAATTTTGGTTTTTTCCAATTTTTTTTTTTTCCAATTTTTTTTTTTTTTTTTTCTTTAAATTTTTTTTTTTGTTTTTTTTTCTCAAATTTTTTTTTTTTCAAATTTCTTTTTTTTCTGAAATTTTTTTTCTCAAATTTTTTTATTTTTTTATTTTTTCTCAAATTTTTTTTTTTTTCAAATTATTATTTTTTTCCAAACTTTTTTTTTTTTTTTTTTCTCAAATGTTGTTTTTTTTGCAAATTATTAATTTTTTTATGTAATTTAAAATAAAAAAAAATAAAATTTTCCAAATTTTTTTTTTTTTTTTTTTCCAAATTTTTTTTTTGTTTTTTTTTCTCAAATTTTTTTTTTTTTTCAAATTATTATTTTTTTTTCTGTAATTTAAAAAAAAAAAAAAATTTTCCAATGTTTTTTTGTTCTCAAATTTTTTTTTTTTTTTCAAATTTGCTTTTTCTTTCTCAAATTTTGGTTTTTTCAAATTTTTTTTTTTGTTCAATTTTTTTTTTTCCAAATTTTTTTTTTTTTTTTTTTTTTTTCAAATTTTTTTTTTTTTTTTTCTCAAATTTTTTTTTTTCAATTTTTTTTTTTTTTCGAAATTTTTTTTTTTTTTTTTTTCTCAAATTTTTTTTTTTTTCAAATTATTATTTTTTTTTCTGTAATTTAAAAAAAAAAAAAAAATTTTTTCCAATGTTTTTTTTTTTTTTTCTCAAATTTTTTTTTTTTTCTTTCTCAAATTTTGTTTTTTTCAAATTTTTTTTTTTTTTCAATTTTTTTTTTCCAAATTTTTTTTTTTTTTTTTTTCTCAAATTTTGTTTTTTTTCCAATTTTTTTTTTTTTTCTCAAATTTTTTTTTTTCAAATTTTTTTTTTTTTTTTTCTCAAATGTTGTTTTATTCAAATTATTATTTTTTTTTATGTAATTTAAAATAAAAAAAAAAATTTCCAAAGTTTTTTTTTTTTTTTTTTTTTTTTTAATTTTTTTTTGTGTAATTTAAAAAAATAATGTTTTTTTTCCAAATTTTTTTTTTTTTTTTTAACTAAAAAAATTTTTTTTTTTTTTTTCTAAATTTTGTTGTTGTTTCTTCTCAACATTTGTTTTTTTGCAAATTTTTTTTTTTCCAATTTTTTTTTTTTTTTCTCAAATTTGTTTTTTTGTTTTTTTCCAAATTTTTTTTTTTTTTAAAATTTTTTTTTTTTTTCCAAATTTTTTTTTTTGTTTTTTTTTCTGAAATTTTTTTTTTTCTAATTTTTTTTTTTTTTTTCAAATTTTTTTTTTTTTTTTTTCCAAATTTTTTTTTTTTTTTCCAAATTTTTTTTGTTTTTTTTTCTGAAATTTTTTTTTTCAAATTATTATTTTTTTTCTGTAATTTAAAAAAAAAAAAAATTTTCCAAATTTTTTTTTTTTTTTTCCCAAATTTTTTTTTTTTTTTTTTTTTTCTCAAATTTTTTTTTTAAATTATTATTTTTTTTTCTGTAATTTAAAAAAAAAAAATTTTTTTCCAATTTTTTTTTTTTTTTTTCTTAAATTTTTTTTTTTTTAATTTTTTTTTTTTTTTTTTTTCTCAAATTTTTTTTTTCCAAATTTTTGTTTTTTTTTCGTTTTCTTTCTTAAATTTTGGTTTTTTTCAAATTTTTTTTTTTTCCAAATTTTTTATTTTTTTTTTCCAAATTTTTTTTTTTTTTTTTTTAAATTTTTTTTTTGTTTTTTTTTCTCAATTTTTTTTTTTTTCAAATTTTTTTTTTTTTCTGAAATTTTGTTTCTCAAATTTTTTTTTTTTTTTATTTTTTCTCAAATTTTTTTTTTTCAAATTATTATTATTTTTTTCTCAAATTTTTTTCTGTCAAATTTTTTTATTTCAAATTTTTTTTTTTCAAATTTTTTTTTTTTTCTCAAATTTTTTTTTTTTAAATTATTATTTTTTTTTCTGTAATTCAAAAAACAAAAATTTTTTTTCCAAATTTTTTTTTTTTTTTTTTTTTCTCAAATTTTTTTTTTTAAATTATTATTTTTTTTTCTGTAATTTAAAAAAAAAAATTTTTTTTTCCAATTTTTTTTTTTTTTTTTTCTTAAATTTTTTTTTTTATTTTTTTTTTTGTTTTTTTTTCTCAATTTTTTTTTTTTTCAAATTTTTTTTTTTTTCTGAAATTTTTTTTCTCAAATTTTTTTTTTCCAAATTTTTTTTTTTTTTCGTTTTCTTTCTCAAATTTTGGTTTTTTCCAATTTTTTTTTTTTCCAAATTTTTTTTTTTTTTTTTCTTTAAATTTTTTTTTTTGTTTTTTTTTTCTCAAATTTTTTTTTTTCAAATTTCTTTTTTTTTCTGAAATTTTTTTTTTCAAATTTTTTTATTTTTTTATTTTTTCTCAAATTTTTTTTTTTTCAAATTATTATTTTTTTCCAAACTTTTTTTTTTTTTTTTTTCTCAAATGTTGTTTTTTTTGCAAATTATTAATTTTTTTATGTAATTTAAAATAAAAAAAAATAAAATTTTCCAAATTTTTTTTTTTTCTAATTTTTTTTTTTTTTTTCCTTTTTTTTTTCATTTTTTATTCTCAAATTTTGTTTTTTTTTCAAATTTTATTTATTTTTTTTTCCAAATTTTTTTTTTTTTTCGAATTTTTTTTTTTTCCAAATTTTGTTTTTTGTTTTTTTTTTCTCAATTTTTTTTTTTTTTCAAATTTTTTTTTTTTTTTTTTCCAATTTTTTTTTTTTTTTTTTTTCCAAATTTTTTTGTTGTTTTTTTTCTGAAATTTTTTTTTTTTCAAATTTTTTTTTTTTTTCTGAAATTTTTTTTTTTTGAAATTATTATTTTTTTTCCCAAATTTTTTTTTTTAAATTATTATTTTTTTTCTGTAATTTAAAAAAAAATGTTTTTTTTTCCAAATTTTTTTTTTTTTTTCCTTTTTTCTTTTTTCATTTTTTATTCTCAAATTTTTTTTTTTTTCAAATTTTTTTTTTTTTTTTCTTTTTTCTCAAATTATTATTTTTTTTTTTTTTCTCAAATTTTTTTTTTTCAAATTATTATTTTTTTTCTGTAATTTGAAAAAAAAAAATTTTTCCAAATTTTTTTTTTTTTTTTTTTTCCAAATTTTTTTTTTGTTTTTTTTTCTCAAATTTTTTTTTTTTTCAAATTATTATTTTTTTTTCTGTAATTTAAAAAAAAAAAAATTTTTCCAATGTTTTTTTTTTTCAAATTTTTTTTTTTTTTTTTCTCAAATTTTTTTTTTTCAATTTTTTTTTTTTTCGAAATTTTTTTTTTTTTTTTTTTCTCAAATTTTTTTTTTTTTCAAATTATTATTTTTTTTTCTGTAATTTAAAAAAAAAAAAAAAATTTTTTCCAATGTTTTTTTTTTTTTCTCAAATTTTTTTTTTTTTCTTTCTCAAATTTTGTTTTTTTCAAATTTTTTTTTTTTTTCAATTTTTTTTTCCAAATTTTTTTTTTTTTTTTTTTTCTCAAATTTTGTTTTTTTTCCAATTTTTTTTTTTTTTTCTCAAATTTTTTTTTTTTAAATTATTATTTTTTTTTCTGTAATTCAAAAAACAAAAATTTTTTTTCCAAATTTTTTTTTTTTTTTTTTTTTTCTCAAATTTTTGTTTTTAAATTATTATTTTTTTTTCTGTAATTTAAAAAAAAAATTTTTTTTTTCCAATTTTTTTTTTTTTTTTCTTAAATTTTTTTTTTTAATTTTTTTTTTGTTTTTTTTTCTCAATTTTTTTTTTTTTCAAATTTTTTTTTTTTTCTGAAATTTTTTTTTTCAAATTTTTTTTTTTTTTTTTTTCTCAAATTTTTTTTTTCCGAATTTTTTTTTTTTTTCGTTTTCTTTCTCAAATTTTGGTTTTTTCCAATTTTTTTTTTTTCCAATTTTTTTTTTTTTTTTTTCTTTAAATTTTTTTTTTTGTTTTTTTTTCTCAAATTTTTTTTTTTTCAAATTTCTTTTTTTTCTGAAATTTTTTTTCTCAAATTTTTTTATTTTTTTATTTTTTCTCAAATTTTTTTTTTTTTCAAATTATTATTTTTTTCCAAACTTTTTTTTTTTTTTTTTTCTCAAATGTTGTTTTTTTTGCAAATTATTAATTTTTTTATGTAATTTAAAATAAAAAAAAATAAAATTTTCCAAATTTTTTTTTTTGTTTTTTTTTTCTCAATTTTTTTTTTTTTTTCAAATTTTTTTTTTTTTTTTTCCAATTTTTTTTTTTTTTTTTTTTCCAAATTTTTTTGTTGTTTTTTTTCTGAAATTTGTTTTTTTTCAAATTTTTTTTTTTTCAAATTTTTTTTTTTTTTTTTCTTTTTTCTCAAATTATTATTTTTTTTTTTTTCTCAAATTTTTTTTTTTCAAATTATTATTTTTTTCTGTAATTTAAAAAAAAAAAATTTTTCCAAATTTTTTTTTTTTTTTTTTTCCAAATTTTTTTTTTGTTTTTTTTTCTCAAATTTTTTTTTTTTTTCAAATTATTATTTTTTTTTCTGTAATTTAAAAAAAAAAAAAAATTTTCCAATGTTTTTTTGTTCTCAAATTTTTTTTTTTTTTTTCAAATTTGCTTTTTCTTTCTCAAATTTTGGTTTTTTCAAATTTTTTTTTTTGTTCAATTTTTTTTTTTCCGAATTTTTTTTTTTTTTTTTTTTTTTTCAAATTTTTTTTTTTTTTTTTCTCAAATTTTTTTTTTTCAATTTTTTTTTTTTTTCGAAATTTTTTTTTTTTTTTTTTTCTCAAATTTTTTTTTTTTTCAAATTATTATTTTTTTTTCTGTAATTTAAAAAAAAAAAAAAAATTTTTTCCAATGTTTTTTTTTTTTTTTCTCAAATTTTTTTTTTTTTCTTTCTCAAATTTTGTTTTTTTCAAATTTTTTTTTTTTTTCAATTTTTTTTTTCCAAATTTTTTTTTTTTTTTTTTTCTCAAATTTTGTTTTTTTTCCAATTTTTTTTTTTTTTCTCAAATTTTTTTTTTTCAAATTTTTTTTTTTTTTTTTCTCAAATGTTGTTTTATTCAAATTATTATTTTTTTTTATGTAATTTAAAATAAAAAAAAAAATTTCCAAAGTTTTTTTTTTTTTTTTTTTTTTTTTAATTTTTTTTTGTGTAATTTAAAAAAATAATGTTTTTTTTCCAAATTTTTTTTTTTTTTTTTTTAACTAAAAAAATTTTTTTTTTTTTTTTCTAAATTTTGTTGTTGTTTCTTCTCAACATTTGGTTTTTTTCCAATTTTTTTTTTTTCCAATTTTTTTTTTTTTTTCTCAAATTTGTTTTTTTGTTTTTTTCCAAATTTTTTTTTTGTTTTTTTTTTCTCAAATTGTTTTTTCAAAATTTTTTTTTTTTTTTCCAAATTTTTTTTTTTTTTTTTTTCCAAATTTTTTTTGTTGGTTTTTTCTCAAATTTTTTTTTTTCAATTTATTATTTTTTTTCTGTAATTTAAAAAAAAAAATGTTTTTTTCCAATTTTTTTTTGTTTTTTTTTCTCAAATTTTTTTTTCCAATTTTTTTTTTTTTCTGAAATTTTTTTTCTCAAATTTTTTTTTTTCAAATTTTATTTATTTTTTTTTCCAAATTTTTTTTTTTTTTTTTCGAATTTTTTTTTTTTCCAAATTTTTTTTTTTGTTTTTTTTTTCTCAATTTTTTTTTTTTTCAAATTTTTTTTTTTTTTTTTTCCAATTTTTTTTTTTTTTTTTTTCCAAATTTTTTTTTTTTTTTTTTTCTGAAATTTTTTTTTTTTCAAATTATTTTTTTTTTTTTCTCAAATTTTTTTTTTTAAATTATTATTTTTTTTTCTGTAATTTAAAAAAAAAAAATTTTTTTTCCAATTTTTTTTTGTTTTTTTTTCTCAAATTTTTTTTCAAATTTTTTTTTTTTTTTTTCTGAAAGTTTTTTTTTCAAATTTTTTTTTTTTTTGTTCTCAAATGTTGTTTTTTCAAATTATTATTTTTTTATGTAATTTAAAATAAAAAAAAAAAATTTCCAGTTTTTTTTTTTTTTTTTTCAAATTTTTTTTGTGTAATTTAAAAAAAAAATGTTTTTTTTTCCAAATTTTTTTTTTTTTTTTTAATTAAAATTTTTTTTTTTTTCCAAATTTTTTTTTTTTTTTAATTTTTTTTTTTCCAATTTTTTTTTCAAATTTTTTTTTTTTTCTGAAATTTTTTTTTTTCAAATTATTATTTTTTTTCCTCAAATTTTGTTTTTTTCAAATTTTTTTTTTCTGAAATTTTTTTTTTCGAATTTTTTTTTGTGTAATTTAAAAAAAATTTTTTTTTTTTTCCAAATTTTTTTTTTTTTTTTTAATTAAAAAAATTTTTTTTTTTTTTTCCAAATTTTTTTTTTGTTGTTTCTTCTCAACATTTGGTTTTTTGCAAATTTTTTTTTTTTCCAATTTTTTTTTTTTTTTCTCAAATTTGTTTTTTTGTTTTTTTCCAAATTTTTTTTTTTTTTTTTAATTTTTTTTTTTTTTCCAAATTTTTTTTTTTGTTTTTTTTTCTCAAATTTTTTTTTTTCTAATTTTTTTTTTTTTTTTCAAATTTTTTTTTTTTTTTTTTCCAAATTTTTTTTTTTTTTTCCAAATTTTTTTTGTTGTTTTTTTTTCTGAAATTTTTTTTTTTTCAAATTTTTTTTTTTTTTTCTGAAATTTTTTTTTTTTTTTTTTTTCTGAAATTTTTTTTTTCAAATTATTATTTTTTTTCTGTAATTTAAAAAAAAAAAAAAATTTTCCAAATTTTTTTTTTTTTTTTTTTTTTCTCAAATTTTTTTTTTAAATTATTATTTTTTTTTCTGTAATTTAAAAAAAAAAAAATTTTTCCAATTTTTTTTTTTTTTTTTTCTTAAATTTTTTTTTTTTTAATTTTTTTTTTTTTTTTTTTTCTCAAATTTTTTTTTTCCAAATTTTTGTTTTTTTTCGTTTTCTTTCTTAAATTTTGGTTTTTTTCAAATTTTTTTTTTTTTTACAATTTTTTTTTTTTTTTTTCCAAATTTTTTTGTTGTTTTTTTTCTGAAATTTTGTTTTTTTCAAATTTTTTTTTTTTTTCTGAAATTTTTTTTTTTTTTTTTTTTTCTGAAATTTTTTTTTTTTCAAATTATTATTTTTTTTCTCAAATTTTTTTTTTTAAATTATTATTTTTTTTCTGTAATTTAAAAAAAAAAAAAAAATTTTCCAATTTTTTTTTTTTTTTTTTCTTAAATTTTTTTTTTTTAATTTTTTTTTTTTTTTTTTTCTCAAATTTTTTTTTTCCAAATTTTTGTTTTTTTCGTTTTCTTTCTCAAATTTTGTTTTTTTTCCAAATTTTTTATTTTTTTTATTTTTTCTCAAATTTTTTTTTTTCAAATTATTATTTTTTTTTCTCAAATGTTTTTCTTTCAAATTTTTTTTTTTCAAATTTTTTTTTTTTCAATTTTTTTTTTTTTTCTGAAATTTTTTTTTTCAAATTTTTTTTTTTTTTTTTTTTTTCTCAAATTTTGTTTTTAAATTATTATTTTTTTTTCTGTAATTTAAAAAAAAAAAATTTTTTTCCAATTTTTTTTTTTTTTTTTTCTTAAATTTTTTTTTTTTTAATTTTTTTTTTTTTTTTTTTCTCAAATTTTTTTTTTCCAAATTTTTGTTTTTTTTCGTTTTCTTTCTTAAATTTTGGTTTTTTTCAAATTTTTTTTTTTCCAAATTTTTTATTTTTTTTTTCGAAATTTTTTTTTTTTTTTTTTTCTCAAATTTTTTTTTTTTTCAAATTATTATTTTTTTTTCTGTAATTTAAAAAAAAAAAAAAAATTTTTTCCAATGTTTTTTTTTTTTTTTCTCAAATTTTTTTTTTTTTCTTTCTCAAATTTTGTTTTTTTCAAATTTTTTTTTTTTTTCAATTTTTTTTTTCCAAATTTTTTTTTTTTTTTTTTTTCCCAAATTTTTTTTTTTTCCAATTTTTTTTTTTTTTTCTCAAATTTTTTTTTTTCAAATTTTTTTTTTTTTTTTTCTCAAATGTTGTTTTATTCAAATTATTATTTTTTTTTATGTAATTTAAAATAAAAAAAAAAAATTTCCAAAGTTTTTTTTTTTTTTTTTTTTTTTTTAATTTTTTTTTGTGTAATTTAAAAAAATAATGTTTTTTTTCCAAATTTTTTTTTTTTTTTTTAACTAAAAAAATTTTTTTTTTTTTTTTCTAAATTTTTTTGTTGTTGTTTCTTCTCAACATTTGGTTTTTTTCCAATTTTTTTTTTTTCCAATTTTTTTTTTTCCAATTTTTTTTTTTTTTCTCAAATTTGTTTTTTTGTTTTTTTCCAAATTTTTTTTTTGTTTTTTTTTTCTCAAATTGTTTTTTCAAAATTTTTTTTTTTTTTTCCAAATTTTTTTTTTTTTTTTTAATTAAAAAAATTTTTTTTTTTTTTTCCAAATTTTTTTTTTGTTGTTTCTTCTCAACATTTGGTTTTTTGCAAATTTTTTTTTTTTCCAATTTTTTTTTTTTTTTCTCAAATTTGTTTTTTTGTTTTTTTCCAAATTTTTTTTTTTTTTTTTAATTTTTTTTTTTTTTCCAAATTTTTTTTTTTGTTTTTTTTTCTCAAATTTTTTTTTTTCTAATTTTTTTTTTTTTTTTCAAATTTTTTTTTTTTTTTTTTCCAAATTTTTTTTTTTTTTTCCAAATTTTTTTTGTTGTTTTTTTTTCTGAAATTTTTTTTTTTTCAAATTTTTTTTTTTTTTTCTGAAATTTTTTTTTTTTTTTTTTTTCTGAAATTTTTTTTTTGAAATTATTATTTTTTTTCTGTAATTTAAAAAAAAAAAAATTTTCCAAATTTTTTTTTTTTTTTTTTTTTTCTCAAATTTTTTTTTTAAATTATTATTTTTTTTTCTGTAATTTAAAAAAAAAAATTTTTTCCAATTTTTTTTTTTTTTTTTTCTTAAATTTTTTTTTTTTTAATTTTTTTTTTTTTTTTTTTTCTCAAATTTTTTTTTTCCAAATTTTTGTTTTTTTTCGTTTTCTTTCTTAAATTTTGGTTTTTTTCAAATTTTTTTTTTTTTTACAATTTTTTTTTTTTTTTTTTCCAAATTTTTTTGTTGTTTTTTTTCTGAAATTTTGTTTTTTTCAAATTTTTTTTTTTTTTCTGAAATTTTTTTTTTTTTTTTTTTTTCTGAAATTTTTTTTTTTTCAAATTATTATTTTTTTTCTCAAATTTTTTTTTTTAAATTATTATTTTTTTTCTTAAATTTTTTTTTTTTAATTTTTTTTTTTTTTTTTTTCTCAAATTTTTTTTTTCCAAATTTTTGTTTTTTTCGTTTTCTTTCTCAAATTTTGTTTTTTTTCCAAATTTTTTATTTTTTTTATTTTTTCTCAAATTTTTTTTTTTCAAATTATTATTTTTTTTTCTCAAATGTTTTTCTTTCAAATTTTTTTTTTTCAAATTTTTTTTTTTTCAAATTTTTTTTTTTTTCTGAAATTTTTTTTTTCAAATTTTTTTTTTTTTTTTTTTTTTCTCAAATTTTTTTTTTAAATTATTATTTTTTTTTCTGTAATTTAAAAAAAAAAATTTTTTTTCCAATTTTTTTTTTTTTTTTTTCTTAAATTTTTTTTTTTTTAATTTTTTTTTTTTTTTTTTTCTCAAATTTTTTTTTTCCAAATTTTTGTTTTTTTTCGTTTTCTTTCTTAAATTTTGGTTTTTTTCAAATTTTTTTTTTTCCAAATTTTTTATTTTTTTTTTCCAAATTTTTTTTTTTTTTTTTTTAAATTTTTTTTTTGTTTTTTTTTCTCAATTTTTTTTTTCTCAAATTTTGTTTTTTTTCAAATTATTATTTTTTTTTCTGTAATTTAAAAAAAAAAAAAAAATTTCCAATGTTTTTTTGTTCTCAAATTTTTTATTTTTTTTTCAAATTTGCTTTTTCTTTCTCAAATTTTGGTTTTTTCAAATTTTTTTTTTTGTTCAATTTTTTTTTTTCCAAATTTTTTTTTTTTTTTTTTTTTTTTCAAATTTTTTTTTTTTTTTTTCTCAAATTTTTTTTTTTCAATTTTTTTTTTTTTTCGAAATTTTTTTTTTTTTTTTTTTCTCAAATTTTTTTTTTTTTCAAATTATTATTTTTTTTTCTGTAATTTAAAAAAAAAAAAAAAATTTTTTCCAATGTTTTTTTTTTTTTTTCTCAAATTTTTTTTTTTTTCTTTCTCAAATTTTGTTTTTTTCAAATTTTTTTTTTTTTTCAATTTTTTTTTTCCAAATTTTTTTTTTTTTTTTTTTTCCAAATTTTTTTTTTTTTTTTTAACTAAAAAAATTTTTTTTTTTTTTTTCTAAATTTTTTTGTTGTTGTTTCTTCTCAACATTTGGTTTTTTTCCAATTTTTTTTTTTTCCAATTTTTTTTTTTCCAATTTTTTTTTTTTTTCTCAAATTTGTTTTTTTGTTTTTTTCCAAATTTTTTTTTTGTTTTTTTTTTCTCAAATTGTTTTTTCAAAATTTTTTTTTTTTTTTCCAAATTTTTTTTTTTTTTTTTTTTTCTTCTCAAATTTTTTTTTTTCTAATTTTTTTTTTTTTTCTGAAATTTTTTTTTTTTTTTTTTTTTCTCAAATGTTGTTTTTTTCAAATTATTAATTTTTTTTATGTAATTTAAAATGAAAAAAAAAAATTTTTCCAAAGTTTTTTTTTTCCAAATTTTTTTTTTTCTCCAAATTTTTTTTGTTGTTTTTTTTCTCAAATTTTGTTTTCTGAAATTTTTTTTTTTTTTTTTTTCTCAAATTTTTTTTTTCAAATTATTATTTTTCTGTAATTTAAAAAAAAAAAAAAAAAATTTCCAAATTTTTTTTTTTGTTTTTTTTTCTCAAATTTTTGTTTTTCCAAATTTTTTTGTTTTTTTTTTTTCTCAAATTTTTTTTTTTGTTTTTTTTCCAAATTTTTTTTTTTTTTTTTTTTTTCTCAAATATTTTTTTTTTTTTTTAATTTTTTTGTTTTTTTTTTTCTCAAATTTTGTTTTTTTTTAATTTTTTTTTTTTTTCTGAAAATTTTTTTTTTTTTTTTTTCTCAAATGTTTTTTTTTTGTTTTTTCCAAATTTTTTTTTCGTTTTTTGTCAAATTTTTTTTTTTTTCAATTTTTTTTTTTTTTTTTTTTTCTCAAATTTTTTTTTTCCAAATTTTTTTTTTTCGTTTTCTTTCTCAAATTTTTTTTTTTTTCTGAAATTTTTTTTTTTCAAATTATTATTTTTTTCCTCAAATTTTGTTTTTTTCAAATTTTTTTTTTCTGAAATTTTTTTTTTCGAATTTTTT
Organism: Netelia virgata; assembly: GCA_951802705.1. NCBI lineage: Eukaryota > Metazoa > Arthropoda > Insecta > Hymenoptera > Ichneumonidae > Netelia > Netelia virgata. Next base: position 31,560,319 of record OX637863.1, on the reverse strand, counting down.
TTTGTGTAATTTAAAAAAAAAATTTTTTTTTCCAAATTATTTTTTTTTTTTTTAATTAAAAAATTTTTTTTTTTTTTTTCTCAAATTTGTTTTTTTGTTTTTTTCCAAATTTTTTTTTTTTTTTAAAATTTTTTTTTTTTTTCCAAATTTTTTTTTTTTTTTTTTTTTCTTCTCAAATTTTTTTTTTTCTAATTTTTTTTTTTTTTCTGAAATTTTTTTTTTTTTTTTTTTTTCTCAAATGTTGTTTTTTTCAAATTATTAATTTTTTTTATGTAATTTAAAATGAAAAAAAAAAATTTTTCCAAAGTTTTTTTTTTCCAAATTTTTTTTTTTCTCCAAATTTTTTTTGTTGTTTTTTTTCTCAAATTTTGTTTTCTGAAATTTTTTTTTTTTTTTTTTTCTCAAATTTTTTTTTTCAAATTATTATTTTTCTGTAATTTAAAAAAAAAAAAAAAAAATTTCCAAATTTTTTTTTTTGTTTTTTTTTCTCAAATTTTTGTTTTTCCAAATTTTTTTGTTTTTTTTTTTTCTCAAATTTTTTTTTTTGTTTTTTTTCCAAATTTTTTTTTTTTTTTTTTTTTTCTCAAATATTTTTTTTTTTTTTTAATTTTTTTGTTTTTTTTTTTCTCAAATTTTGTTTTTTTTTAATTTTTTTTTTTTTTCTGAAAATTTTTTTTTTTTTTTTTTCTCAAATGTTTTTTTTTTGTTTTTTCCAAATTTTTTTTTCGTTTTTTGTCAAATTTTTTTTTTTTTCAATTTTTTTTTTTTTTTTTTTTTCTCAAATTTTTTTTTTCCAAATTTTTTTTTTTCGTTTTCTTTCTCAAATTTTTTTTTTTTTCTGAAATTTTTTTTTTTCAAATTATTATTTTTTTCCTCAAATTTTGTTTTTTTCAAATTTTTTTTTTCTGAAATTTTTTTTTTCGAATTTTTTTTTGTGTAATTTAAAAAAAAAATTTTTTTTTCCAAATTATTTTTTTTTTTTTTAATTAAAAAATTTTTTTTTTTTTTTTCTCAAATTTGTTTTTTTGTTTTTTTCCAAATTTTTTTTTTTTTTTTAAATTTTTTTTTTTTTTCCAAATTTTTTTTTTTGTTTTTTTTTCTGAAATTTTTTTTTTTTCAAATTTTTTTTTTTTTTTCTGAAATTTTTTTTTTTTTTTTTTTCTCAAATTTTTTTTTTCAAATTATTATTTTTCTGTAATTTAAAAAAAAAAAAAAAAAATTTTCCAAATTTTTTTTTTTGTTTTTTTTTCTCAAATTTTTGTTTTTCCAAATTTTTTTGTTTTTTTTTTTTCTCAAATTTTTTTTTTTGTTTTTTTTCCAAATTTTTTTTTTTTTTTTTTTTTTCTCAAATATTTTTTTTTTTTTTTAATTTTTTTGTTTTTTTTTTTCTCAAATTTTGTTTTTTTTTAATTTTTTTTTTTTTTCTGAAAATTTTTTTTTTTTTTTTTTCTCAAATGTTTTTTTTTTGTTTTTTCCAAATTTTTTTTTCGTTTTTTGTCAAATTTTTTTTTTTTTCAATTTTTTTTTTTTTTTTTTTTTCTCAAATTTTTTTTTTCCAAATTTTTTTTTTTCGTTTTCTTTCTCAAATTTTTTTTTTTTTCTGAAATTTTTTTTTTTCAAATTATTATTTTTTTCCTCAAATTTTGTTTTTTTCAAATTTTTTTTTTCTGAAATTTTTTTTTTCGAATTTTTTTTTGTGTAATTTAAAAAAAAAATTTTTTTTTCCAAATTATTTTTTTTTTTTTTAATTAAAAAATTTTTTTTTTTTTTTCTCAAATTTGTTTTTTTGTTTTTTTCCAAATTTTTTTTTTTTTTTTAAATTTTTTTTTTTTTTCCAAATTTTTTTTTTTGTTTTTTTTTCTGAAATTTTTTTTTTTTCAAATTTTTTTTTTTTTTTCTGAAATTTTTTTTTTTTTTTTTTTTCTGAAATTTTTTTTTTCAAATTATTATTTTTTTCCCAAATTTTTTTTTTTTTTTTTTTTTTCTCAAATTTTTTTTTTAAATTATTATTTTTTTTTTCTGTAATTTAAAAAAAAAAAAATTTTTTTCCAATTTTTTTTTTTTTTTTTCTTAAATTTTTTTTCCAATTTTTTTTTGTTTTTTTTTCTCAAATTTTTTTTTTCAAATTTTTTTTTTTTTTTTTCTGAAAGTTTTTTTTTCAAATTTTTTTTTTTTTGTTCTTAAATGTTGTTTTTTTCAAATTATTATTTTTTTATGTAATTTAAAATAAAAAAAAAAAATTTCCAGTTTTTTTTTTTTTTTTTTTTAAATTTTTTTTGTGTAATTTAAAAAAAAAATGTTTTTTTTTCCAAATTTTTTTTTTTTTTTTTAATTAAAATTTTTTTTTTTTTTCCAAATTTTTTTTTTTTTCCAAATTTTTTTTTTTTTTTCCAAATTTTTTTTTTGTTGTTTCTTCTCAACATTTGGTTTTTTGCAAATTTTTTTTTTTCCAATTTTTTTTTTTTTTCTCAAATTTGTTTTTTTGTTTTTTTTCCAAATTTTTTTTTTTTTTTTAAATTTTTTTTTTTTTTCCAAATTTTTTTTTTTGTTTTTTTTTCTGAAATTTTTTTTTTTCAAATTTTTTTTTTTTTTCTGAAATTTTTTTTTTTTTTTTTTTTCTGAAATTTTTTTTTTCAAATTATTATTTTTTTTCCCAAATTTTTTTTTTTTTTTTTTTCTCTCAAATTTTGTTTTTAAATTATTATTTTTTTTTCTGTAATTTAAAAAAAAAAAAAAATTTTTTCCAATTTTTTTTTTTTTTTTTCTCAAATTTTTTTTTCCCAAATTTTTGTTTTATTTCGTTTTCTTTCTCAAATTTTGTTTTTTTTTAAATTTTTTTTTTTTTTCCAAATTTTTTATTTTTTTTTTCCAAATTTTTTTTTTTTTTTTTTTCTCAATGTTTTTTTTTTCAAATTTTTTTTTTTCTGAAATTTTTTTTCTCAAATTTTTTTTTTTTTTTATTTTTTCTCAAATTTTTTTTTTTCAAATTATTATTATTTTTTTCTCAAATTTTTTTCTTTCAAATTTTTTTATTTCAAATTTTTTTTTTTTCAAATTTTTTTTTTTTTCTCAAATTTTTTTTTTTTAAATTATTATTTTTTTTTCTGTAATTCAAAAAACAAAAATTTTTTTTCCAAATTTTTTTTTTTTTTTTTTTTTTCTCAAATTTTTTTTTTTAAATTATTATTTTTTTTTCTGTAATTTAAAAAAAAAATTTTTTTTTCCAATTTTTTTTTTTTTTTTTCTTAAATTTTTTTTTTTAATTTTTTTTTTTTTCCTGAAATTTTTTTTTTTTTTTTTTTTCTGAAATTTTTTTTTTCAAATTATTATTTTTTTTTTTTCCCAAATTTTTTTTTTTTTTTTTTTTAATTTTTTTTTTGTTTTTTTTTCTCAATTTTTTTTTTTTCAAATTTTTTTTTTTTTCTGAAATTTTTTTTTTTTTTTATTTTTTTTCAAATTTTTTTTTTTCAAATTATTATTTTTTTCTCAAATTTTTTTCTTTCAAATTTTTTTATTTCAAATTTTTTTTTTTTCAAACTTTTTTTTTTTTCTCAAATTTTTTTTTTTTAAATTATTATTTTTTTTTCTGTAATTCAAAAAACAACAATTTTTTATCCAAATTTTTTTTTTTTTTTTTTTTTTCTCAAATTTTTTTTTTTAAATTATTATTTTTTTTTCTGTAATTTAAAAAAAAAATTTTTTTCTTCGAATTTTTTTTTTTTTTTTTTCTTAAATTTTTTTTTTTAATTTTTTTTTTGTTTTTTTTTCTCAATTTTTTTTTTTTCAAATTTTTTTTTTTTCTGAAATTTTTTTTCTCAAATTTTTTTTTTTTTTTTTTTCTCAAATTTTTTTTTCCAAATTTTTTTTTTTTTTCGTTTTCTTTCTCAAATTTTGGTTTTTTCCAATTTTTTTTTTTTCCAAATTTTTTTTTTTTTTTTTCTTTAAATTTTTTTTTTTGTTTTTTTTTCTCAAATTTTTTTTTTTTCAAATTTCTTTTTTTTTCTGAAATTTTTTTTTCAAATTTTTTTATTTTTTTATTTTTTCTCAAATTTTTTTTTTTTTCAAATTATTATTTTTTTCCAAACTTTTTTTTTTTTTTTTTTCTCAAATGTTGTTTTTTTGCAAATTATTAATTTTTTTATGTAATTTAAAATAAAAAAAAATAAAATTTTCCAAATTTTTTTTTTTTTCAAATTTCTTTTTTTTTCTGAAATTTTTTTTTCAAATTTTTTTTTTTTTTTTTTTTTCTGAAATTTTTTTTTTTTCAAATTATTATTTTTTTTCTCAAATTTTTTTTTTTAAATTATTATTTTTTTTCTGTAATTTAAAAAAAAAAAAAAAATTTTCCAATTTTTTTTTTTTTTTTTCTTAAATTTTTTTTTTTTAATTTTTTTTTTTTTTTTTTTCTCAAATTTTTTTTTTCCAAATTTTTGTTTTTTTCGTTTTCTTTCTCAAATTTTGTTTTTTTCCAAATTTTTTATTTTTTTTATTTTTTCTCAAATTTTTTTTTTTCAAATTATTATTTTTTTTTCTCAAATGTTTTTCTTTCAAATTTTTTTTTTTCAAATTTTTTTTTTTTCAAATTTTTTTTTTTTTCTCAAATTTTTTTTTTCCAAATTTTTGTTTTTTTTCGTTTTCTTTCTCAAATTTTGGTTTTTTTCAAATTTTTTTTTTTTTTCCAAATTTTTAATTTTTTTTTTCCAAATTTTTTTTTTTTTTTTTTTAATTTTTTTTTTGTAATTTAAAAAAAAAATGTTTTTTTTTCCAAATTTTTTTTTTTTTTTTTTCCAAATTTTTTTTTTTTTTTTTAATTAAAATTTTTTTTTTCAAATTTTTTTTTTTGTCTGAAATTTTTTTTTTTCAAATTATTATTTTTTTTTTTCCTCAAATTTTGTTTTTTTCAAATTTTTTTTTTCTGAAATTTTTTTTTTCGAATTTTTTTTTGTGTAATTTAAAAAAAAATTTTTTTTTTTCCAAATTTTTTTTTTTTTTTTAATTAAAAAATTTTTTTTTTTTTTTTTCCAAATTTTTTTTTTGTTGTTTCTTCTCAACATTTGGTTTTTTGCAAATTTTTTTTTTTTCCAATTTTTTTTTTTTTTTTCTCAAATTTGTTTTTTTGTTTTTTTCCAAATTTTTTTTTTTTTTTTTAATTTTTTTTTTTTTTCCAAATTTTGTTTTTTGTCTTTTTTTCTCAAATTTTTTTTTTTCTAATTTTTTTTTTTTTTTTCAAATTTTTTTTTTTTTTTTTTCCAAATTTTTTTTTTTTTTTCCAAATTTTTTTTGTTGTTTTTTTTTCTGAAATTTTTTTTTTTTCAAATTTTTTTTTTTTTTTCTGAAATTTTTTTTTTTTTTTTTTTTCTGAAATTTTTTTTTTCAAATTATTATTTTTTTTCTGTAATTTAAAAAAAAAAAAAAATTTTCCAAATTTTTTTTTTTTTTTTCCCAAATTTTTTTTTTTTTTTTTTTTTTCTCAAATTTTTTTTTTAAATTATTATTTTTTTTTCTGTAATTTAAAAAAAAAAAAATTTTTTCCAATTTTTTTTTTTTTTTTTTCTTAAATTTTTTTTTTTTAATTTTTTTTTTTTTTTTTTTTCTCAAATTTTTTTTTTCCAAATTTTTGTTTTTTTTCGTTTTCTTTCTCAAATTTTGGTTTTTTTCAAATTTTTTTTTTTTTTCCAAATTTTTTATTTTTTTTTTCCAAATTTTTTTTTTTTTTTTTTTTAATTTTTTTTTTGTTTTTTTTTCTCAATTTTTTTTTTTTTCAAATTTTTTTTTTTTTCTGAAATTTTTTTTCTCAAATTTTTTTTTTTTTTTATTTTTTCTCAAATTTTTTTTTTTCAAATTATTATTATTTTTTTCTCAAATTTTTTTCTTTCAAATTTTTTTATTTCAAATTTTTTTTTTTTCAAATTTTTTTTTTTTTCTCAAATTTTTTTTTTTAAATTATTATTTTTTTTTCTGTAATTCAAAAAACAAAAAATTTTTTTCCAAATTTTTTTTTTTTTTTTTTTTTTCTCAAATTTTTTTTTTTAAATTATTATTTTTTTTTCTGTAATTTAAAAAAAAAATTCTTTTTTTCCAATTTTTTTTTTTTTTTTTTCTTAAATTTTTTTTTTTAATTTTTGTTTTGTTTTTTTTTCTCAATTTTTTTTTTTTTTCAAATTTTTTTTTTTTTCTGAAATTTTTTTTCTCAAATTTTTTTTTTTTTCCAAATTTTTTTTTTTTTCGTTTTCTTTCTCAAATTTTGGTTTTTTCCAATTTTTTTTTTTTCCAAATTTTTTTTTTTTTTTTTCTTTAAATTTTTTTTTTTGTTTTTTTTTTCTCAAATTTTTTTTTTTTCAAATTTCTTTTTTTTTCTGAAATTTTTTTTTTCAAATTTTTCTATTTTTTTATTTTTTCTCAAATTTTTTTTTTTTTCCAATTATTATTTTTTTCCAAACTTTTTTTTTTTTTTTTTTCTCAAATGTTGTTTTTTTTGCAAATTATTAATTTTTTTATGTAATTTAAAATAAAAAAAAATAAAATTTTCCAAATTTTTTTTTTTTTCCAATTTTTTTTTTTTTTTTCCTTTTTTTTCATTTTTTATTCTCAAATTTTGTTTTTTTTTCAAATTTTATTTATTTTTTTTTCCAAATTTTTTTTTTTTTTTTTCAAATTTTTTTTTTTTCCAAATTTTTTTTTTTGTTTTTTTTTTCTCAATTTTTTTTTTTCAAATTTTTTTTTTTTCTTTTCCAATTTTGTTTTTTTTTTTTTTCCAAATTTTTTTGTTGCTTTTTTTCTGAAATTTTTTTTTTTCAAATTTTTTTTTTTTTTCTGAAATTTTTTTTTTTTTTTTTTTTTCTGAAATTTTTTTTTTTTCAAATTATTATTTTTTTTTTTCTCAAATTTTTTTTTTTAAATTATTATTTTTTTTCTGTAATTTAAAAAAAAAAAAAAAAATTTCCAATTTTTTTTTTTTTTTTTTTTCTCAAATTTTTTTTTTCAAATTATTATTTTTTTTCTGTAATTTAAAAAAAAAAAAAATTTTCCAATTTTTTTTTTTTTTTCCTCAAATTGTTTTTTTCAAATTTTTTTTTTTCTGAAATTTTTTTTTTCGAATTTTTTTTTGTGTAATTTAAAAAAAAAAATTTTTTTTTTCCAAATTTTTTTTTTGTTGTTTCTTCTCAACATTTGGTTTTTTTAAATTTGTTTTTTTTCCAATTTTTTTTTTTTTTTCTCAAATTTGTTTTTTTGTTTTTTTCCAATTTTTTTTTTTTTTTTTCCAAATTTTTTTTTTTTTTTTTTCCAAATTTTTTTTTTTTTTTCCAAATTTTTTTTGTTGTTTTTTTTTCTGAAATTTTTTTTTTTTCCAAATTTTTTTTTTTTTTAAATTTTTTTTTCAAATTTTTTTTTTTTCTCAAATTTTTTTTTTTTTTTTTTCTCAAATTTTTTTTTTTCAATTTATTATTTTTTTTCTGTAATTTAAAAAAAAAATGTTTTTTTCCAATTTTTTTTTGTTTTTTTTTCTCAAATTTTTTTTTCCCAATTTTTTTTTTTTTTTGTTCTTAAATGTTGTTTTTTTCAAATTATTATTTTTTTTATGTAATTTAAAAAAAAAAAAAATTTTTTCCAATTTTTTTTTTTTTTCCTCAAATTTTGTTTTTTTCAAATTTTTTTTTTTTCTGAAATTTTTTTTTTCGAATTTTTTTTTGTGTAATTTAAAAAAAAATGTTTTTTTTTCCAAATTTTTTTTTTTTTTTTTAATAAAAATTTTTTTTTTTTTTTCCAAATTTTTTTTTGTTTTTAATTTTTTTTCCAATTTTTTTTTTTTTTTTCAAATTTTTTTTTTTTTTCTGAAATTTTTTTTTTTTTTTTTTTCTCAAATTTTTTTTTTTCAAATTATTATTTTTTTTCTGTAATTTAAAAAAAAAAAAATTTTTTTCCAATTTTTTTTTTTTTCCTCAAATTTTGTTTTTTTCAAATTTTTTTTTTTTTTTTTAATTAAAAAAATTTTTTTTTTTTTTTTCCAAATTTTTTTTTTGTTGTTTCTTCTCAACATTTGGTTTTTTGTTTTTTTCCAAATTTTTTTTTTTTTTTTCAAATTTTTTTTTTTTTTCCAAATTTTTTTTTTTGTTTTTTTTTTCTCAAATTTTTTTTTTTTTTTTTTCCAAATTTTTTTTTTTTTTTTTCCAAATTTTTTTTGTTGTTTTTTTTCTGAAATTTTTTTTTTTTCAAATTTTTTTTTTTTTTCTGAAATTTTTTTTTTTCAAATTATTATTTTTTTTCTGTAATTTAAAAAAAAAAAATTTTTTCCAATTTTTTTTTTTTTTTTTTCTTAAATTTTTTTTTTTCAATTTTTTTTTTTTTTTTTTTTCTCAAATTTTTTTTTTTTCCAAATTTTTTATTTTTTTTTTCCAAATTTTTTTTTTTTTTATTTTTAATTTTTTTTTTTTTTTTTTTTCTCAAATTTTTTTTTTTCAAATTTTTTTTTTTTTCTCAAATTTTTTTTTTCAAATTTTTTATTTTTTTTATTTTTTCTCAAATTTTTTTTTTTCAAATTATTTTTTTTTTTTCTCAAATTTTTTTTTTTAATTTTTTTTTTTTCAAATTTTTTTTTTTTTTCGTTTTCTTTCTCAAATTTTGGTTTTTTCCAATTTTTTTTTTTTCCAAATTTTTTTTTTTTTTTTTCGTTAAATTTTTTTTTTGTTTTTTTTTTCTCAAATTTTTTTTTTTTCAAATTTCTTTTTTTTTCTGAAATTTTTTTTTTCAAATTTTTCTATTTTTTTATTTTTTCTCAAATTTTTTTTTTTTTCAAATTATTATTTTTTTCCAAACTTTTTTTTTTTTTTTTTTCTCAAATGTTGTTTTTTTTGCAAATTATTAATTTTTTTATGTAATTTAAAATAAAAAAAAATAAAATTTTCCAAATTTTTTTTTTTTTCCAATTTTTTTTTTTTTTTTCCTTTTTTTTTCATTTTTTATTCTCAAATTTTGTTTTTTTTTCAAATTTTATTTATTTTTTTTTCCAAATTTTTTTTTTTTTTTTTCAAATTTTTTTTTTTTCCAAATTTTTTTTTTTGTTTTTTTTTTCTCAATTTTTTTTTTTTCAAATTTTTTTTTTTTTTTTTTCCAATTTTTTTTTTTTTTTTTTTTCCAAATTTTTTTGTTGCTTTTTTTCTGAAATTTTTTTTTTTCAAATTTTTTTTTTTTTTCTGAAATTTTTTTTTTTTTTTTTTTTTCTGAAATTTTTTTTTTTTCAAATTATTATTTTTTTTTTTAAATTATTATTTTTTTTCTGTAATTTAAAAAAAAAAAAAAAATTTTCCAATTTTTTTTTTTTTTTTTTTCTCAAATTTTTTTTTTCAAATTATTATTTTTTTTCTGTAATTTAAAAAAAAAAAAAAATTTTCCAATTTTTTTTTTTTTTTCCTCAAATTGTTTTTTTCAAATTTTTTTTTTTCTGAAATTTTTTTTTTCGAATTTTTTTTTGTGTAATTTAAAAAAAAATTTTTTTTTTTTCCAAATTTTTTTTTGTTGTTTCTTCTCAACATTTGGTTTTTTTAAATTTTTTTTTTTTCCAATTTTTTTTTTTTTTCTCAAATTTTTTTTTTTGTTTTTTTCCAATTTTTTTTTTTTTTTTTCAAATTTTTTTTTTTTTCCAAATTTTTTTTTTTGTTTTTTTTTTCTCAAATTTTTTTTTTTTTTCAAATTTTTTTTTTTTTTTTCCAAATTTTTTTTTGTTTTTTTTTCTCAAATTTTTTTTTCCCAATTTTTTTTTTTTTTTGTTCTTAAATGTTGTTTTTTTCAAATTATTATTTTTTTTATGTAATTTAAAAAAAAAAAAAAAATTTTCCAATTTTTTTTTTTTTTCCTCAAATTTTGTTTTTTTCAAATTTTTTTTTTTTCTGAAATTTTTTTTTTCGAATTTTTTTTTGTGTAATTTAAAAAAAAATGTTTTTTTTTCCAAATTTTTTTTTTTTTTTTTAATAAAAATTTTTTTTTTTTTTTCCAAATTTTTTTTTGTTTTTAATTTTTTTTCCAATTTTTTTTTTTTTTTTCAAATTTTTTTTTTTTTTCTGAAATTTTTTTTTTTGTTTTTTTTTTCTCAAATTTTTTTTTTTTTTTTTCCAAATTTTTTTTTTTTTTTTTCCAAATTTTTTTTGTTGTTTTTTTTCTGAAATTTTTTTTTTTTCAAATTTTTTTTTTTTTTTCTGAAATTTTTTTTTTTTTTTTTTTCTGAAATTTTTTTTTTTCAAATTATTATTTTTTTTCTGTAATTTAAAAAAAAAAAATTTTTTCCAATTTTTTTTTTTTTTTTTTCTTAAATTTTTTTTTTTCAATTTTTTTTTTTTTTTTTTTTCTCAAATTTTTTTTTTTTCCAAATTTTTTATTTTTTTTTTCCAAATTTTTTTTTTTTTTATTTTTAATTTTTTTTTTTTTTTTTTTTCTCAAATTTTTTTTTTTCAAATTTTTTTTTTTTTCTCAAATTTTTTTTTTTTAATTTTTTTTTTTTCAAATTTTTTTTTTCCAAATTTTTTTTTTTTTCGTTTTCTTTCTCAAATTTTGGTTTTTTCCAATTTTTTTTTTTTCCAAATTTTTTTTTTTTTTTTTCGTTAAATTTTTTTTTTGTTTTTTTTTCTCAAATTTTTTTTTTTTCAAATTTCTTTTTTTTTCTGAAATTTTTTTTTTCAAATTTTTCTATTTTTTTATTTTTTCTCAAATTTTTTTTTTTTTCAAATTATTATTTTTTTCCAAACTTTTTTTTTTTTTTTTTTCTCAAATGTTGTTTTTTTTGCAAATTATTAATTTTTTTATGTAATTTAAAATAAAAAAAAATAAAATTTTCCAAATTTTTTTTTTTTTCCAATTTTTTTTTTTTTTTTCCTTTTTTTTCATTTTTTATTCTCAAATTTTGTTTTTTTTCAAATTTTATTTATTTTTTTTTCCAAATTTTTTTTTTTTTTTTTCAAATTTTTTTTTTTTCCAAATTTTTTTTTTTGTTTTTTTTGTCTCAATTTTTTTTTTTTCAAATTTTTTTTTTTTTTTTTCCAATTTTTTTTTTTTTTTTTTTCCAAATTTTTTTGTTGCTTTTTTTCTGAAATTTTTTTTTTTCAAATTTTTTTTTTTTTCTGAAATTTTTTTTTTTTTTTTTTTTTCTGAAATTTTTTTTTTTTCAAATTATTATTTTTTTTTTTTTCTCAAATTTTTTTTTTTAAATTATTATTTTTTTTCTGTAATTTAAAAAAAAAAAAAAAATTTTCCAATTTTTTTTTTTTTTTTTTTTCTCAAATTTTTTTTTTCAAATTATTATTTTTTTTCTGTAATTTAAAAAAAAAAAAAAATTTTCCAATTTTTTTTTTTTTTTCCTCAAATTGTTTTTTTCAAATTTTTTTTTTTCTGAAATTTTTTTTTTCGAATTTTTTTTTGTGTAATTTAAAAAAAAATTTTTTTTTTTTCCAAATTTTTTTTTGTTGTTTCTTCTCAACATTTGGTTTTTTTAAATTTTTTTTTTTTCCAATTTTTTTTTTTTTTTCTCAAATTTGTTTTTTTGTTTTTTTCCAATTTTTTTGTTTTTTTAAAAAATTTTTTTTTTTTTCCAAATTTTTTTTTTTGTTTTTTTTTTCTCAAATTTTTTTTTTTTTTCAAATTTTTTTTTTTTTTTTTCCAAATTTTTTTTTTTTTTTTTTCTAAATTTTTTTTTTTTTTTCCAAATTTTTTTTGTTGTTTTTTTTTTTGAAATTTTTTTTTTTCAAATTTTTTTTTTTTTTTCTGAAATTTTTTTTTTTTTTTTTTTTTCTGAAATTTTTTTTTTTCAAATTATTATTTTTTTCTGTAATTTAAAAAAAAAAAAAATTTTCCAAATTTTTTTTTTTTTTTTTTTTCCAAATTTTTTTTTTTTTTTTTTTTTCTTAAATTTTTTTTTTTAAATTATTATTTTTTTTTCTGTAATTTAAAAAAAAAAATTTTTTTTTTTTTTTTTCTTAAATTTTTTTTTTTTTAATTTTTTTTTTTTTTTTAATTAAAATTTTTTTTTTTTTTTCCAAATTTTTTTTTTTTTTTAATTTTTTTTTCAAATTTTTTTTTTTTCTCAAATTTTTTTTTTTTTTTTTTCTCAAATTTTTTTTTTTCAATTTATTATTTTTTTTCTGTAATTTAAAAAAAAAAATGTTTTTTTCCAATTTTTTTTTGTTTTTTTTTCTCAAATTTTTTTTTCCCAATTTTTTTTTTTTTTTGTTCTTAAATGTTGTTTTTTTTCAAATTATTATTTTTTTTATGTAATTTAAAAAAAAAAAAAATTTTTTCCAATTTTTTTTTTTTTTCCTCAAATTTTGTTTTTTTCAAATTTTTTTTTTTTCTGAAATTTTTTTTTTCGAATTTTTTTTTGTGTAATTTAAAAAAAAATGTTTTTTTTTCCAAATTTTTTTTTTTTTTTTTAATAAAAATTTTTTTTTTTTTTTCCAAATTTTTTTTTGTTTTTAATTTTTTTTCCAATTTTTTTTTTTTTTTTCAAATTTTTTTTTTTTTTCTGAAATTTTTTTTTTTTTTTTTTTCTCAAATTTTTTTTTTTCAAATTATTATTTTTTTTCTGTAATTTAAAAAAAAAAAAATTTTTTTCCAATTTTTTTTTTTTTTCCTCAAATTTTGTTTTTTTCAAATTTTTTTTTTTTCTGAAATTTTTTTTTTCGAATTTTTTTTTGTGTAATTTAAAAAAAAATTTTTTTTTTTCCAAATTTTTTTTTTTTTTTTTAATTAAAAAAATTTTTTTTTTGTTGTTTCTTCTCAACATTTGGTTTTTTGTTTTTTTCCAATTTTTTTTTTTTTTTTTCAAATTTTTTTTTTTTTTCCAAATTTTTTTTTTTGTTTTTTTTTTCTCAAATTTTTTTTTTTTTTTTTTCCAAATTTTTTTTTTTCTTTTCCAAATTTTTTTTGTTGTTTTTTTTCTGAAATTTTTTTTTTTCAAATTTTTTTTTTTTTTTCTGAAATTTTTTTTTTTTTTTTTTTCTGAAATTTTTTTTTTTCAAATTATTATTTTTTTTCTGTAATTTAAAAAAAAAAAATTTTTTCCAATTTTTTTTTTTTTTTTTTCTTAAATTTTTTTTTTTCAATTTTTTTTTTTTTTTTTTTTCTCAAATTTTTTTTTTTTCCAAATTTTTTATTTTTTTTTTCCAAATTTTTTTTTTTTTTATTTTTAATTTTTTTTTTTTTTTTTTTTCTCAAATTTTTTTTTTTCAAATTTTTTTTTTTTTCTCAAATTTTTTTTTTCAAATTTTTTATTTTTTTAATTTTTTCTCAAATTTTTTTTTTTCAAATTATTTTTTTTTTTTCTCAAATTTTTTTTTTTTAATTTTTTTTTTTTCAAATTTTTTTTTTCCAAATTTTTTTTTTTTTTCGTTTTCTTTCTCAAATTTTGGTTTTTTCCAATTTTTTTTTTTTCCAAATTTTTTTTTTTTTTTTTCGTTAAATTTTTTTTTTGTTTTTTTTTCTCAAATTTTTTTTTTTTCAAATTTCTTTTTCTTTCTCAAATTTTTTTTTTCAAATTTTTTTATTTTTTTATTTTTTCTCAAATTTTTTTTTTTTTCAAATTATTATTTTTTTCCATACTTTTTTTTTTTTTTTTGCTCAAATGTTGGTTTTTTTGCAAATTATTAATTTTTTTATGTAATTTAAAATAAAAAAAAATAAAATTTTCCAAATTTTTTTTTTTTTCCAATTTTTTTTTTTTTTTTCCTTTTTTTTTTTCATTTTTTATTCTCAAATTTTGTTTTTTTTTCAAATTTTA
>OX637863.1:31489060-31539060 GCA_951802705.1 Netelia virgata | reverse complement strand
CTTTTTTTTTTTCATTTTTTATTCTCAAATTTTGTTTTTTTTTCAAATTTTATTTATTTTTTTTTCCAAATTTTTTTTTTTTTTTTTCGAATTTTTTTTTTTTCCAAATTTTTTTTTTTGTTTTTTTTTTCTCAATTTTTTTTTTTTCAAATTTTTTTTTTTTTTTTTCCAATTTTTTTTTTTTTTTTTTTCCAAATTTTTTTGTTGTTTTTTTTCTGAAATTTTTTTTTTTTCAAATTTTTTTTTTTTTCTGAATTTTTTTTTTTTTTTTTTTTTCTGAAATTTTTTTTTTTTCAAATTATTTTTTTTTTTTTCTCAAATTTTTTTTTTTAAATTATTATTTTTTTTTCTGTAATTTAAAAAAAAAAAATTTTTTTTCCAATTTTTTTTTGTTTTTTTTTCTCAAATTTTTTTTCAAATTTTTTTTTTTTTTTTTCTGAAATTTTTTTTTTTTCAAATTTTTTTTTTTTTTTCTGAAATTTTTTTTTTTTTTTTTTTTCTGAAATTTTTTTTTTCAAATTATTATTTTTTTTCTGTAATTTAAAAAAAAAAAAAAATTTTCCAAATTTTTTTTTTTTTTTTTTTTTTCTCAAATTTTTTTTTTAAATTATTATTTTTTTTTCTGTAATTTAAAAAAAAAAATTTTTTTCCAATTTTTTTTTTTTTTTTTTCTTAAATTTTTTTTTTTTTAATTTTTTTTTTTTTTTTTTTCTCAATTTTTTTTTTTTTCAAATTTTTTTTTTTTTTTTTTCCAATTTTTTTTTTTTTTTTTTTTCCAAATTTTTTTGTTGTTTTTTTTCTGAAATTTTTTTTTTTTCAAATTTTTTTTTTTTTTCTGAAATTTTTTTTTTTTTTTTTTTTTCTGAAATTTTTTTTTTTTCAAATTATTATTTTTTTTCTCAAATTTTTTTTTTTAAATTATCATTTTTTTTCTGTAATTTAAAAAAAAAAAAAAAATTTTCCAATTTTTTTTTTTTTTTTTCTTAAATTTTTTTTTTTTAATTTTTTTTTTTTTTTTTTTTCTCAAATTTTTTTTTTCCAAATTTTTGTTTTTTTCGTTTTCTTTCTCAAATTTTGTTTTTTTTCCAAATTTTTTATTTTTTTTATTTTTTCTCAAATTTTTTTTTTTCAAATTATTATTTTTTTTTCTCAAATGTTTTTCTTTCAAATTTTTTTTTTCAAATTTTTTTTTTTTTCTCAAATTTTTTTTTTCCAAATTTTTGTTTTTTTTCGTTTTCTTTCTCAAATTTTGGTTTTTTTCAAATTTTTTTTTTTTTTCCAAATTTTTTATTTTTTTTTTCCAAATTTTTTTTTTTTTTTTTTTAATTTTTTTTTTGTAATTTAAAAAAAAAATGTTTTTTTTTCCAAATTTTTTTTTTTTTTTTAATTAAAATTTTTTTTTTCAAATTTTTTTTTTTTTCTGAAATTTTTTTTTTTCAAATTATTATTTTTTTTCTGTAATTTAAAAAAAAAAAAAAAATTTCCAATTTTTTTTTTTTTTTCCTCAAATTTTGTTTTTTTCAAATTTTTGTTTTCTGAAATTTTTTTTTTCGAATTTTTTTTTGTGTAATTTAAAAAAAAAATTTTTTTTTTTCCAAATTTTTTTTTTTTTTTTAATTAAAAAAAATTTTTTTTTTTTTTCCAAATTTTTTTTTGTTGTTTCTTCTCAACATTTGGTTTTTTGCAAATTTTTTTTTTTCCAATTTTTTTTTTTTTTTTCGCAAATTTGTTTTTTTGTTTTTTTCCAAATTTTTTTTTTTTTTTTTAATTTTTTTTTTTTTCCAAATTTTTTTTTTTTTTTTTTTTTCTCAAATTTTTTTTTTTTTCTAATTTTTTTTTTTTTTCAAATTTTTTTTTTTTTTTTTCCAAATTTTTTTTTTTTTTTCCAAATTTTTTTTGTTGTTTTTTTTTCTGAAATTTTTTTTTTTTCAAATTTTTTTTTTTTTTCTGAAATTTTTTTTTTTTTTTTTTTCTGAAATTTTTTTTTTCAAATTATTATTTTTTTTCTGTAATTTAAAAAAAAAAAAAATTTTCCAAATTTTTTTTTTTTTTTCCCAAATTTTTTTTTTTTTTTTTTTTTTCTCAAATTTTTTTTTTAAATTATTATTTTTTTTTCTGTAATTTAAAAAAAAAATTTTTTTTTCCAATTTTTTTTTTTTTTTTTTCTTAAATTTTTTTTTTTTTAATTTTTTTTTTTTTTTTTTTCTCAAATTTTTTTTTTCCAAATTTTTGTTTTTTTTCGTTTTCTTTCTCAAATTTTGTTTTTTTTCAAATTTTTTTTTTTTTTCCAAATTTTTTATTTTTTTTTTCCAAATTTTTTTTTTTTTTTTTTTTAATTTTTTTTTTGTTTTTTTTTCTCAATTTTTTTTTTTTTTCAAATTTTTTTTTTTTTCTGAAATTTTTTTTCTCAAATTTTTTTTTTTTTTTATTTTTTCTCAAATTTTTTTTTTTCAAATTATTATTATTTTTTTCTCAAATTTTTTTCTTTCAAATTTTTTTATTTCAAATTTTTTTTTTTTCAAATTTTTTTTTTTTTCTCAAATTTTTTTTTTTAAATTATTATTTTTTTTCTGTAATTCAAAAAACAAAAATTTTTTTTCCAAATTTTTTTTTTTTTTTATTTTTTCTCAAATTTTTTTTTTTCAAATTATTATTTTTTTTTCTCAAATGTTTTTCTTTCAAATTTTTTTTTTTCAAATTTTTTTTTTTTTCTCAAATTTTTTTTTTTTAAATTATTATTTTTTTTTCTGTAATTCAAAAAACAAAAATTTTTTTTCAATTTTTTTTTTTTTTTTTTTTTTCTCAAATTTTTTTTTTTAAATTATTATTTTTTTTTCTGTAATTTAAAAAAAAAAAATTTTTTTTCCAATTTTTTTTTTTTTTTTTTCTTAAATTTTTTTTTTTATTTTTTTTTTTGTTTTTTTTTCTCAATTTTTTTTTTTTTTTTCGCAAATTTGTTTTTTTGTTTTTTTCCAAATTTTTTTTTTTTTTTTTAATTTTTTTTTTTTTCCAAATTTTTTTTTTTTTTTTTTTTTCTCAAATTTTTTTTTTTTTCTAATTTTTTTTTTTTTTCAAATTTTTTTTTTTTTTTTTCCAAATTTTTTTTTTTTTTTCCAAATTTTTTTTGTTGTTTTTTTTTCTGAAATTTTTTTTTTTTCAAATTTTTTTTTTTTTTCTGAAATTTTTTTTTTTTTTTTTTTCTGAAATTTTTTTTTTCAAATTATTATTTTTTTTCTGTAATTTAAAAAAAAAAAAAATTTTCCAAATTTTTTTTTTTTTTTCCCAAATTTTTTTTTTTTTTTTTTTTTTCTCAAATTTTTTTTTTAAATTATTATTTTTTTTTCTGTAATTTAAAAAAAAAATTTTTTTTTCCAATTTTTTTTTTTTTTTTTTCTTAAATTTTTTTTTTTTTAATTTTTTTTTTTTTTTTTTTCTCAAATTTTTTTTTTCCAAATTTTTGTTTTTTTTCGTTTTCTTTCTCAAATTTTGTTTTTTTTCAAATTTTTTTTTTTTTTCCAAATTTTTTATTTTTTTTTTCCAAATTTTTTTTTTTTTTTTTTTTAATTTTTTTTTTGTTTTTTTTTCTCAATTTTTTTTTTTTTTCAAATTTTTTTTTTTTTCTGAAATTTTTTTTCTCAAATTTTTTTTTTTTTTTATTTTTTCTCAAATTTTTTTTTTTCAAATTATTATTATTTTTTTCTCAAATTTTTTTCTTTCAAATTTTTTTATTTCAAATTTTTTTTTTTTCAAATTTTTTTTTTTTTCTCAAATTTTTTTTTTTAAATTATTATTTTTTTTCTGTAATTCAAAAAACAAAAATTTTTTTTCCAAATTTTTTTTTTTTTTTATTTTTTCTCAAATTTTTTTTTTTCAAATTATTATTTTTTTTTCTCAAATGTTTTTCTTTCAAATTTTTTTTTTTCAAATTTTTTTTTTTTTCTCAAATTTTTTTTTTTTAAATTATTATTTTTTTTTCTGTAATTCAAAAAACAAAAATTTTTTTTCAATTTTTTTTTTTTTTTTTTTTTTCTCAAATTTTTTTTTTTAAATTATTATTTTTTTTTCTGTAATTTAAAAAAAAAAAATTTTTTTTCCAATTTTTTTTTTTTTTTTTTCTTAAATTTTTTTTTTTATTTTTTTTTTTGTTTTTTTTTCTCAATTTTTTTTTTTTTCAAATTTTTTTTTTTTTCTGAAATTTTTTTTCTCAAATTTTTTTTTTCCAAATTTTTTTTTTTTTTCGTTTTCTTTCTCAAATTTTGGTTTTTTCCAATTTTTTTTTTTTCCAAATTTTTTTTTTTTTTTTTTCTTTAAATTTTTTTTTTTGTTTTTTTTTTCTCAAATTTTTTTTTTTTCAAATTTCTTTTTTTTTCTGAAATTTTTTTTTTCAAATTTTTTTATTTTTTTATTTTTTCTCAAATTTTTTTTTTTTCAAATTATTATTTTTTTCCAAACTTTTTTTTTTTTTTTTTTCTCAAATGTTGTTTTTTTTGCAAATTATTAATTTTTTTATGTAATTTAAAATAAAAAAAAATAAAATTTTCCAAATTTTTTTTTTTTCTAATTTTTTTTTTTTTTTTCCTTTTTTTTTTCATTTTTTATTCTCAAATTTTGTTTTTTTTTCAAATTTTATTTATTTTTTTTTCCAAATTTTTTTTTTTTTTTCGAATTTTTTTTTTTTTCCAAATTTTGTTTTTTGTTTTTTTTTTCTCAATTTTTTTTTTTTTTCAAATTTTTTTTTTTTTTTTTTCCAATTTTTTTTTTTTTTTTTTTTCCAAATTTTTTTGTTGTTTTTTTTCTGAAATTTTTTTTTTTTCAAATTTTTTTTTTTTTTCTGAAATTTTTTTTTTTTGAAATTATTATTTTTTTTCCCAAATTTTTTTTTTTAAATTATTATTTTTTTTCTGTAATTTAAAAAAAAATGTTTTTTTTTCCAAATTTTTTTTTTTTTTTCCTTTTTTCTTTTTTCATTTTTTATTCTCAAATTTTTTTTTTTTTCAAATTTTTTTTTTTTTTTTCTTTTTTCTCAAATTATTATTTTTTTTTTTTTTCTCAAATTTTTTTTTTTCAAATTATTATTTTTTTTCTGTAATTTGAAAAAAAAAAATTTTTCCAAATTTTTTTTTTTTTTTTTTTTCCAAATTTTTTTTTTGTTTTTTTTTCTCAAATTTTTTTTTTTTTCAAATTATTTTTTTTTTTTCTGTAATTTAAAAAAAAAAAAAATTTTTCCAATGTTTTTTTTTTTCAAATTTTTTTTTTTTTTTTTCTCAAATTTTTTTTTTTCAATTTTTTTTTTTTTCGAAATTTTTTTTTTTTTTTTTTTCTCAAATTTTTTTTTTTTTCAAATTATTATTTTTTTTTCTGTAATTTAAAAAAAAAAAAAAAATTTTTTCCAATGTTTTTTTTTTTTTCTCAAATTTTTTTTTTTTTCTTTCTCAAATTTTGTTTTTTTCAAATTTTTTTTTTTTTCCAATTTTTTTTTTTCAAATTTTTTTTTTTTTCTGAAATTTTTTTTTTTCAAATTATTATTTTTTTCCTCAAATTTTGTTTTTTTCAAATTTTTTTTTTCTGAAATTTTTTTTTTCGAATTTTTTTTTGTGTAATTTAAAAAAAAAAATTTTTTTTTTCCAAATTTTTTTTTTTTTTTTTAATTAAAAAATTTTTTTTTTTTTTTTCCAAAGTTTTTTTTTGTTGTTTCTTCTCAACATTTGGTTTTTTGCAAATTTTTTTTTTTTCCAATTTTTTTTTTTTTTCTCAAATTTGTTTTTTTGTTTTTTTCCAAATTTTTTTTTTTTTTAAAAATTTTTTTTTTTTTTCCAAATTTTTTTTTTTGTTTTTTTTTCTGAAATTTTTTTTTTTCAAATTTTTTTTTTTTTTTTCTTAAATTTTTTTTTTTTAATTTTTTTTTTTTTTTTTTTTCTCAAATTTTTTTTTTTTAAATTATTATTTTTTTTTCTGTAATTCAAAAAACAAAAATTTTTTTTCCAAATTTTTTTTTTTTTTTTTTTTTCTCAAATTTTTTTTTTTAAATTATTATTTTTTTTTCTGTAATTTAAAAAAAAAATTTTTTTTTTCCAATTTTTTTTTTTTTTTTTTCTTAAATTTTTTTTTAAAATTTTTTTTTTTTTTTTTAATCAAAATTTTTTTTTTTTTTCCAAATTTTTTTTTTTTTTTAATTTTTTTTTTCAAATTTTTTTTTTTTTCTTAAATTTTTTTTTTTTTTTTTTTTCTCAAATTTTTTTTTTCCAAATTTTTGTTTTTTTTTCGTTTTCT
Source organism: Netelia virgata (assembly GCA_951802705.1). Taxonomy (NCBI): domain Eukaryota; kingdom Metazoa; phylum Arthropoda; class Insecta; order Hymenoptera; family Ichneumonidae; genus Netelia; species Netelia virgata. The sequence continues at coordinate 31,532,790 of OX637863.1, read as the reverse complement.
TTCTCAAATTTTGGTTTTTTTCAAATTTTTTTTTTTTTCCAAATTTTTTATTTTTTTTTTCCAAATTTTTTTTTTTTTTTTTTTTAATTTTTTTTTTGTTTTTTTTTCTCAATTTTTTTTTTTTTTCAAATTTTTTTTTTTTTCTGAAATTTTTTTTCTCAAATTTTTTTTTTCTCAAATTTTTTTTTTCCAAATTTTTTTTTTTTTTCGTTTTCTTTCTCAAATTTTGGTTTTTTCCAATTTTTTTTTTTTCCAAATTTTGTTTTTGTTTTTTTTTCTCAATTTTTTTTTTTTTCAAATTTTTTTTTTTTTCTGAAATTTTTTTTCTCAAATTTTTTTTTTTTTTTTTCTCAAATTTTTTTTTTCCAAATTTTTTTTTTTTTTCGTTTTTTTTTCTCAAATTTTGGTTTTTTCCAATTTTTTTTTTTTCCAAATTTTTTTTTTTTTTTTTCTTTAAATTTTTTTTTTTGTTTTTTTTTCTCAAATTTTTTTTTTTTCAAATTTCTTTTTTTTTCTGAAATTTTTTTTTTCAAATTTTTTTATTTTTTTATTTTTTCTCAAATTTTTTTTTTTTTCAAATTATTATTTTTTTCCAAACTTTTTTTTTTTTTTTTTCTCAAATGTTGTTTTTTTTGCAAATTATTAATTTTTTTATGTAATTTAAAATAAAAAAAAATAAAATTTTCCAAATTTTTTTTTTTTTCCAATATTTTTTTTTTTTTTCCTTTTTTTTTTTCATTTTTTATTCTCAAATTTTGTTTTTTTTTCAAATTTTATTTATTTTTTTTTCCAAATTTTTTTTTTTTTTTTTCGAATTTTTTTTTTTTCCAAATTTTTTTTTTTGTTTTTTTTTTCTCAATTTTTTTTTTTTCAAATTTTTTTTTTTTTTTTTCCAATTTTTTTTTTTTTTTTTTTCCAAATTTTTTTGTTGTTTTTTTTCTGAAATTTTTTTTTTTTCAAATTTTTTTTTTTTTCTGAATTTTTTTTTTTTTTTTTTTTTCTGAAATTTTTTTTTTTTCAAATTATTTTTTTTTTTTTCTCAAATTTTTTTTTTTAAATTATTATTTTTTTTTCTGTAATTTAAAAAAAAAAAATTTTTTTTCCAATTTTTTTTTGTTTTTTTTTCTCAAATTTTTTTTCAAATTTTTTTTTTTTTTTTTCTGAAATTTTTTTTTTTTCAAATTTTTTTTTTTTTTTCTGAAATTTTTTTTTTTTTTTTTTTTCTGAAATTTTTTTTTTCAAATTATTATTTTTTTTCTGTAATTTAAAAAAAAAAAAAAATTTTCCAAATTTTTTTTTTTTTTTTTTTTTTCTCAAATTTTTTTTTTAAATTATTATTTTTTTTTCTGTAATTTAAAAAAAAAAAATTTTTTTCCAATTTTTTTTTTTTTTTTTTCTTAAATTTTTTTTTTTTTAATTTTTTTTTTTTTTTTTTTTCTCAATTTTTTTTTTTTTCAAATTTTTTTTTTTTTTTTTTCCAATTTTTTTTTTTTTTTTTTTTCCAAATTTTTTTGTTGTTTTTTTTCTGAAATTTTTTTTTTTTCAAATTTTTTTTTTTTTTCTGAAATTTTTTTTTTTTTTTTTTTTTCTGAAATTTTTTTTTTTTCAAATTATTATTTTTTTTCTCAAATTTTTTTTTTTAAATTATCATTTTTTTTCTGTAATTTAAAAAAAAAAAAAAAATTTTCCAATTTTTTTTTTTTTTTTTCTTAAATTTTTTTTTTTTAATTTTTTTTTTTTTTTTTTTTCTCAAATTTTTTTTTTCCAAATTTTTGTTTTTTTCGTTTTCTTTCTCAAATTTTGTTTTTTTTCCAAATTTTTTATTTTTTTTATTTTTTCTCAAATTTTTTTTTTTCAAATTATTATTTTTTTTTCTCAAATGTTTTTCTTTCAAATTTTTTTTTTCAAATTTTTTTTTTTTTCTCAAATTTTTTTTTTCCAAATTTTTGTTTTTTTTCGTTTTCTTTCTCAAATTTTGGTTTTTTTCAAATTTTTTTTTTTTTTCCAAATTTTTTATTTTTTTTTTCCAAATTTTTTTTTTTTTTTTTTTAATTTTTTTTTTGTAATTTAAAAAAAAAATGTTTTTTTTTCCAAATTTTTTTTTTTTTTTTAATTAAAATTTTTTTTTTCAAATTTTTTTTTTTTTCTGAAATTTTTTTTTTTCAAATTATTATTTTTTTTCTGTAATTTAAAAAAAAAAAAAAAATTTCCAATTTTTTTTTTTTTTTCCTCAAATTTTGTTTTTTTCAAATTTTTGTTTTCTGAAATTTTTTTTTTCGAATTTTTTTTTGTGTAATTTAAAAAAAAAATTTTTTTTTTTCCAAATTTTTTTTTTTTTTTTAATTAAAAAAAATTTTTTTTTTTTTTCCAAATTTTTTTTTGTTGTTTCTTCTCAACATTTGGTTTTTTGCAAATTTTTTTTTTTCCAATTTTTTTTTTTTTTTTCGCAAATTTGTTTTTTTGTTTTTTTCCAAATTTTTTTTTTTTTTTTTAATTTTTTTTTTTTTCCAAATTTTTTTTTTTTTTTTTTTTTCTCAAATTTTTTTTTTTTTCTAATTTTTTTTTTTTTTCAAATTTTTTTTTTTTTTTTTCCAAATTTTTTTTTTTTTTTCCAAATTTTTTTTGTTGTTTTTTTTTCTGAAATTTTTTTTTTTTCAAATTTTTTTTTTTTTTCTGAAATTTTTTTTTTTTTTTTTTTCTGAAATTTTTTTTTTCAAATTATTATTTTTTTTCTGTAATTTAAAAAAAAAAAAAATTTTCCAAATTTTTTTTTTTTTTTCCCAAATTTTTTTTTTTTTTTTTTTTTTCTCAAATTTTTTTTTTAAATTATTATTTTTTTTTCTGTAATTTAAAAAAAAAATTTTTTTTTCCAATTTTTTTTTTTTTTTTTTCTTAAATTTTTTTTTTTTTAATTTTTTTTTTTTTTTTTTTCTCAAATTTTTTTTTTCCAAATTTTTGTTTTTTTTCGTTTTCTTTCTCAAATTTTGTTTTTTTTCAAATTTTTTTTTTTTTTCCAAATTTTTTATTTTTTTTTTCCAAATTTTTTTTTTTTTTTTTTTTAATTTTTTTTTTGTTTTTTTTTCTCAATTTTTTTTTTTTTTCAAATTTTTTTTTTTTTCTGAAATTTTTTTTCTCAAATTTTTTTTTTTTTTTATTTTTTCTCAAATTTTTTTTTTTCAAATTATTATTATTTTTTTCTCAAATTTTTTTCTTTCAAATTTTTTTATTTCAAATTTTTTTTTTTTCAAATTTTTTTTTTTTTCTCAAATTTTTTTTTTTAAATTATTATTTTTTTTCTGTAATTCAAAAAACAAAAATTTTTTTTCCAAATTTTTTTTTTTTTTTATTTTTTCTCAAATTTTTTTTTTTCAAATTATTATTTTTTTTTCTCAAATGTTTTTCTTTCAAATTTTTTTTTTTCAAATTTTTTTTTTTTTCTCAAATTTTTTTTTTTTAAATTATTATTTTTTTTTCTGTAATTCAAAAAACAAAAATTTTTTTTCAATTTTTTTTTTTTTTTTTTTTTTCTCAAATTTTTTTTTTTAAATTATTATTTTTTTTTCTGTAATTTAAAAAAAAAAAATTTTTTTTCCAATTTTTTTTTTTTTTTTTTCTTAAATTTTTTTTTTTATTTTTTTTTTTGTTTTTTTTTCTCAATTTTTTTTTTTTTCAAATTTTTTTTTTTTTCTGAAATTTTTTTTCTCAAATTTTTTTTTTCCAAATTTTTTTTTTTTTTCGTTTTCTTTCTCAAATTTTGGTTTTTTCCAATTTTTTTTTTTTCCAAATTTTTTTTTTTTTTTTTTCTTTAAATTTTTTTTTTTGTTTTTTTTTTCTCAAATTTTTTTTTTTTCAAATTTCTTTTTTTTTCTGAAATTTTTTTTTTCAAATTTTTTTATTTTTTTATTTTTTCTCAAATTTTTTTTTTTTCAAATTATTATTTTTTTCCAAACTTTTTTTTTTTTTTTTTTCTCAAATGTTGTTTTTTTTGCAAATTATTAATTTTTTTATGTAATTTAAAATAAAAAAAAATAAAATTTTCCAAATTTTTTTTTTTTCTAATTTTTTTTTTTTTTTTCCTTTTTTTTTTCATTTTTTATTCTCAAATTTTGTTTTTTTTTCAAATTTTATTTATTTTTTTTTCCAAATTTTTTTTTTTTTTTCGAATTTTTTTTTTTTTCCAAATTTTGTTTTTTGTTTTTTTTTTCTCAATTTTTTTTTTTTTCAAATTTTTTTTTTTTTTTTTTCCAATTTTTTTTTTTTTTTTTTTTCCAAATTTTTTTGTTGTTTTTTTTCTGAAATTTTTTTTTTTTCAAATTTTTTTTTTTTTTCTGAAATTTTTTTTTTTTGAAATTATTATTTTTTTTCCCAAATTTTTTTTTTTAAATTATTATTTTTTTTCTGTAATTTAAAAAAAAATGTTTTTTTTTCCAAATTTTTTTTTTTTTTTCCTTTTTTCTTTTTTCATTTTTTATTCTCAAATTTTTTTTTTTTTCAAATTTTTTTTTTTTTTTTCTTTTTTCTCAAATTATTATTTTTTTTTTTTTTCTCAAATTTTTTTTTTTCAAATTATTATTTTTTTTCTGTAATTTGAAAAAAAAAAATTTTTCCAAATTTTTTTTTTTTTTTTTTTTCCAAATTTTTTTTTTGTTTTTTTTTCTCAAATTTTTTTTTTTTTCAAATTATTTTTTTTTTTCTGTAATTTAAAAAAAAAAAAAATTTTTCCAATGTTTTTTTTTTTCAAATTTTTTTTTTTTTTTTTCTCAAATTTTTTTTTTTCAATTTTTTTTTTTTTCGAAATTTTTTTTTTTTTTTTTTTCTCAAATTTTTTTTTTTTTCAAATTATTATTTTTTTTTCTGTAATTTAAAAAAAAAAAAAAAATTTTTTCCAATGTTTTTTTTTTTTTCTCAAATTTTTTTTTTTTTCTTTCTCAAATTTTGTTTTTTTCAAATTTTTTTTTTTTTTCAATTTTTTTTTCCAAATTTTTTTTTTTTTTTTTTTTCTCAAATTTTGTTTTTTTTCCAATTTTTTTTTTTTTTTCTCAAATTTTTTTTTTTTAAATTATTATTTTTTTTTCTGTAATTCAAAAAACAAAAATTTTTTTTCCAAATTTTTTTTTTTTTTTTTTTTTTCTCAAATTTTTGTTTTTAAATTATTATTTTTTTTTCTGTAATTTAAAAAAAAAATTTTTTTTTTCCAATTTTTTTTTTTTTTTTCTTAAATTTTTTTTTTTAATTTTTTTTTTGTTTTTTTTTCTCAATTTTTTTTTTTTTCAAATTTTTTTTTTTTTCTGAAATTTTTTTTTTCAAATTTTTTTTTTTTTTTTTTTCTCAAATTTTTTTTTTCCGAATTTTTTTTTTTTTTCGTTTTCTTTCTCAAATTTTGGTTTTTTCCAATTTTTTTTTTTTCCAATTTTTTTTTTTTTTTTTTCTTTAAATTTTTTTTTTTGTTTTTTTTTCTCAAATTTTTTTTTTTTCAAATTTCTTTTTTTTCTGAAATTTTTTTTCTCAAATTTTTTTATTTTTTTATTTTTTCTCAAATTTTTTTTTTTTTCAAATTATTATTTTTTTCCAAACTTTTTTTTTTTTTTTTTTCTCAAATGTTGTTTTTTTTGCAAATTATTAATTTTTTTATGTAATTTAAAATAAAAAAAAATAAAATTTTCCAAATTTTTTTTTTTGTTTTTTTTTTCTCAATTTTTTTTTTTTTTTCAAATTTTTTTTTTTTTTTTTCCAATTTTTTTTTTTTTTTTTTTTCCAAATTTTTTTGTTGTTTTTTTTCTGAAATTTGTTTTTTTTCAAATTTTTTTTTTTTCAAATTTTTTTTTTTTTTTTTCTTTTTTCTCAAATTATTATTTTTTTTTTTTTCTCAAATTTTTTTTTTTCAAATTATTATTTTTTTCTGTAATTTAAAAAAAAAAAATTTTTCCAAATTTTTTTTTTTTTTTTTTTCCAAATTTTTTTTTTGTTTTTTTTTCTCAAATTTTTTTTTTTTTTCAAATTATTATTTTTTTTTCTGTAATTTAAAAAAAAAAAAAAATTTTCCAATGTTTTTTTGTTCTCAAATTTTTTTTTTTTTTTTCAAATTTGCTTTTTCTTTCTCAAATTTTGGTTTTTCAAATTTTTTTTTTTGTTCAATTTTTTTTTTTCCGAATTTTTTTTTTTTTTTTTTTTTTTTCAAATTTTTTTTTTTTTTTTTCTCAAATTTTTTTTTTTCAATTTTTTTTTTTTTTCGAAATTTTTTTTTTTTTTTTTTTCTCAAATTTTTTTTTTTTTCAAATTATTATTTTTTTTTCTGTAATTTAAAAAAAAAAAAAAAATTTTTCCAATGTTTTTTTTTTTTTTTCTCAAATTTTTTTTTTTTTCTTTCTCAAATTTTGTTTTTTTCAAATTTTTTTTTTTTTTCAATTTTTTTTTTCCAAATTTTTTTTTTTTTTTTTTTCTCAAATTTTGTTTTTTTTCCAATTTTTTTTTTTTTTCTCAAATTTTTTTTTTTCAAATTTTTTTTTTTTTTTTTCTCAAATGTTGTTTTATTCAAATTATTATTTTTTTTTATGTAATTTAAAATAAAAAAAAAAATTTCCAAAGTTTTTTTTTTTTTTTTTTTTTTTTTAATTTTTTTTTGTGTAATTTAAAAAAATAATGTTTTTTTTCCAAATTTTTTTTTTTTTTTTTTTAACTAAAAAAATTTTTTTTTTTTTTTTCTAAATTTTGTTGTTGTTTCTTCTCAACATTTGGTTTTTTTCCAATTTTTTTTTTTTCCAATTTTTTTTTTTTTTTCTCAAATTTGTTTTTTTGTTTTTTTCCAAATTTTTTTTTTGTTTTTTTTTTCTCAAATTGTTTTTTCAAAATTTTTTTTTTTTTTTCCAAATTTTTTTTTTTTTTTTTTTCCAAATTTTTTTTGTTGGTTTTTTCTCAAATTTTTTTTTTTCAATTTATTATTTTTTTTCTGTAATTTAAAAAAAAAAATGTTTTTTTCCAATTTTTTTTTGTTTTTTTTTCTCAAATTTTTTTTTCCAATTTTTTTTTTTTTCTGAAATTTTTTTTCTCAAATTTTTTTTTTTCAAATTTTATTTATTTTTTTTTCCAAATTTTTTTTTTTTTTTTTCGAATTTTTTTTTTTTCCAAATTTTTTTTTTTGTTTTTTTTTTCTCAATTTTTTTTTTTTTCAATTTTTTTTTTTTTTTTTCCAATTTTTTTTTTTTTTTTTTTCCAAATTTTTTTTTTTTTTTTTTTCTGAAATTTTTTTTTTTTCAAATTATTTTTTTTTTTTTCTCAAATTTTTTTTTTTAAATTATTTTTTTTTTTTCTGTAATTTAAAAAAAAAAAATTTTTTTTCCAATTTTTTTTTGTTTTTTTTTCTCAAATTTTTTTTCAAATTTTTTTTTTTTTTTTTCTGAAAGTTTTTTTTTCAAATTTTTTTTTTTTTTGTTCTCAAATGTTGTTTTTTCAAATTATTATTTTTTTATGTAATTTAAAATAAAAAAAAAAAATTTCCAGTTTTTTTTTTTTTTTTTTCAAATTTTTTTTGTGTAATTTAAAAAAAAAATGTTTTTTTTTCCAAATTTTTTTTTTTTTTTTTAATTAAAATTTTTTTTTTTTTTCCAAATTTTTTTTTTTTTTTAATTTTTTTTTTTCCAATTTTTTTTTCAAATTTTTTTTTTTTTCTGAAATTTTTTTTTTTCAAATTATTATTTTTTTTCCTCAAATTTTGTTTTTTTCAAATTTTTTTTTTCTGAAATTTTTTTTTTCGAATTTTTTTTTGTGTAATTTAAAAAAAATTTTTTTTTTTTTCCAAATTTTTTTTTTTTTTTTTAATTAAAAAAATTTTTTTTTTTTTTTCCAAATTTTTTTTTTGTTGTTTCTTCTCAACATTTGGTTTTTTGCAAATTTTTTTTTTTTCCAATTTTTTTTTTTTTTTCTCAAATTTGTTTTTTTGTTTTTTTCCAAATTTTTTTTTTTTTTTTTAATTTTTTTTTTTTTTCCAAATTTTTTTTTTTGTTTTTTTTTCTCAAATTTTTTTTTTTCTAATTTTTTTTTTTTTTTTCAAATTTTTTTTTTTTTTTTTTCCAAATTTTTTTTTTTTTTTCCAAATTTTTTTTGTTGTTTTTTTTTCTGAAATTTTTTTTTTTTCAAATTTTTTTTTTTTTTTCTGAAATTTTTTTTTTTTTTTTTTTTCTGAAATTTTTTTTTTCAAATTATTATTTTTTTTCTGTAATTTAAAAAAAAAAAAAAATTTTCCAAATTTTTTTTTTTTTTTTTTTTTTCTCAAATTTTTTTTTTAAATTATTATTTTTTTTTCTGTAATTTAAAAAAAAAAAATTTTTTCCAATTTTTTTTTTTTTTTTTTCTTAAATTTTTTTTTTTTTTATTTATTTTTTTTTTTTTTTTCTCAAATTTTTTTTTTCCAAATTTTTGTTTTTTTTCGTTTTCTTTCTTAAATTTTGGTTTTTTTCAAATTTTTTTTTTTTTTACAATTTTTTTTTTTTTTTTTCCAAATTTTTTTGTTGTTTTTTTTCTGAAATTTTGTTTTTTTCAAATTTTTTTTTTTTTTCTGAAATTTTTTTTTTTTTTTTTTTTTCTGAAATTTTTTTTTTTTCAAATTATTATTTTTTTTCTCAAATTTTTTTTTTTAAATTATTATTTTTTTTCTGTAATTTAAAAAAAAAAAAAAAATTTTCCAATTTTTTTTTTTTTTTTTTCTTAAATTTTTTTTTTTTAATTTTTTTTTTTTTTTTTTTCTCAAATTTTTTTTTTCCAAATTTTTGTTTTTTTCGTTTTCTTTCTCAAATTTTGTTTTTTTTCCAAATTTTTTATTTTTTTTATTTTTTCTCAAATTTTTTTTTTTCAAATTATTATTTTTTTTTCTCAAATGTTTTTCTTTCAAATTTTTTTTTTTCAAATTTTTTTTTTTTCAAATTTTTTTTTTTTTCTGAAATTTTTTTTTTCAAATTTTTTTTTTTTTTTTTTTTTTCTCAAATTTTGTTTTTAAATTATTATTTTTTTTTCTGTAATTTAAAAAAAAAAAATTTTTTTCCAATTTTTTTTTTTTTTTTTTCTTAAATTTTTTTTTTTTTAATTTTTTTTTTTTTTTTTTTCTCAAATTTTTTTTTTCCAAATTTTTGTTTTTTTTCGTTTTCTTTCTTAAATTTTGGTTTTTTTCAAATTTTTTTTTTTCCAAATTTTTTATTTTTTTTTTCGAAATTTTTTTTTTTTTTTTTTTCTCAAATTTTTTTTTTTTTCAAATTATTATTTTTTTTTCTGTAATTTAAAAAAAAAAAAAAAATTTTTTCCAATGTTTTTTTTTTTTTTTCTCAAATTTTTTTTTTTTTCTTTCTCAAATTTTGTTTTTTTCAAATTTTTTTTTTTTTTCAATTTTTTTTTTCCAAATTTTTTTTTTTTTTTTTTTTCCCAAATTTTTTTTTTTTTCCAATTTTTTTTTTTTTTTCTCAAATTTTTTTTTTTCAAATTTTTTTTTTTTTTTTTCTCAAATGTTGTTTTATTCAAATTATTATTTTTTTTTATGTAATTTAAAATAAAAAAAAAAAATTTCCAAAGTTTTTTTTTTTTTTTTTTTTTTTTTAATTTTTTTTTGTGTAATTTAAAAAAATAATGTTTTTTTTCCAAATTTTTTTTTTTTTTTTTAACTAAAAAAATTTTTTTTTTTTTTTTCTAAATTTTTTTGTTGTTGTTTCTTCTCAACATTTGGTTTTTTTCCAATTTTTTTTTTTTCCAATTTTTTTTTTCCAATTTTTTTTTTTTTTCTCAAATTTGTTTTTTTGTTTTTTTCCAAATTTTTTTTTTGTTTTTTTTTTCTCAAATTGTTTTTTCAAAATTTTTTTTTTTTTTTCCAAATTTTTTTTTTTTTTTTTAATTAAAAAAATTTTTTTTTTTTTTTCCAAATTTTTTTTTTGTTGTTTCTTCTCAACATTTGGTTTTTTGCAAATTTTTTTTTTTTCCAATTTTTTTTTTTTTTTCTCAAATTTGTTTTTTTGTTTTTTTCCAAATTTTTTTTTTTTTTTTTAATTTTTTTTTTTTTTCCAAATTTTTTTTTTTGTTTTTTTTTCTCAAATTTTTTTTTTTCTAATTTTTTTTTTTTTTTTCAAATTTTTTTTTTTTTTTTTCCAAATTTTTTTTTTTTTTTCCAAATTTTTTTTGTTGTTTTTTTTCTGAAATTTTTTTTTTTTCAAATTTTTTTTTTTTTTTCTGAAATTTTTTTTTTTTTTTTTTTTCTGAAATTTTTTTTTTGAAATTATTATTTTTTTTCTGTAATTTAAAAAAAAAAAAAATTTTCCAAATTTTTTTTTTTTTTTTTTTTTTCTCAAATTTTTTTTTTAAATTATTATTTTTTTTTCTGTAATTTAAAAAAAAAAATTTTTTCCAATTTTTTTTTTTTTTTTTTCTTAAATTTTTTTTTTTTTAATTTTTTTTTTTTTTTTTTTTCTCAAATTTTTTTTTTCCAAATTTTTGTTTTTTTTCGTTTTCTTTCTTAAATTTTGGTTTTTTTCAAATTTTTTTTTTTTTTTTCTTTTTTCTCAAATTATTATTTTTTTTTTTTTTCTCAAATTATTTTTTTTTAAAATTATTATTTTTTTTCTGTAATTTGAAAAAAAAAAATTTTTCCAAATTTTTTTTTTTTTTTTTTTTCCAAATTTTTTTTTTGTTTTTTTTTCTCAAATTTTTTTTTTTTTCAAATTATTATTTTTTTTTCTGTAATTTAAAAAAAAAAAAAAATTTTCCAATGTTTTTTTTTTTCAAATTTTTTTTTTTTTTTTTCTCAAATTTTTTTTTTTCAATTTTTTTTTTTTTCGAAATTTTTTTTTTTTTTTTTTTTTTTTTTTTTTTTCTCAAATTTTGTTTTTTTTCCAATTTTTTTTTTTTTTTCTCAAATTTTTTTTTTTTAAATTATTATTTTTTTTTCTGTAATTCAAAAAACAAAAATTTTTTTTCCAAATTTTTTTTTTTTTTTTTTTTTTCTCAAATTTTTGTTTTTAAATTATTATTTTTTTTTCTGTAATTTAAAAAAAAAATTTTTTTTTTCCAATTTTTTTTTTTTTTTTTCTTAAATTTTTTTTTTTAATTTTTTTTTTGTTTTTTTTTCTCAATTTTTTTTTTTTTCAAATTTTTTTTTTTTTCTGAAATTTTTTTTTTCAAATTTTTTTTTTTTTTTTTTTCTCAAATTTTTTTTTTCCGAATTTTTTTTTTTTTTCGTTTTCTTTCTCAAATTTTGGTTTTTTCCAATTTTTTTTTTTTCCAATTTTTTTTTTTTTTTTTTCTTTAAATTTTTTTTTTTGTTTTTTTTTCTCAAATTTTTTTTTTTTCAAATTTCTTTTTTTTCTGAAATTTTTTTTCTCAAATTTTTTTATTTTTTTATTTTTTCTCAAATTTTTTTTTTTTTCAAATTATTATTTTTTTCCAAACTTTTTTTTTTTTTTTTTTCTCAAATGTTGTTTTTTTTGCAAATTATTAATTTTTTTATGTAATTTAAAATAAAAAAAAATAAAATTTTCCAAATTTTTTTTTTTGTTTTTTTTTTCTCAATTTTTTTTTTTTTTCAAATTTTTTTTTTTTTTTTTCCAATTTTTTTTTTTTTTTTTTTCCAAATTTTTTTGTTGTTTTTTTTCTGAAATTTGTTTTTTTTCAAATTTTTTTTTTTTTCAAATTTTTTTTTTTTTTTTTCTTTTTTCTCAAATTATTATTTTTTTTTTTTTCTCAAATTTTTTTTTTTCAAATTATTATTTTTTTCTGTAATTTAAAAAAAAAAAATTTTTCCAAATTTTTTTTTTTTTTTTTTTCCAAATTTTTTTTTTGTTTTTTTTTCTCAAATTTTTTTTTTTTTTCAAATTATTATTTTTTTTTCTGTAATTTAAAAAAAAAAAAAAATTTTCCAATGTTTTTTTGTTCTCAAATTTTTTTTTTTTTTTTCAAATTTGCTTTTTCTTTCTCAAATTTTGGTTTTTTCAAATTTTTTTTTTTGTTCAATTTTTTTTTTTCCAAATTTTTTTTTTTTTTTTTTTTTTTTCAAATTTTTTTTTTTTTTTTTCTCAAATTTTTTTTTTTCAATTTTTTTTTTTTTTCGAAATTTTTTTTTTTTTTTTTTTCTCAAATTTTTTTTTTTTTCAAATTATTATTTTTTTTTCTGTAATTTAAAAAAAAAAAAAAAATTTTTTCCAATGTTTTTTTTTTTTTTTCTCAAATTTTTTTTTTTTTCTTTCTCAAATTTTGTTTTTTTCAAATTTTTTTTTTTTTTCAATTTTTTTTTTCCAAATTTTTTTTTTTTTTTTTTTCTCAAATTTTGTTTTTTTTCCAATTTTTTTTTTTTTTCTCAAATTTTTTTTTTTCAAATTTTTTTTTTTTTTTTTCTCAAATGTTGTTTTATTCAAATTATTATTTTTTTTTATGTAATTTAAAATAAAAAAAAAAATTTCCAAAGTTTTTTTTTTTTTTTTTTTTTTTTTAATTTTTTTTTGTGTAATTTAAAAAAATAATGTTTTTTTTCCAAATTTTTTTTTTTTTTTTTAACTAAAAAAATTTTTTTTTTTTTTTTCTAAATTTTGTTGTTGTTTCTTCTCAACATTTGTTTTTTTGCAAATTTTTTTTTTTCCAATTTTTTTTTTTTTTTCTCAAATTTGTTTTTTTGTTTTTTTCCAAATTTTTTTTTTTTTAAAAATTTTTTTTTTTTTTCCAAATTTTTTTTTTTGTTTTTTTTTCTGAAATTTTTTTTTTTCTAATTTTTTTTTTTTTTTTCAAATTTTTTTTTTTTTTTTTTCCAAATTTTTTTTTTTTTTTCCAAATTTTTTTTGTTTTTTTTTCTGAAATTTTTTTTTTCAAATTATTATTTTTTTTCTGTAATTTAAAAAAAAAAAAATTTTTCCAAATTTTTTTTTTTTTTTTCCCAAATTTTTTTTTTTTTTTTTTTTTTCTCAAATTTTTTTTTTAAATTATTATTTTTTTTTCTGTAATTTAAAAAAAAAAAATTTTTTTCCAATTTTTTTTTTTTTTTTTCTTAAATTTTTTTTTTTTTAATTTTTTTTTTTTTTTTTTTTCTCAAATTTTTTTTTTCCAAATTTTTGTTTTTTTTTCGTTTTCTTTCTTAAATTTTGGTTTTTTTCAAATTTTTCTTTTTTCCAAATTTTTTATTTTTTTTTTCCAAATTTTTTTTTTTTTTTTTTAAATTTTTTTTTTGTTTTTTTTTCTCAATTTTTTTTTTTTTCAAATTTTTTTTTTTTTCTGAAATTTTGTTTCTCAAATTTTTTTTTTTTTTTATCTTTTCTCAAATTTTTTTTTTTCAAATTATTATTATTTTTTTCTCAAATTTTTTTCTGTCAAATTTTTTTATTTCAAATTTTTTTTTTTCAAATTTTTTTTTTTTTCTCAAATTTTTTTTTTTTAAATTATTATTTTTTTTTCTGTAATTCAAAAAACAAAAATTTTTTTTCCAAATTTTTTTTTTTTTTTTTTTTTCTCAAATTTTTTTTTTTAAATTATTATTTTTTTTTCTGTAATTTAAAAAAAAAAATTTTTTTTTCCAATTTTTTTTTTTTTTTTTTCTTAAATTTTTTTTTTTATTTTTTTTTTTGTTTTTTTTTCTCAATTTTTTTTTTTTTCAAATTTTTTTTTTTTTCTGAAATTTTTTTTCTCAAATTTTTTTTTTCCAAATTTTTTTTTTTTTTCGTTTTCTTTCTCAAATTTTGGTTTTTTCCAATTTTTTTTTTTTCCAAATTTTTTTTTTTTTTTTTCTTTAAATTTTTTTTTTTGTTTTTTTTTTCTCAAATTTTTTTTTTTTCAAATTTCTTTTTTTTTCTGAAATTTTTTTTTTCAAATTTTTTTATTTTTTTATTTTTTCTCAAATTTTTTTTTTTTCAAATTATTATTTTTTTCCAAACTTTTTTTTTTTTTTTTTTCTCAAATGTTGTTTTTTTTGCAAATTATTAATTTTTTTATGTAATTTAAAATAAAAAAAAATAAAATTTTCCAAATTTTTTTTTTTTCTAATTTTTTTTTTTTTTTTCCTTTTTTTTTTCATTTTTTATTCTCAAATTTTGTTTTTTTTTCAAATTTTATTTATTTTTTTTTCCAAATTTTTTTTTTTTTTTCGAATTTTTTTTTTTTTCCAAATTTTGTTTTTTGTTTTTTTTTTCTCAATTTTTTTTTTTTTTCAAATTTTTTTTTTTTTTTTTTCCAATTTTTTTTTTTTTTTTTTTCCAAATTTTTTTGTTGTTTTTTTTCTGAAATTTTTTTTTTTTCAAATTTTTTTTTTTTTTCTGAAATTTTTTTTTTTTGAAATTATTATTTTTTTTCCCAAATTTTTTTTTTTAAATTATTATTTTTTTTCTGTAATTTAAAAAAAAATGTTTTTTTTTCCAAATTTTTTTTTTTTTTTCCTTTTTTCTTTTTTCATTTTTTATTCTCAAATTTTTTTTTTTTTCAAATTTTTTTTTTTTTTTTCTTTTTTCTCAAATTATTATTTTTTTTTTTTTTCTCAAATTTTTTTTTTTCAAATTATTATTTTTTTTCTGTAATTTGAAAAAAAAAAATTTTTCCAAATTTTTTTTTTTTTTTTTTTTCCAAATTTTTTTTTTGTTTTTTTTTCTCAAATTTTTTTTTTTTTCAAATTATTATTTTTTTTTCTGTAATTTAAAAAAAAAAAAAATTTTTCCAATGTTTTTTTTTTTCAAATTTTTTTTTTTTTTTTTCTCAAATTTTTTTTTTCAATTTTTTTTTTTTTCGAAATTTTTTTTTTTTTTTTTTTCTCAAATTTTTTTTTTTTTCAAATTATTATTTTTTTTTCTGTAATTTAAAAAAAAAAAAAAAATTTTTTCCAATGTTTTTTTTTTTTTCTCAAATTTTTTTTTTTTTCTTTCTCAAATTTTGTTTTTTTCAAATTTTTTTTTTTTTTCAATTTTTTTTTCCAAATTTTTTTTTTTTTTTTTTTTCTCAAATTTTGTTTTTTTTCCAATTTTTTTTTTTTTTTCTCAAATTTTTTTTTTTTAAATTATTATTTTTTTTTCTGTAATTCAAAAAACAAAAATTTTTTTTCCAAATTTTTTTTTTTTTTTTTTTTTTCTCAAATTTTTGTTTTTAAATTATTATTTTTTTTTCTGTAATTTAAAAAAAAAATTTTTTTTTTCCAATTTTTTTTTTTTTTTTCTTAAATTTTTTTTTTTAATTTTTTTTTTGTTTTTTTTTCTCAATTTTTTTTTTTTTCAAATTTTTTTTTTTTTCTGAAATTTTTTTTTTCAAATTTTTTTTGTTTTTTTTTTCTTAAATTTTTTTTTTCCGAATTTTTTTTTTTTTTCGTTTTCTTTCTCAAATTTTGGTTTTTTCCAATTTTTTTTTTTTCCAATTTTTTTTTTTTTTTTTTCTTTAAATTTTTTTTTTTGTTTTTTTTTCTCAAATTTTTTTTTTTTCAAATTTCTTTTTTTTCTGAAATTTTTTTTCTCAAATTTTTTTATTTTTTTATTTTTTCTCAAATTTTTTTTTTTTTCAAATTATTATTTTTTTCCAAACTTTTTTTTTTTTTTTTTTCTCAAATGTTGTTTTTTTTGCAAATTATTAATTTTTTTATGTAATTTAAAATAAAAAAAAATAAAATTTTCCAAATTTTTTTTTTTGTTTTTTTTTTCTCAATTTTTTTTTTTTTTTCAAATTTTTTTTTTTTTTTTTCCAATTTTTTTTTTTTTTTTTTTTCCAAATTTTTTTGTTGTTTTTTTTCTGAAATTTGTTTTTTTTCAAATTTTTTTTTTTTCAAATTTTTTTTTTTTTTTTTCTTTTTTCTCAAATTATTATTTTTTTTTTTTTCTCAAATTTTTTTTTTTCAAATTATTATTTTTTTCTGTAATTTAAAAAAAAAAAATTTTTCCAAATTTTTTTTTTTTTTTTTTTCCAAATTTTTTTTTTGTTTTTTTTTCTCAAATTTTTTTTTTTTTTCAAATTATTATTTTTTTTTCTGTAATTTAAAAAAAAAAAAAAATTTTCCAATGTTTTTTTGTTCTCAAATTTTTTTTTTTTTTTTCAAATTTGCTTTTTCTTTCTCAAATTTTGGTTTTTTCAAATTTTTTTTTTTGTTCAATTTTTTTTTTTCCGAATTTTTTTTTTTTTTTTTTTTTTTTCAAATTTTTTTTTTTTTTTTTCTCAAATTTTTTTTTTTCAATTTTTTTTTTTTTTCGAAATTTTTTTTTTTTTTTTTTTCTCAAATTTTTTTTTTTTTCAAATTATTATTTTTTTTTCTGTAATTTAAAAAAAAAAAAAAAATTTTTTCCAATGTTTTTTTTTTTTTTTCTCAAATTTTTTTTTTTTTCTTTCTCAAATTTTGTTTTTTTCAAATTTTTTTTTTTTTTCAATTTTTTTTTTCCAAATTTTTTTTTTTTTTTTTTTCTCAAATTTTGTTTTTTTTCCAATTTTTTTTTTTTTTCTCAAATTTTTTTTTTTCAAATTTTTTTTTTTTTTTTTCTCAAATGTTGTTTTATTCAAATTATTATTTTTTTTTATGTAATTTAAAATAAAAAAAAAAATTTCCAAAGTTTTTTTTTTTTTTTTTTTTTTTTTAATTTTTTTTTGTGTAATTTAAAAAAATAATGTTTTTTTTCCAAATTTTTTTTTTTTTTTTTTTAACTAAAAAAATTTTTTTTTTTTTTTTCTAAATTTTGTTGTTGTTTCTTCTCAACATTTGGTTTTTTTCCAATTTTTTTTTTTTCCAATTTTTTTTTTTTTTTCTCAAATTTGTTTTTTTGTTTTTTTCCAAATTTTTTTTTTGTTTTTTTTTTCTCAAATTGTTTTTTCAAAATTTTTTTTTTTTTTTCCAAATTTTTTTTTTTTTTTTTTTCCAAATTTTTTTTGTTGGTTTTTTCTCAAATTTTTTTTTTTCAATTTATTATTTTTTTTCTGTAATTTAAAAAAAAAAATGTTTTTTTCCAATTTTTTTTTGTTTTTTTTTCTCAAATTTTTTTTTCCAATTTTTTTTTTTTTCTGAAATTTTTTTTCTCAAATTTTTTTTTTTCAAATTTTATTTATTTTTTTTTCCAAATTTTTTTTTTTTTTTTTCGAATTTTTTTTTTTTCCAAATTTTTTTTTTTGTTTTTTTTTTCTCAATTTTTTTTTTTTTCAAATTTTTTTTTTTTTTTTTCCAATTTTTTTTTTTTTTTTTTTCCAAATTTTTTTTTTTTTTTTTTTCTGAAATTTTTTTTTTTTCAAATTATTTTTTTTTTTTTCTCAAATTTTTTTTTTTAAATTATTATTTTTTTTTCTGTAATTTAAAAAAAAAAAATTTTTTTTCCAATTTTTTTTTGTTTTTTTTTCTCAAATTTTTTTTCAAATTTTTTTTTTTTTTTTCTGAAAGTTTTTTTTTCAAATTTTTTTTTTTTTTGTTCTCAAATGTTGTTTTTTCAAATTATTATTTTTTTATGTAATTTAAAATAAAAAAAAAAAATTTCCAGTTTTTTTTTTTTTTTTTTCAAATTTTTTTTGTGTAATTTAAAAAAAAAATGTTTTTTTTTCCAAATTTTTTTTTTTTTTTTTAATTAAAATTTTTTTTTTTTTTCCAAATTTTTTTTTTTTTTTAATTTTTTTTTTTCCAATTTTTTTTTCAAATTTTTTTTTTTTTCTGAAATTTTTTTTTTTCAAATTATTATTTTTTTTCCTCAAATTTTGTTTTTTTCAAATTTTTTTTTTCTGAAATTTTTTTTTTCGAATTTTTTTTTGTGTAATTTAAAAAAAATTTTTTTTTTTTTCCAAATTTTTTTTTTTTTTTTTAATTAAAAAAATTTTTTTTTTTTTTTCCAAATTTTTTTTTTGTTGTTTCTTCTCAACATTTGGTTTTTTGCAAATTTTTTTTTTTTCCAATTTTTTTTTTTTTTTCTCAAATTTGTTTTTTTGTTTTTTTCCAAATTTTTTTTTTTTTTTTTAATTTTTTTTTTTTTTCCAAATTTTTTTTTTTGTTTTTTTTTCTCAAATTTTTTTTTTTCTAATTTTTTTTTTTTTTTTCAAATTTTTTTTTTTTTTTTTTCCAAATTTTTTTTTTTTTTTCCAAATTTTTTTTGTTGTTTTTTTTTCTGAAATTTTTTTTTTTTCAAATTTTTTTTTTTTTTTCTGAAATTTTTTTTTTTTTTTTTTTTCTGAAATTTTTTTTTTCAAATTATTATTTTTTTTCTGTAATTTAAAAAAAAAAAAAAATTTTCCAAATTTTTTTTTTTTTTTTTTTTTTCTCAAATTTTTTTTTTAAATTATTATTTTTTTTTCTGTAATTTAAAAAAAAAAAATTTTTTCCAATTTTTTTTTTTTTTTTTTCTTAAATTTTTTTTTTTTTAATTTTTTTTTTTTTTTTTTTTCTCAAATTTTTTTTTTCCAAATTTTTGTTTTTTTTCGTTTTCTTTCTTAAATTTTGGTTTTTTTCAAATTTTTTTTTTTTTTACAATTTTTTTTTTTTTTTTTCCAAATTTTTTTGTTGTTTTTTTTCTGAAATTTTGTTTTTTTCAAATTTTTTTTTTTTTTCTGAAATTTTTTTTTTTTTTTTTTTTTCTGAAATTTTTTTTTTTTCAAATTATTATTTTTTTTCTCAAATTTTTTTTTTTAAATTATTATTTTTTTTCTGTAATTTAAAAAAAAAAAAAAAATTTTCCAATTTTTTTTTTTTTTTTTTCTTAAATTTTTTTTTTTTAATTTTTTTTTTTTTTTTTTTCTCAAATTTTTTTTTTCCAAATTTTTGTTTTTTTCGTTTTCTTTCTCAAATTTTGTTTTTTTTCCAAATTTTTTATTTTTTTTATTTTTTCTCAAATTTTTTTTTTTCAAATTATTATTTTTTTTTCTCAAATGTTTTTCTTTCAAATTTTTTTTTTTCAAATTTTTTTTTTTTCAAATTTTTTTTTTTTTCTGAAATTTTTTTTTTCAAATTTTTTTTTTTTTTTTTTTTTTCTCAAATTTTGTTTTTAAATTATTATTTTTTTTTCTGTAATTTAAAAAAAAAAAAATTTTTTCCAATTTTTTTTTTTTTTTTTTCTTAAATTTTTTTTTTTTTAATTTTTTTTTTTTTTTTTTTCTCAAATTTTTTTTTTCCAAATTTTTGTTTTTTTTCGTTTTCTTTCTTAAATTTTGGTTTTTTTCAAATTTTTTTTTTTCCAAATTTTTTATTTTTTTTTTCGAAATTTTTTTTTTTTTTTTTTTCTCAAATTTTTTTTTTTTTCAAATTATTATTTTTTTTTCTGTAATTTAAAAAAAAAAAAAAAATTTTTTCCAATGTTTTTTTTTTTTTTTCTCAAATTTTTTTTTTTTTCTTTCTCAAATTTTGTTTTTTTCAAATTTTTTTTTTTTTTCAATTTTTTTTTTCCAAATTTTTTTTTTTTTTTTTTTTCCCAAATTTTTTTTTTTTTCCAATTTTTTTTTTTTTTTCTCAAATTTTTTTTTTTCAAATTTTTTTTTTTTTTTTTCTCAAATGTTGTTTTATTCAAATTATTATTTTTTTTTATGTAATTTAAAATAAAAAAAAAAAATTTCCAAAGTTTTTTTTTTTTTTTTTTTTTTTTTAATTTTTTTTTGTGTAATTTAAAAAAATAATGTTTTTTTTCCAAATTTTTTTTTTTTTTTTTAACTAAAAAAATTTTTTTTTTTTTTTTCTAAATTTTTTTGTTGTTGTTTCTTCTCAACATTTGGTTTTTTTCCAATTTTTTTTTTTTCCAATTTTTTTTTTTCCAATTTTTTTTTTTTTTCTCAAATTTGTTTTTTTGTTTTTTTCCAAATTTTTTTTTTGTTTTTTTTTTCTCAAATTGTTTTTTCAAAATTTTTTTTTTTTTTTCCAAATTTTTTTTTTTTTTTTTAATTAAAAAATTTTTTTTTTTTTTTTCCAAATTTTTTTTTTGTTGTTTCTTCTCAACATTTGGTTTTTTGCAAATTTTTTTTTTTTCCAATTTTTTTTTTTTTTTCTCAAATTTGTTTTTTTGTTTTTTTCCAAATTTTTTTTTTTTTTTTTAATTTTTTTTTTTTTTCCAAATTTTTTTTTTTGTTTTTTTTTCTCAAATTTTTTTTTTTCTAATTTTTTTTTTTTTTTTCAAATTTTTTTTTTTTTTTTTTCCAAATTTTTTTTTTTTTTTCCAAATTTTTTTTGTTGTTTTTTTTTCTGAAATTTTTTTTTTTTCAAATTTTTTTTTTTTTTTCTGAAAATTTTTTTTTTTTTTTTTTTCTGAAATTTTTTTTTTGAAATTATTATTTTTTTTCTGTAATTTAAAAAAAAAAAAAATTTTCCAAATTTTTTTTTTTTTTTTTTTTTTCTCAAATTTTTTTTTTAAATTATTATTTTTTTTTCTGTAATTTAAAAAAAAAAATTTTTTCCAATTTTTTTTTTTTTTTTTTCTTAAATTTTTTTTTTTTTAATTTTTTTTTTTTTTTTTTTTCTCAAATTTTTTTTTTCCAAATTTTTGTTTTTTTTCGTTTTCTTTCTTAAATTTTGGTTTTTTTCAAATTTTTTTTTTTTTTACAATTTTTTTTTTTTTTTTTTCCAAATTTTTTTGTTGTTTTTTTTCTGAAATTTTGTTTTTTTCAAATTTTTTTTTTTTTTCTGAAATTTTTTTTTTTTTTTTTTTTTCTGAAATTTTTTTTTTTTCAAATTATTATTTTTTTTCTCAAATTTTTTTTTTTAAATGATTATTTTTTTTCTTAAATTTTTTTTTTTTAATTTTTTTTTTTTTTTTTTTCTCAAATTTTTTTTTTCCAAATTTTTGTTTTTTTCGTTTTCTTTCTCAAATTTTGTTTTTTTTCCAAATTTTTTATTTTTTTTATTTTTTCTCAAATTTTTTTTTTTCAAATTATTATTTTTTTTTCTCAAATGTTTTTCTTTCAAATTTTTTTTTTTCAAATTTTTTTTTTTTCAAATTTTTTTTTTTTTCTGAAATTTTTTTTTTCAAATTTTTTTTTTTTTTTTTTTTTTCTCAAATTTTTTTTTTAAATTATTATTTTTTTTTCTGTAATTTAAAAAAAAAAATTTTTTTTCCAATTTTTTTTTTTTTTTTTTCTTAAATTTTTTTTTTTTTAATTTTTTTTTTTTTTTTTTTCTCAAATTTTTTTTTTCCAAATTTTTGTTTTTTTTCGTTTTCTTTCTTAAATTTTGGTTTTTTTCAAATTTTTTTTTTTCCAAATTTTTTATTTTTTTTTTCCAAATTTTTTTTTTTTTTTTTTTAAATTTTTTTTTTGTTTTTTTTTCTCAATTTTTTTTTTCTCAAATTTTGTTTTTTTTCAAATTATTATTTTTTTTTCTGTAATTTAAAAAAAAAAAAAAAATTTCCAATGTTTTTTTGTTCTCAAATTTTTTATTTTTTTTTCAAATTTGCTTTTTCTTTCTCAAATTTTGGTTTTTTCAAATTTTTTTTTTTGTTCAATTTTTTTTTTTCCAAATTTTTTTTTTTTTTTTTTTTTTTTCAAATTTTTTTTTTTTTTTTTCTCAAATTTTTTTTTTTCAATTTTTTTTTTTTTTCGAAATTTTTTTTTTTTTTTTTTTCTCAAATTTTTTTTTTTTTCAAATTATTATTTTTTTTTCTGTAATTTAAAAAAAAAAAAAAAATTTTTTCCAATGTTTTTTTTTTTTTTTCTCAAATTTTTTTTTTTTTCTTTCTCAAATTTTGTTTTTTTCAAATTTTTTTTTTTTTTCAATTTTTTTTTTCCAAATTTTTTTTTTTTTTTTTTTTCCAAATTTTTTTTTTTTTTTTTAACTAAAAAAATTTTTTTTTTTTTTTTCTAAATTTTTTTGTTGTTGTTTCTTCTCAACATTTGGTTTTTTTCCAATTTTTTTTTTTTCCAATTTTTTTTTTTCCAATTTTTTTTTTTTTTTCTCAAATTTGTTTTTTTGTTTTTTTCCAAATTTTTTTTTTGTTTTTTTTTTCTCAAATTGTTTTTTCAAAATTTTTTTTTTTTTTTCCAAATTTTTTTTTTTTTTTTTTTTTCTTCTCAAATTTTTTTTTTTCTAATTTTTTTTTTTTTTCTGAAATTTTTTTTTTTTTTTTTTTTTCTCAAATGTTGTTTTTTTCAAATTATTAATTTTTTTTATGTAATTTAAAATGAAAAAAAAAAATTTTTCCAAAGTTTTTTTTTTCCAAATTTTTTTTTTTCTCCAAATTTTTTTTGTTGTTTTTTTTCTCAAATTTTGTTTTCTGAAATTTTTTTTTTTTTTTTTTTCTCAAATTTTTTTTTTCAAATTATTATTTTTCTGTAATTTAAAAAAAAAAAAAAAAAATTTCCAAATTTTTTTTTTTGTTTTTTTTTCTCAAATTTTTGTTTTTCCAAATTTTTTTGTTTTTTTTTTTTCTCAAATTTTTTTTTTTGTTTTTTTTCCAAATTTTTTTTTTTTTTTTTTTTTTCTCAAATATATTTTTTTTTTTTTAATTTTTTTGTTTTTTTTTTTCTCAAATTTTGTTTTTTTTTAATTTTTTTTTTTTTTCTGAAAATTTTTTTTTTTTTTTTTTCTCAAATGTTTTTTTTTTGTTTTTTCCAAATTTTTTTTTCGTTTTTTGTCAAATTTTTTTTTTTTTCAATTTTTTTTTTTTTTTTTTTTTCTCAAATTTTTTTTTTCCAAATTTTTTTTTTTCGTTTTCTTTCTCAAATTTTTTTTTTTTTCTGAAATTTTTTTTTTTCAAATTATTATTTTTTTCCTCAAATTTTGTTTTTTTCAAATTTTTTTTTTCTGAAATTTTTTTTTTCGAATTTTTTTTTGTGTAATTTAAAAAAAAAATTTTTTTTTCCAAATTATTTTTTTTTTTTTTAATTAAAAAATTTTTTTTTTTTTTTTCTCAAATTTGTTTTTTTGTTTTTTTCCAAATTTTT
Organism: Netelia virgata; assembly: GCA_951802705.1. Classification (NCBI taxonomy): domain Eukaryota; kingdom Metazoa; phylum Arthropoda; class Insecta; order Hymenoptera; family Ichneumonidae; genus Netelia; species Netelia virgata. Next base: position 31,509,993 of record OX637863.1, on the reverse strand, counting down.
TTTTTTTTTTTAAATTTTTTTTTTTTTTCCAAATTTTTTTTTTTGTTTTTTTTTCTGAAATTTTTTTTTTTTCAAATTTTTTTTTTTTTTTCTGAAATTTTTTTTTTTTTTTTTTTCTCAAATTTTTTTTTTCAAATTATTATTTTTCTGTAATTTAAAAAAAAAAAAAAAAAATTTTCCAAATTTTTTTTTTTGTTTTTTTTTCTCAAATTTTTGTTTTTCCAAATTTTTTTGTTTTTTTTTTTTCTCAAATTTTTTTTTTTGTTTTTTTTCCAAATTTTTTTTTTTTTTTTTTTTTTCTCAAATATTTTTTTTTTTTTTTAATTTTTTTGTTTTTTTTTTTCTCAAATTTTGTTTTTTTTTAATTTTTTTTTTTTTTCTGAAAATTTTTTTTTTTTTTTTTTCTCAAATGTTTTTTTTTTGTTTTTTCCAAATTTTTTTTTCGTTTTTTGTCAAATTTTTTTTTTTTTCAATTTTTTTTTTTTTTTTTTTTTCTCAATTTTTTTTTTTCCAAATTTTTTTTTTTCGTTTTCTTTCTCAAATTTTTTTTTTTTTCTGAAATTTTTTTTTTTCAAATTATTATTTTTTTCCTCAAATTTTGTTTTTTTCAAATTTTTTTTTTCTGAAATTTTTTTTTTCGAATTTTTTTTTGTGTAATTTAAAAAAAAAATTTTTTTTTCCAAATTATTTTTTTTTTTTTTAATTAAAAAATTTTTTTTTTTTTTTCTCAAATTTGTTTTTTTGTTTTTTTCCAAATTTTTTTTTTTTTTTAAATTTTTTTTTTTTTTCCAAATTTTTTTTTTTGTTTTTTTTTCTGAAATTTTTTTTTTTTCAAATTTTTTTTTTTTTTTCTGAAATTTTTTTTTTTTTTTTTTTTCTGAAATTTTTTTTTTCAAATTATTATTTTTTTCCCAAATTTTTTTTTTTTTTTTTTTTTTCTCAAATTTTTTTTTTAAATTATTATTTTTTTTTTCTGTAATTTAAAAAAAAAAAAATTTTTTTCCAATTTTTTTTTTTTTTTTTCTTAAATTTTTTTTCCAATTTTTTTTTGTTTTTTTTTCTCAAATTTTTTTTTTCAAATTTTTTTTTTTTTTTTTCTGAAAGTTTTTTTTTCAAATTTTTTTTTTTTTGTTCTTAAATGTTGTTTTTTTCAAATTATTATTTTTTTATGTAATTTAAAATAAAAAAAAAAAATTTCCAGTTTTTTTTTTTTTTTTTTTTAAATTTTTTTTGTGTAATTTAAAAAAAAAATGTTTTTTTTTCCAAATTTTTTTTTTTTTTTTTAATTAAAATTTTTTTTTTTTTTCCAAATTTTTTTTTTTTTCCAAATTTTTTTTTTTTTTTCCAAATTTTTTTTTTGTTGTTTCTTCTCAACATTTGGTTTTTTGCAAATTTTTTTTTTTCCAATTTTTTTTTTTTTTCTCAAATTTGTTTTTTTGTTTTTTTTCCAAATTTTTTTTTTTTTTTTAAATTTTTTTTTTTTTTCCAAATTTTTTTTTTTGTTTTTTTTTCTGAAATTTTTTTTTTTCAAATTTTTTTTTTTTTTCTGAAATTTTTTTTTTTTTTTTTTTTCTGAAATTTTTTTTTTCAAATTATTATTTTTTTTCCCAAATTTTTTTTTTTTTTTTTTTCTCTCAAATTTTGTTTTTAAATTATTATTTTTTTTTCTGTAATTTAAAAAAAAAAAAAAATTTTTTCCAATTTTTTTTTTTTTTTTTCTCAAATTTTTTTTTCCCAAATTTTTGTTTTATTTCGTTTTCTTTCTCAAATTTTGGTTTTTTTTAAATTTTTTTTTTTTTTCCAAATTTTTTATTTTTTTTTTCCAAATTTTTTTTTTTTTTTTTTTCTCAATTTTTTTTTTTTCAAATTTTTTTTTTTCTGAAATTTTTTTTCTCAAATTTTTTTTTTTTTTTATTTTTTCTCAAATTTTTTTTTTTCAAATTATTATTATTTTTTTCTCAAATTTTTTTCTTTCAAATTTTTTTATTTCAAATTTTTTTTTTTTCAAATTTTTTTTTTTTTCTCAAATTTTTTTTTTTTAAATTATTATTTTTTTTTCTGTAATTCAAAAAACAAAAATTTTTTTTCCAAATTTTTTTTTTTTTTTTTTTTTTCTCAAATTTTTTTTTTTAAATTATTATTTTTTTTTCTGTAATTTAAAAAAAAAATTTTTTTTTCCAATTTTTTTTTTTTTTTTTCTTAAATTTTTTTTTTTAATTTTTTTTTTTTTCCTGAAATTTTTTTTTTTTTTTTTTTTCTGAAATTTTTTTTTTCAAATTATTATTTTTTTTTTTTCCCAAATTTTTTTTTTTTTTTTTTTTTTCCAAATTTTTTTTTTTTTTTTTTTTAATTTTTTTTTTGTTTTTTTTTCTCAATTTTTTTTTTTTCAAATTTTTTTTTTTTTCTGAAATTTTTTTTTTTTTTTATTTTTTTTCAAATTTTTTTTTTTCAAATTATTATTTTTTTCTCAAATTTTTTTCTTTCAAATTTTTTTATTTCAAATTTTTTTTTTTTCAAACTTTTTTTTTTTTCTCAAATTTTTTTTTTTTAAATTATTATTTTTTTTTCTGTAATTCAAAAAACAACAATTTTTTTTCCAAATTTTTTTTTTTTTTTTTTTTTTCTCAAATTTTTTTTTTTAAATTATTATTTTTTTTTCTGTAATTTAAAAAAAAAATTTTTTTCTTCGAATTTTTTTTTTTTTTTTTTCTTAAATTTTTTTTTTTAATTTTTTTTTTGTTTTTTTTTCTCAATTTTTTTTTTTTCAAATTTTTTTTTTTTCTGAAATTTTTTTTCTCAAATTTTTTTTTTTTTTTTTTTCTCAAATTTTTTTTTCCAAATTTTTTTTTTTTTTCGTTTTCTTTCTCAAATTTTGGTTTTTTCCAATTTTTTTTTTTTCCAAATTTTTTTTTTTTTTTTTCTTTAAATTTTTTTTTTTGTTTTTTTTTCTCAAATTTTTTTTTTTTCAAATTTCTTTTTTTTTCTGAAATTTTTTTTTCAAATTTTTTTATTTTTTTATTTTTTCTCAAATTTTTTTTTTTTTCAAATTATTATTTTTTTCCAAACTTTTTTTTTTTTTTTTTTCTCAAATGTTGTTTTTTTGCAAATTATTAATTTTTTTATGTAATTTAAAATAAAAAAAAATAAAATTTTCCAAATTTTTTTTTTTTTCAAATTTCTTTTTTTTTCTGAAATTTTTTTTTCAAATTTTTTTTTTTTTTTTTTTTTCTGAAATTTTTTTTTTTTCAAATTATTATTTTTTTTCTCAAATTTTTTTTTTTAAATTATTATTTTTTTTCTGTAATTTAAAAAAAAAAAAAAAATTTTCCAATTTTTTTTTTTTTTTTTCTTAAATTTTTTTTTTTTAATTTTTTTTTTTTTTTTTTTTCTCAAATTTTTTTTTTCCAAATTTTTGTTTTTTTCGTTTTCTTTCTCAAATTTTGTTTTTTTCCAAATTTTTTATTTTTTTTATTTTTTCTCAAATTTTTTTTTTTCAAATTATTATTTTTTTTTCTCAAATGTTTTTCTTTCAAATTTTTTTTTTTCAAATTTTTTTTTTTTCAAATTTTTTTTTTTTTCTCAAATTTTTTTTTTCCAAATTTTTGTTTTTTTTCGTTTTCTTTCTCAAATTTTGGTTTTTTTCAAATTTTTTTTTTTTTTCCAAATTTTTAATTTTTTTTTTCCAAATTTTTTTTTTTTTTTTTTTAATTTTTTTTTTGTAATTTAAAAAAAAAATGTTTTTTTTTCCAAATTTTTTTTTTTTTTTTTTCCAAATTTTTTTTTTTTTTTTTAATTAAAATTTTTTTTTTCAAATTTTTTTTTTTGTCTGAAATTTTTTTTTTTCAAATTATTATTTTTTTTTTTCCTCAAATTTTGTTTTTTTCAAATTTTTTTTTTCTGAAATTTTTTTTTTCGAATTTTTTTTTGTGTAATTTAAAAAAAAATTTTTTTTTTTCCAAATTTTTTTTTTTTTTTTAATTAAAAAATTTTTTTTTTTTTTTTTCCAAATTTTTTTTTTGTTGTTTCTTCTCAACATTTGGTTTTTTGCAAATTTTTTTTTTTTCCAATTTTTTTTTTTTTTTTCTCAAATTTGTTTTTTTGTTTTTTTCCAAATTTTTTTTTTTTTTTTTAATTTTTTTTTTTTTTCCAAATTTTGTTTTTTGTCTTTTTTTCTCAAATTTTTTTTTTTCTAATTTTTTTTTTTTTTTTCAAATTTTTTTTTTTTTTTTTTCCAAATTTTTTTTTTTTTTTCCAAATTTTTTTTGTTGTTTTTTTTTCTGAAATTTTTTTTTTTTCAAATTTTTTTTTTTTTTTCTGAAATTTTTTTTTTTTTTTTTTTTCTGAAATTTTTTTTTTCAAATTATTATTTTTTTTCTGTAATTTAAAAAAAAAAAAAAATTTTCCAAATTTTTTTTTTTTTTTTCCCAAATTTTTTTTTTTTTTTTTTTTTTCTCAAATTTTTTTTTTAAATTATTATTTTTTTTTCTGTAATTTAAAAAAAAAAAAATTTTTTCCAATTTTTTTTTTTTTTTTTTCTTAAATTTTTTTTTTTTAATTTTTTTTTTTTTTTTTTTTCTCAAATTTTTTTTTTCCAAATTTTTGTTTTTTTTCGTTTTCTTTCTCAAATTTTGGTTTTTTTCAAATTTTTTTTTTTTTTCCAAATTTTTTATTTTTTTTTTCCAAATTTTTTTTTTTTTTTTTTTTAATTTTTTTTTTGTTTTTTTTTCTCAATTTTTTTTTTTTTCAAATTTTTTTTTTTTTCTGAAATTTTTTTTCTCAAATTTTTTTTTTTTTTTATTTTTTCTCAAATTTTTTTTTTTCAAATTATTATTATTTTTTTCTCAAATTTTTTTCTTTCAAATTTTTTTATTTCAAATTTTTTTTTTTTCAAATTTTTTTTTTTTTCTCAAATTTTTTTTTTTAAATTATTATTTTTTTTTCTGTAATTCAAAAAACAAAAAATTTTTTTCCAAATTTTTTTTTTTTTTTTTTTTTTCTCAAATTTTTTTTTTTAAATTATTATTTTTTTTTCTGTAATTTAAAAAAAAAATTCTTTTTTTCCAATTTTTTTTTTTTTTTTTTCTTAAATTTTTTTTTTTAATTTTTGTTTTGTTTTTTTTTCTCAATTTTTTTTTTTTTTCAAATTTTTTTTTTTTTCTGAAATTTTTTTTCTCAAATTTTTTTTTTTTTCCAAATTTTTTTTTTTTTCGTTTTCTTTCTCAAATTTTGGTTTTTTCCAATTTTTTTTTTTTCCAAATTTTTTTTTTTTTTTTTCTTTAAATTTTTTTTTTTGTTTTTTTTTTCTCAAATTTTTTTTTTTTCAAATTTCTTTTTTTTTCTGAAATTTTTTTTTTCAAATTTTTCTATTTTTTTATTTTTTCTCAAATTTTTTTTTTTTTCAAATTATTATTTTTTTCCAAACTTTTTTTTTTTTTTTTTCTCAAATGTTGTTTTTTTTGCAAATTATTAATTTTTTTATGTAATTTAAAATAAAAAAAAATAAAATTTTCCAAATTTTTTTTTTTTTCCAATTTTTTTTTTTTTTTTCCTTTTTTTTCATTTTTTATTCTCAAATTTTGTTTTTTTTTCAAATTTTATTTATTTTTTTTTCCAAATTTTTTTTTTTTTTTTTCAAATTTTTTTTTTTTCCAAATTTTTTTTTTTGTTTTTTTTTTCTCAATTTTTTTTTTTCAAATTTTTTTTTTTTTTTTTCCAATTTTGTTTTTTTTTTTTTTCCAAATTTTTTTGTTGCTTTTTTTCTGAAATTTTTTTTTTTCAAATTTTTTTTTTTTTTCTGAAATTTTTTTTTTTTTTTTTTTTTCTGAAATTTTTTTTTTTTCAAATTATTATTTTTTTTTTTCTCAAATTTTTTTTTTTAAATTATTATTTTTTTTCTGTAATTTAAAAAAAAAAAAAAAAATTTCCAATTTTTTTTTTTTTTTTTTTTCTCAAATTTTTTTTTTCAAATTATTATTTTTTTTCTGTAATTTAAAAAAAAAAAAAATTTTCCAATTTTTTTTTTTTTTTCCTCAAATTGTTTTTTTCAAATTTTTTTTTTTCTGAAATTTTTTTTTTCGAATTTTTTTTTGTGTAATTTAAAAAAAAAAAATTTTTTTTTCCAAATTTTTTTTTTGTTGTTTCTTCTCAACATTTGGTTTTTTTAAATTTGTTTTTTTTTCCAATTTTTTTTTTTTTTTCTCAAATTTGTTTTTTTGTTTTTTTCCAATTTTTTTTTTTTTTTTTCCAAATTTTTTTTTTTTTTTTTTCCAAATTTTTTTTTTTTTTTCCAAATTTTTTTTGTTGTTTTTTTTTCTGAAATTTTTTTTTTTTCAAATTTTTTTTTTTTTTTCTGAAATTTTTTTTTTTTTTTTTTTTTCTGAAATTTTTTTTTTTCAAATTATTATTTTTTTCTGTAATTTAAAAAAAAAAAAATTTTTCCAAATTTTTTTTTTTTTTTTTTTTCCAAATTTTTTTTTTTTTTTTTTTTTCTTAAATTTTTTTTTTCAATTTATTATTTTTTTTCTGTAATTTAAAAAAAAAATGTTTTTTTCCAATTTTTTTTTGTTTTTTTTTCTCAAATTTTTTTTTCCCAATTTTTTTTTTTTTTTGTTCTTAAATGTTGTTTTTTTCAAATTATTATTTTTTTTATGTAATTTAAAAAAAAAAAAAATTTTTTCCAATTTTTTTTTTTTTTCCTCAAATTTTGTTTTTTTCAAATTTTTTTTTTTTTTCTGAAATTTTTTTTTTTTTTTTTTTCTCAAATTTTTTTTTTTCAAATTATTATTTTTTTTCTGTAATTTAAAAAAAAAAAAATTTTTTTCCAATTTTTTTTTTTTTCCTCAAATTTTGTTTTTTTCAAATTTTTTTTTTTTTTTTTAATTAAAAAAATTTTTTTTTTTTTTTTCCAAATTTTTTTTTTGTTGTTTCTTCTCAACATTTGGTTTTTTGTTTTTTTCCAAATTTTTTTTTTTTTTTTCAAATTTTTTTTTTTTTTCCAAATTTTTTTTTTTGTTTTTTTTTTCTCAAATTTTTTTTTTTTTTTTTTCCAAATTTTTTTTTTTTTTTTTCCAAATTTTTTTTGTTGTTTTTTTTCTGAAATTTTTTTTTTTTCAAATTTTTTTTTTTTTTCTGAAATTTTTTTTTTTCAAATTATTATTTTTTTTCTGTAATTTAAAAAAAAAAAATTTTTTCCAATTTTTTTTTTTTTTTTTTCTTAAATTTTTTTTTTTCAATTTTTTTTTTTTTTTTTTTCTCAAATTTTTTTTTTTTCCAAATTTTTTATTTTTTTTTTCCAAATTTTTTTTTTTTTTATTTTTAATTTTTTTTTTTTTTTTTTTTCTCAAATTTTTTTTTTTCAAATTTTTTTTTTTTTCTCAAATTTTTTTTTTCAAATTTTTTATTTTTTTTATTTTTTCTCAAATTTTTTTTTTTCAAATTATTTTTTTTTTTTCTCAAATTTTTTTTTTTTAATTTTTTTTTTTTCAAATTTTTTTTTTTTTTCGTTTTCTTTCTCAAATTTTGGTTTTTTCCAATTTTTTTTTTTTCCAAATTTTTTTTTTTTTTTTTCGTTAAATTTTTTTTTTGTTTTTTTTTTCTCAAATTTTTTTTTTTTCAAATTTCTTTTTTTTTCTGAAATTTTTTTTTTCAAATTTTTCTATTTTTTTATTTTTTCTCAAATTTTTTTTTTTTTCAAATTATTATTTTTTTCCAAACTTTTTTTTTTTTTTTTTTCTCAAATGTTGTTTTTTTTGCAAATTATTAATTTTTTTATGTAATTTAAAATAAAAAAAAATAAAATTTTCCAAATTTTTTTTTTTTTCCAATTTTTTTTTTTTTTTTCCTTTTTTTTTCATTTTTTATTCTCAAATTTTGTTTTTTTTTCAAATTTTATTTATTTTTTTTTCCAAATTTTTTTTTTTTTTTTTCAAATTTTTTTTTTTTCCAAATTTTTTTTTTTGTTTTTTTTTTCTCAATTTTTTTTTTTTCAAATTTTTTTTTTTTTTTTTTCCAATTTTTTTTTTTTTTTTTTTTCCAAATTTTTTTGTTGCTTTTTTTCTGAAATTTTTTTTTTTCAAATTTTTTTTTTTTTTCTGAAATTTTTTTTTTTTTTTTTTTTTCTGAAATTTTTTTTTTTTCAAATTATTATTTTTTTTTTTTTCTCAAATTTTTTTTTTTAAATTATTATTTTTTTTCTGTAATTTAAAAAAAAAAAAAAATTTTCCAATTTTTTTTTTTTTTTTTTTTCTCAAATTTTTTTTTTCAAATTATTATTTTTTTTCTGTAATTTAAAAAAAAAAAAAAATTTTCCAATTTTTTTTTTTTTTTCCTCAAATTGTTTTTTTCAAATTTTTTTTTTTCTGAAATTTTTTTTTTCGAATTTTTTTTTGTGTAATTTAAAAAAAAATTTTTTTTTTTTCCAAATTTTTTTTTGTTGTTTCTTCTCAACATTTGGTTTTTTTAAATTTTTTTTTTTTCCAATTTTTTTTTTTTTCTCAAATTTGTTTTTTTGTTTTTTTCCAATTTTTTTTTTTTTTTTTCAAATTTTTTTTTTTTTCCAAATTTTTTTTTTTGTTTTTTTTTTCTCAAATTTTTTTTTTTTTTCAAATTTTTTTTTTTTTTTTTCCAAATTTTTTTTTTTTTTTTTTCCAAATTTTTTTTTTTTTTTCCAAATTTTTTTTGTTGTTTTTTTTTCTGAAATTTTTTTTTTTTCAAATTTTTTTTTTTTTTTCTGAAATTTTTTTTTTTTTTTTTTTTTCTGAAATTTTTTTTTTTCAAATTATTATTTTTTTCTGTAATTTAAAAAAAAAAAAATTTTTCCAAATTTTTTTTTTTTTTTTTTTTCCAAATTTTTTTTTTTTTTTTTTTTTCTTAAATTTTTTTTTTTTTAATTTTTTTTTTTTTTTTAATTAAAATTTTTTTTTTTTTTTCCAAATTTTTTTTTTTTTTAAATTTTTTTTTCAAATTTTTTTTTTTTCTCAAATTTTTTTTTTTCAATTTATTATTTTTTTTCTGTAATTTAAAAAAAAAAATGTTTTTTTCCAATTTTTTTTTGTTTTTTTTTCTCAAATTTTTTTTTCCCAATTTTTTTTTTTTTTTGTTCTTAAATGTTGTTTTTTTTCAAATTATTATTTTTTTTATGTAATTTAAAAAAAAAAAAAATTTTTTCCAATTTTTTTTTTTTTTCCTCAAATTTTGTTTTTTTCAAATTTTTTTTTTTTCTGAAATTTTTTTTTTCGAATTTTTTTTTGTGTAATTTAAAAAAAAATGTTTTTTTTTCCAAATTTTTTTTTTTTTTTTTAATAAAAATTTTTTTTTTTTTTTCCAAATTTTTTTTTGTTTTTAATTTTTTTTCCAATTTTTTTTTTTTTTTTCAAATTTTTTTTTTTTTTCTGAAATTTTTTTTTTTTTTTTTTTCTCAAATTTTTTTTTTTCAAATTATTATTTTTTTTCTGTAATTTAAAAAAAAAAAAATTTTTTTCCAATTTTTTTTTTTTTTCCTCAAATTTTGTTTTTTTCAAATTTTTTTTTTTTCTGAAATTTTTTTTTTCGAATTTTTTTTTGTGTAATTTAAAAAAAAAATTTTTTTTTTCCAAATTTTTTTTTTTTTTTTTAATTAAAAAAATTTTTTTTTTGTTGTTTCTTCTCAACATTTGGTTTTTTGTTTTTTTCCAATTTTTTTTTTTTTTTTTCAAATTTTTTTTTTTTTTCCAAATTTTTTTTTTTGTTTTTTTTTTCTCAAATTTTTTTTTTTTTTTTTTCCAAATTTTTTTTTTTTTTTTTCCAAATTTTTTTTGTTGTTTTTTTTCTGAAATTTTTTTTTTTCAAATTTTTTTTTTTTTTTCTGAAATTTTTTTTTTTTTTTTTTTCTGAAATTTTTTTTTTTCAAATTATTATTTTTTTTCTGTAATTTAAAAAAAAAAAATTTTTTCCAATTTTTTTTTTTTTTTTTTCTTAAATTTTTTTTTTTCAATTTTTTTTTTTTTTTTTTTTCTCAAATTTTTTTTTTTTCCAAATTTTTTATTTTTTTTTTCCAAATTTTTTTTTTTTTTATTTTTAATTTTTTTTTTGTTTTTTTTTTCTCAATTTTTTTTTTTTCAAATTTTTTTTTTTTTTTTTTCCAATTTTTTTTTTTTTTTTTTTTCCAAATTTTTTTGTTGCTTTTTTTCTGAAATTTTTTTTTTTCAAATTTTTTTTTTTTTTCTGAAATTTTTTTTTTTTTTTTTTTTTCTGAAATTTTTTTTTTTTCAAATTATTATTTTTTTTTTTTTCTCAAATTTTTTTTTTTAAATTATTATTTTTTTTTTTTTTCTCAAATTTTTTTTTTCAAATTATTATTTTTTTTCTGTAATTTAAAAAAAAAAAAAAATTTTCCAATTTTTTTTTTTTTTTCCTCAAATTGTTTTTTTCAAATTTTTTTTTTTCTGAAATTTTTTTTTTCGAATTTTTTTTTGTGTAATTTAAAAAAAAATTTTTTTTTTTTCCAAATTTTTTTTTGTTGTTTCTTCTCAACATTTGGTTTTTTTAAATTTTTTTTTTTTCCAATTTTTTTTTTTTTCTCAAATTTGTTTTTTTGTTTTTTTCCAATTTTTTTTTTTTTTTTTCAAATTTTTTTTTTTTTCCAAATTTTTTTTTTTGTTTTTTTTTTCTCAAATTTTTTTTTTTTTTCAAATTTTTTTTTTTTTTTTTCCAAATTTTTTTTTTTTTTTTTTCCAAATTTTTTTTTTTTTTTCCAAATTTTTTTTGTTGTTTTTTTTTCTGAAATTTTTTTTTTTTCAAATTTTTTTTTTTTTTTCCGAAATTTTTTTTTTTTTTTTTTTTCTGAAATTTTTTTTTTTCAAATTATTATTTTTTTCTGTAATTTAAAAAAAAAAAAATTTTTCCAAATTTTTTTTTTTTTTTTTTTTTCTTAAATTTTTTTTTTTTTAATTTTTTTTTTTTTTTTAATTAAAATTTTTTTTTTTTTTTCCAAATTTTTTTTTTTTTTAAATTTTTTTTTCAAATTTTTTTTTTTTCTCAAATTTTTTTTTTTCAATTTATTATTTTTTTTCTGTAATTTAAAAAAAAAAATGTTTTTTTCCAATTTTTTTTTGTTTTTTTTTCTCAAATTTTTTTTTCCCAATTTTTTTTTTTTTTTGTTCTTAAATGTTGTTTTTTTCAAATTATTATTTTTTTTATGTAATTTAAAAAAAAAAAAAAAATTTTCCAATTTTTTTTTTTTTTCCTCAAATTTTGTTTTTTTCAAATTTTTTTTTTTTCTGAAATTTTTTTTTTCGAATTTTTTTTTGTGTAATTTAAAAAAAAATGTTTTTTTTTCCAAATTTTTTTTTTTTTTTTTAATAAAATTTTTTTTTTTTTTTTCCAAATTTTTTTTTGTTTTTAATTTTTTTCCAATTTTTTTTTTTTTTTTCAAATTTTTTTTTTTTTTCTGAAATTTTTTTTTTTTTTTTTTTCTCAAATTTTTTTTTTTCAAATTATTATTTTTTTTCTGTAATTTAAAAAAAAAAAAATTTTTTTCCAATTTTTTTTTTTTTTCCTCAAATTTTGTTTTTTTCAAATTTTTTTTTTTTTTTTTAATTAAAAAAATTTTTTTTTTTTTTTTCCAAATTTTTTTTTTGTTGTTTCTTCTCAACATTTGGTTTTTTGTTTTTTTCCAAATTTTTTTTTTTTTTTTCAAATTTTTTTTTTTTTTCCAAATTTTTTTTTTTGTTTTTTTTTTCTCAAATTTTTTTTTTTTTTTTTTCCAAATTTTTTTTTTTTTTTTTCCAAATTTTTTTTGTTGTTTTTTTTCTGAAATTTTTTTTTTTTCAAATTTTTTTTTTTTTTTCTGAAATTTTTTTTTTTTTTTTTTTCTGAAATTTTTTTTTTTCAAATTATTATTTTTTTTCTGTAATTTAAAAAAAAAAAATTTTTTCCAATTTTTTTTTTTTTTTTTTCTTAAATTTTTTTTTTTCAATTTTTTTTTTTTTTTTTTTTCTCAAATTTTTTTTTTTTCCAAATTTTTTATTTTTTTTTTCCAAATTTTTTTTTTTTTTATTTTTAATTTTTTTTTTTTTTTTTTTTCTCAAATTTTTTTTTTTCAAATTTTTTTTTTTTTCTCAAATTTTTTTTTTTTAATTTTTTTTTTTTCAAATTTTTTTTTTCCAAATTTTTTTTTTTTTCGTTTTCTTTCTCAAATTTTGGTTTTTTCCAATTTTTTTTTTTTCCAAATTTTTTTTTTTTTTTTTCGTTAAATTTTTTTTTTGTTTTTTTTTCTCAAATTTTTTTTTTTTCAAATTTCTTTTTTTTTCTGAAATTTTTTTTTTCAAATTTTTCTATTTTTTTATTTTTTCTCAAATTTTTTTTTTTTTCAAATTATTATTTTTTTCCAAACTTTTTTTTTTTTTTTTTTCTCAAATGTTGTTTTTTTTGCAAATTATTAATTTTTTTATGTAATTTAAAATAAAAAAAAATAAAATTTTCCAAATTTTTTTTTTTTTCCAATTTTTTTTTTTTTTTTCCTTTTTTTTCATTTTTTATTCTCAAATTTTGTTTTTTTTCAAATTTTATTTATTTTTTTTTCCAAATTTTTTTTTTTTTTTTTCAAATTTTTTTTTTTTCCAAATTTTTTTTTTTGTTTTTTTTGTCTCAATTTTTTTTTTTTCAAATTTTTTTTTTTTTTTTTCCAATTTTTTTTTTTTTTTTTTTTCCAAATTTTTTTGTTGCTTTTTTTCTGAAATTTTTTTTTTTCAAATTTTTTTTTTTTTCTGAAATTTTTTTTTTTTTTTTTTTTTCTGAAATTTTTTTTTTTTCAAATTATTATTTTTTTTTTTTTCTCAAATTTTTTTTTTTAAATTATTATTTTTTTTCTGTAATTTAAAAAAAAAAAAAAAATTTTCCAATTTTTTTTTTTTTTTTTTTTCTCAAATTTTTTTTTTCAAATTATTATTTTTTTTCTGTAATTTAAAAAAAAAAAAAAATTTTCCAATTTTTTTTTTTTTTTCCTCAAATTGTTTTTTTCAAATTTTTTTTTTTCTGAAATTTTTTTTTTCGAATTTTTTTTTGTGTAATTTAAAAAAAAATTTTTTTTTTTTCCAAATTTTTTTTTGTTGTTTCTTCTCAACATTTGGTTTTTTTAAATTTTTTTTTTTTCCAATTTTTTTTTTTTTTTCTCAAATTTGTTTTTTTGTTTTTTTCCAATTTTTTTGTTTTTTTAAAAAATTTTTTTTTTTTTCCAAATTTTTTTTTTTGTTTTTTTTTTCTCAAATTTTTTTTTTTTTTCAAATTTTTTTTTTTTTTTTTCCAAATTTTTTTTTTTTTTTTTTCTAAATTTTTTTTTTTTTTTCCAAATTTTTTTTGTTGTTTTTTTTTTTGAAATTTTTTTTTTTTCAAATTTTTTTTTTTTTTTCTGAAATTTTTTTTTTTTTTTTTTTTCTGAAATTTTTTTTTTTCAAATTATTATTTTTTTCTGTAATTTAAAAAAAAAAAAAATTTTCCAAATTTTTTTTTTTTTTTTTTTTCCAAATTTTTTTTTTTTTTTTTTTTTCTTAAATTTTTTTTTTTAAATTATTATTTTTTTTTCTGTAATTTAAAAAAAAAATTTTTTTTTTTTTTTTTTCTTAAATTTTTTTTTTTTTAATTTTTTTTTTTTTTTTAATTAAAATTTTTTTTTTTTTTTCCAAATTTTTTTTTTTTTTTAATTTTTTTTTCAAATTTTTTTTTTTTCTCAAATTTTTTTTTTTTTTTTTTCTCAAATTTTTTTTTTTCAATTTATTATTTTTTTTCTGTAATTTAAAAAAAAAAATGTTTTTTTCCAATTTTTTTTTGTTTTTTTTTCTCAAATTTTTTTTTCCCAATTTTTTTTTTTTTTTGTTCTTAAATGTTGTTTTTTTTCAAATTATTATTTTTTTTATGTAATTTAAAAAAAAAAAAAATTTTTTCCAATTTTTTTTTTTTTTCCTCAAATTTTGTTTTTTTCAAATTTTTTTTTTTTCTGAAATTTTTTTTTTCGAATTTTTTTTTGTGTAATTTAAAAAAAAATGTTTTTTTTTCCAAATTTTTTTTTTTTTTTTTAATAAAATTTTTTTTTTTTTTTTCCAAATTTTTTTTTGTTTTTAATTTTTTTTCCAATTTTTTTTTTTTTTTTCAAATTTTTTTTTTTTTTCTGAAATTTTTTTTTTTTTTTTTTTCTCAAATTTTTTTTTTTCAAATTATTATTTTTTTTCTGTAATTTAAAAAAAAAAAAATTTTTTTCCAATTTTTTTTTTTTTTCCTCAAATTTTGTTTTTTTCAAATTTTTTTTTTTTCTGAAATTTTTTTTTTCGAATTTTTTTTTGTGTAATTTAAAAAAAAATTTTTTTTTTTCCAAATTTTTTTTTTTTTTTTTAATTAAAAAAATTTTTTTTTTGTTGTTTCTTCTCAACATTTGGTTTTTTGTTTTTTTCCAATTTTTTTTTTTTTTTTTCAAATTTTTTTTTTTTTTCCAAATTTTTTTTTTTGTTTTTTTTTTCTCAAATTTTTTTTTTTTTTTTTTCCAAATTTTTTTTTTTTTTTTCCAAATTTTTTTTGTTGTTTTTTTTCTGAAATTTTTTTTTTTCAAATTTTTTTTTTTTTTTCTGAAATTTTTTTTTTTTTTTTTTTCTGAAATTTTTTTTTTTCAAATTATTATTTTTTTTCTGTAATTTAAAAAAAAAAAATTTTTTCCAATTTTTTTTTTTTTTTTTTCTTAAATTTTTTTTTTTCAATTTTTTTTTTTTTTTTTTTTCTCAAATTTTTTTTTTTTCCAAATTTTTTATTTTTTTTTTCCAAATTTTTTTTTTTTTTATTTTTAATTTTTTTTTTTTTTTTTTTTCTCAAATTTTTTTTTTTCAAATTTTTTTTTTTTTCTCAAATTTTTTTTTTCAAATTTTTTATTTTTTTTATTTTTTCTCAAATTTTTTTTTTTCAAATTATTTTTTTTTTTTCTCAAATTTTTTTTTTTTAATTTTTTTTTTTTCAAATTTTTTTTTTCCAAATTTTTTTTTTTTTTCGTTTTCTTTCTCAAATTTTGGTTTTTTCCAATTTTTTTTTTTTCCAAATTTTTTTTTTTTTTTTTCGTTAAATTTTTTTTTTGTTTTTTTTTCTCAAATTTTTTTTTTTTCAAATTTCTTTTTCTTTCTCAAATTTTTTTTTTCAAATTTTTTTATTTTTTTATTTTTTCTCAAATTTTTTTTTTTTTCAAATTATTATTTTTTTCCATACTTTTTTTTTTTTTTTTGCTCAAATGTTGGTTTTTTTGCAAATTATTAATTTTTTTATGTAATTTAAAATAAAAAAAAATAAAATTTTCCAAATTTTTTTTTTTTTCCAATTTTTTTTTTTTTTTTCCTTTTTTTTTTTCATTTTTTATTCTCAAATTTTGTTTTTTTTTCAAATTTTATTTATTTTTTTTTCCAAATTTTATTTTTTTTTTTAAATTTTTTTTATTTTCCAAATTTTTTTTTTTGTTTTTTTTTTCTCAATTTTTTTTTTTCAAATTTTTTTTTTTTTTTTCCAATTTTTTTTTTTTTTTTTTTTCCAAATTTTGTTGTTGTTTTTTTTCTGAAATTTTTTTTTTTTCAAATTTTTTTTTTTTTTCTGAAATTTTTTTTTTTCAAATTATTATTTTTTTCTGTAATTAAAAAAAAAAAAAAAAATTTCCAAATTTTTTTTTTTAAATTATTATTTTTTTTCTTAAATTTTTTTTTTTTAATTTTTTTTTTTTTTGTTTTTCTCAAATTTTTTTTCCCAAATTTTTGTTTTTTTTTCGTTTTCTTTCTCAAATTTTTTTTTTTTCCAAATTTTTTATTTTTTTTATTTTTTCTCAAATTTTTTTTTTCAAATTATTATTTTTTTTCTGTAATTTAAAAAAAAAAAAAAAAATTTTCCAATTTTTTTTTTTTTTTCCTCAAATTGTTTTTTCAAATTTTTTTTTTTTCTCAAATTTTTTTTTCCAATTTTTTTTTGTGTAATTTAAAAAAAAATTTTTTTTTTTTCCAAATTTTTTTTTTGTTGTTTCTTCTCAACATTTGGTTTTTTCAAATTTTTTTTTTTTCCAATTTTTTTTTTTTTTTTCTCAAATTTGTTTTTTTCAAATTATTATTTTTTTCTGTAATTTAAAAAAAAAAAAAAAATTTTCCAAATTTTTTTTTTTTTTTTTTTTCCAAATTTTTTTTTTTTTTTAATTTTTTTTTTCAAATTTTTTTTTTTTTCTTAAATTTTTTTTTTTTTTTTTTTTCTCAAATTTTTTTTTTCCAAATTTTTGTTTTTTTTTCGTTTTCTTTCTCAAATTTTGGTTTTTTTCAAATTTTTTTTTTTTTCCAAATTTTTTATTTTTTTTTTCCAAATTTTTTTTTTTTTTTTTTTTAATTTTTTTTTTGTTTTTTTTTCTCAATTTTTTTTTTTTTTCAAATTTTTTTTTTTTTCTGAAATTTTTTTTCTCAAATTTTTTTTTTCTCAAATTTTTTTTTTCCAAATTTTTTTTTTTTTTCGTTTTCTTTCTCAAATTTTGGTTTTTTCCAATTTTTTTTTTTTCCAAATTTTGTTTTTGTTTTTTTTTCTCAATTTTTTTTTTTTTCAAATTTTTTTTTTTTTCTGAAATTTTTTTTCTCAAATTTTTTTTTTTTTTTTTCTCAAATTTTTTTTTTCCAAATTTTTTTTTTTTTTCGTTTTTTTTTCTCAAATTTTGGTTTTTTCCAATTTTTTTTTTTTCCAAATTTTTTTTTTTTTTTTTCTTTAAATTTTTTTTTTTGTTTTTTTTTCTCAAATTTTTTTTTTTTCAAATTTCTTTTTTTTTCTGAAATTTTTTTTTTCAAATTTTTTTATTTTTTTATTTTTTCTCAAATTTTTTTTTTTTTCAAATTATTATTTTTTTCCAAACTTTTTTTTTTTTTTTTTCTCAAATGTTGTTTTTTTTGCAAATTATTAATTTTTTTATGTAATTTAAAATAAAAAAAAATAAAATTTTCCAAATTTTTTTTTTTTTCCAATATTTTTTTTTTTTTTCCTTTTTTTTTTTCATTTTTTATTCTCAAATTTTGTTTTTTTTTCAAATTTTATTTATTTTTTTTTCCAAATTTTTTTTTTTTTTTTTCGAATTTTTTTTTTTTCCAAATTTTTTTTTTTGTTTTTTTTTTCTCAATTTTTTTTTTTTCAAATTTTTTTTTTTTTTTTTCCAATTTTTTTTTTTTTTTTTTTCCAAATTTTTTTGTTGTTTTTTTTCTGAAATTTTTTTTTTTTCAAATTTTTTTTTTTTTCTGAATTTTTTTTTTTTTTTTTTTTTCTGAAATTTTTTTTTTTTCAAATTATTTTTTTTTTTTTCTCAAATTTTTTTTTTTAAATTATTATTTTTTTTTCTGTAATTTAAAAAAAAAAAATTTTTTTTCCAATTTTTTTTTGTTTTTTTTTCTCAAATTTTTTTTCAAATTTTTTTTTTTTTTTTTCTGAAATTTTTTTTTTTTCAAATTTTTTTTTTTTTTTCTGAAATTTTTTTTTTTTTTTTTTTTCTGAAATTTTTTTTTTCAAATTATTATTTTTTTTCTGTAATTTAAAAAAAAAAAAAAATTTTCCAAATTTTTTTTTTTTTTTTTTTTTTCTCAAATTTTTTTTTTAAATTATTATTTTTTTTTCTGTAATTTAAAAAAAAAAAATTTTTTTCCAATTTTTTTTTTTTTTTTTTCTTAAATTTTTTTTTTTTTAATTTTTTTTTTTTTTTTTTTTCTCAATTTTTTTTTTTTTCAAATTTTTTTTTTTTTTTTTTCCAATTTTTTTTTTTTTTTTTTTTCCAAATTTTTTTGTTGTTTTTTTTCTGAAATTTTTTTTTTTTCAAATTTTTTTTTTTTTTCTGAAATTTTTTTTTTTTTTTTTTTTTCTGAAATTTTTTTTTTTTCAAATTATTATTTTTTTTCTCAAATTTTTTTTTTTAAATTATCATTTTTTTTCTGTAATTTAAAAAAAAAAAAAAAATTTTCCAATTTTTTTTTTTTTTTTTCTTAAACTTTTTTTTTTTAATTTTTTTTTTTTTTTTTTTTCTCAAATTTTTTTTTTCCAAATTTTTGTTTTTTTCGTTTTCTTTCTCAAATTTTGTTTTTTTTCCAAATTTTTTATTTTTTTTATTTTTTCTCAAATTTTTTTTTTTCAAATTATTATTTTTTTTTCTCAAATGTTTTTCTTTCAAATTTTTTTTTTCAAATTTTTTTTTTTTTCTCAAATTTTTTTTTTCCAAATTTTTGTTTTTTTTCGTTTTCTTTCTCAAATTTTGGTTTTTTTCAAATTTTTTTTTTTTTTCCAAATTTTTTATTTTTTTTTTCCAAATTTTTTTTTTTTTTTTTTTAATTTTTTTTTTGTAATTTAAAAAAAAAATGTTTTTTTTTCCAAATTTTTTTTTTTTTTTTAATTAAAATTTTTTTTTTCAAATTTTTTTTTTTTTCTGAAATTTTTTTTTTTCAAATTATTATTTTTTTTCTGTAATTTAAAAAAAAAAAAAAAATTTCCAATTTTTTTTTTTTTTTCCTCAAATTTTGTTTTTTTCAAATTTTTGTTTTCTGAAATTTTTTTTTTCGAATTTTTTTTTGTGTAATTTAAAAAAAAAATTTTTTTTTTTCCAAATTTTTTTTTTTTTTTTAATTAAAAAAAATTTTTTTTTTTTTTCCAAATTTTTTTTTGTTGTTTCTTCTCAACATTTGGTTTTTTGCAAATTTTTTTTTTTCCAATTTTTTTTTTTTTTTTCGCAAATTTGTTTTTTTGTTTTTTTCCAAATTTTTTTTTTTTTTTTTAATTTTTTTTTTTTTCCAAATTTTTTTTTTTTTTTTTTTTTCTCAAATTTTTTTTTTTTTCTAATTTTTTTTTTTTTTCAAATTTTTTTTTTTTTTTTTCCAAATTTTTTTTTTTTTTTCCAAATTTTTTTTGTTGTTTTTTTTTCTGAAATTTTTTTTTTTTCAAATTTTTTTTTTTTTTCTGAAATTTTTTTTTTTTTTTTTTTCTGAAATTTTTTTTTTCAAATTATTATTTTTTTTCTGTAATTTAAAAAAAAAAAAAATTTTCCAAATTTTTTTTTTTTTTTCCCAAATTTTTTTTTTTTTTTTTTTTTTCTCAAATTTTTTTTTTAAATTATTATTTTTTTTTCTGTAATTTAAAAAAAAAATTTTTTTTTCCAATTTTTTTTTTTTTTTTTTCTTAAATTTTTTTTTTTTTAATTTTTTTTTTTTTTTTTTTCTCAAATTTTTTTTTTCCAAATTTTTGTTTTTTTTCGTTTTCTTTCTCAAATTTTGTTTTTTTTCAAATTTTTTTTTTTTTTCCAAATTTTTTATTTTTTTTTTCCAAATTTTTTTTTTTTTTTTTTTTAATTTTTTTTTTGTTTTTTTTTCTCAATTTTTTTTTTTTTTCAAATTTTTTTTTTTTTCTGAAATTTTTTTTCTCAAATTTTTTTTTTTTTTTATTTTTTCTCAAATTTTTTTTTTTCAAATTATTATTATTTTTTTCTCAAATTTTTTTCTTTCAAATTTTTTTATTTCAAATTTTTTTTTTTTCAAATTTTTTTTTTTTTCTCAAATTTTTTTTTTTAAATTATTATTTTTTTTCTGTAATTCAAAAAACAAAAATTTTTTTTCCAAATTTTTTTTTTTTTTTTTTTTTCTCAAATTTTTTTTTTTAAATTATTATTTTTTTTTCTGTAATTTAAAAAAAAAATTCTTTTTTTCCAATTTTTTTTTTTTTTTTTTCTTAAATTTTTTTTTTTAATTTTTTTTTTGTTTTTTTTTCTCAATTTTTTTTTTTTTTCAAATTTTTTTTTTTTTCTGAAATTTTTTTTCTCAAATTTTTTTTTTTTTTTTTTTCTCAAATTTTTTTTTTCCAAATTTTTTTTTTTTTTCGTTTTCTTTCTCAAATTTTGGTTTTTTCCAATTTTTTTTTTTCCAAATTTTTTTTTTTTTTTTTCTTTAAATTTTTTTTTTTGTTTTTTTTTTCTCAAATTTTTTTTTTTTCAAATTTCTTTTTTTTTCTGAAATTTTTTTTTTCAAATTTTTTTATTTTTTTATTTTTTCTCAAATTTTTTTTTTTTTCAAATTATTATTTTTTTCCAAACTTTTTTTTTTTTTTTTTTCTCAAATGTTGTTTTTTTTGCAAATTATTAATTTTTTTATGTAATTTAAAATAAAAAAAAATAAAATTTTCCAAATTTTTTTTTTTTCCAATTTTTTTTCATTTTTTATTCTCAAATTTTTTTTTTTTTTTCAAATTTTATTTATTTTTTTTTCCAAATTTTTTTTTTTTTTTTTCGAATTTTTTTTTTTTTCCAAATTTTTTTTTTTGTTTTTTTTTTCTCAATTTTTTTTTTTTTCAAATTTTTTTTTTTTTTTCCAATTTTTTTTTTTTTTTTTTCCAAATTTTTTTGTTGTTTTTTTTCTGAAATTTTTTTTTTTCAAATTTTTTTTTTTTTTCTGAAATTTTTTTTTTTTTTTTTTTTTCTGAAATTTTTTTTTTTTCAAATTATTATTTTTATTCTCAAATTTTTTTTTTTAAATTATTATTTTTTTTCTGTAATTTAAAAAAAAAAAAAAAATTTTCCAATTTTTTTTTTTTTTTTTCTTAAATTTTTTTTTTTAATTTTTTTTTTTTTTTTTTTTCTCAAATTTTTTTTTTCCAAATTTTTGTTTTTTTTGTTTTCTTTCTCAAGTTTTGTTTTTTTTCCAAATTTTTTATTTTTTTTATTTTTTCTCAAATTTTTTTTTTTCAAATTATTATTTTTTTTTCTCAAATGTTTTTCTTTCAAATTTTTTTTTTTCAAATTTTTTTTTTTTCAAATTTTTTTTTTTTTCTGAAATTTTTTTTTTCAAATTTTTTTTTTTTTTTATTTTTTCTCAAATTTTTTTTTTTTCAAATTACTATTTTTTTTTGTGTAATTTAAAAAAAAAATGATTTTTTTTCCAAATTTTTTTTTTTTT
>OX637863.1:31484060-31486560 GCA_951802705.1 Netelia virgata | reverse complement strand
ATTTTTTTTTTTTTCTGAAATTTTTTTTCTCAAATTTTTTTTTTCTCAAATTTTTTTTTTCCAAATTTTTTTTTTTTTTCGTTTTCTTTCTCAAATTTTGGTTTTTTCCAATTTTTTTTTTTTCCAAATTTTGTTTTTGTTTTTTTTTCTCAATTTTTTTTTTTTTCAAATTTTTTTTTTTTTCTGAAATTTTTTTTCTCAAATTTTTTTTTTTTTTTTTCTCAAATTTTTTTTTTCCAAATTTTTTTTTTTTTTCGTTTTTTTTTCTCAAATTTTGGTTTTTTCCAATTTTTTTTTTTTCCAAATTTTTTTTTTTGTTTTTTTTTCTCAAATTTTTTTTTTTTCAAATTTCTTTTTTTTTCTGAAATTTTTTTTTTCAAATTTTTTTATTTTTTTATTTTTTCTCAAATTTTTTTTTTTTTCAAATTATTATTTTTTTCCAAACTTTTTTTTTTTTTTTTTCTCAAATGTTGTTTTTTTTGCAAATTATTAATTTTTTTATGTAATTTAAAATAAAAAGAAATAAAATTTTCCAAATTTTTTTTTTTTTCCAATATTTTTTTTTTTTTTCCTTTTTTTTTTTCATTTTTTATTCTCAAATTTTGTTTTTTTTTCAAATTTTATTTATTTTTTTTTCCAAATTTTTTTTTTTTTTTTTCGAATTTTTTTTTTTTCCAAATTTTTTTTTTTGTTTTTTTTTTCTCAATTTTTTTTTTTCAAATTTTTTTTTTTTTTTTCCAATTTTTTTTTTTTTTTTTTTCCAAATTTTTTTGTTGTTTTTTTTCTGAAATTTTTTTTTTTTCAAATTTTTTTTTTTTTCTGAATTTTTTTTTTTTTTTTTTTTTCTGAAATTTTTTTTTTTTCAAATTATTTTTTTTTTTTTCTCAAATTTTTTTTTTTAAATTATTATTTTTTTTTCTGTAATTTAAAAAAAAAAAAAATTTTTTCCAATTTTTTTTTGTTTTTTTTTCTCAAATTTTTTTTCAAATTTTTTTTTTTTTTTTTCTGAAATTTTTTTTTTTTCAAATTTTTTTTTTTTTTTCTGAAATTTTTTTTTTTTTTTTTTTTCTGAAATTTTTTTTTTCAAATTATTATTTTTTTTCTGTAATTTAAAAAAAAAAAAAAATTTTCCAAATTTTTTTTTTTTTTTTCCCAAATTTTTTTTTTTTTTTTTTTTTTCTCAAATTTTTTTTTTAAATTATTATTTTTTTTTCTGTAATTTAAAAAAAAAAAATTTTTTTCCAATTTTTTTTTTTTTTTTTTCTTAAATTTTTTTTTTTTTAATTTTTTTTTTTTTTTTTTTTCTCAATTTTTTTTTTTTTCAAATTTTTTTTTTTTTTTTTTCCAATTTTTTTTTTTTTTTTTTTTCAAATTTTTTTTTTTTTCTCAAATTTTTTTTTTCCAAATTTTTGTTTTTTTTCGTTTTCTTTCTCAAATTTTGGTTTTTTTCAAATTTTTTTTTTTTTTCCAAATTTTTTATTTTTTTTTTCCAAATTTTTTTTTGTTGTTTCTTCTCAACATTTGGTTTTTTGCAAATTTTTTTTTTTCCAATTTTTTTTTTTTTTTTCGCAAATTTGTTTTTTTGTTTTTTTCCAAATTTTTTTTTTTTTTTTAAATTTTTTTTTTTTTCCAAATTTTTTTTTTTTTTTTTTTTTCTCAAATTTTTTTTTTTTTCTAATTTTTTTTTTTTTTCAAATTTTTTTTTTTTTTTTTCCAAATTTTTTTTTTTTTTTCCAAATTTTTTTTGTTGTTTTTTTTTCTGAAATTTTTTTTTTTTCAAATTTTTTTTTTTTTTCTGAAATTTTTTTTTTTTTTTTTTTTCTGAAATTTTTTTTTTCAAATTATTATTTTTTTTCTGTAATTTAAAAAAAAAAAAAATTTTCCAAATTTTTTTTTTTTTTTCCCAAATTTTTTTTTTTTTTTTTTTTTTCTCAAATTTTTTTTTTAAATTATTATTTTTTTTTCTGTAATTTAAAAAAAAAATTTTTTTTTCCAATTTTTTTTTTTTTTTTTTCTTAAATTTTTTTTTTTTTAATTTTTTTTTTTTTTTTTTTCTCAAATTTTTTTTTTCCAAATTTTTGTTTTTTTTCGTTTTCTTTCTCAAATTTTGTTTTTTTCTCAAATTTTTTTTTTTTTTTATTTTTTCTCAAATTTTTTTTTTTCAAATTATTATTATTTTTTTCTCAAATTTTTTTCTTTCAAATTTTTTTATTTCAAATTTTTTTTTTTTCAAATTTTTTTTTTTTTCTCAAATTTTTTTTTTTAAATTATTATTTTTTTTCTGTAATTCAAAAAACAAAAATTTTTTTTCCAAATTTTTTTTTTTTTTTTTTTTTCTCAAATTTTTTTTTTTAAATTATTATTTTTTTTTCTGTAATTTAAAAAAAAAATTCTTTTTTTCCAATTTTTTTTTTTTTTTTTTCTTAAATTTTTTTTTTTAATTTTTTTTTTGTTTTTTTTTCTCAATTTTTTTTTTTTTTCAAATTTTTTTTTTTTTCTG
>OX637863.1:31268643-31483860 GCA_951802705.1 Netelia virgata | reverse complement strand
CATTGGATTTGGGAGTAGGTTTTAGTGGTGTGTTTATGTGGTGGGTCGTGTAACTCCTTGTCTTCATGTGTACTGTTCAGTTTTGTCCGTGTCGTGTGTGTTTTGTGTTTGTGTTGTTCTTGTTCCTTCGTCTATGTGTGTGTGCGTGTGTATGTGTGTGTGTGTTTTCCCTATGCGGCGGTGTCTTGGGTTGCCATGACGAGCAGGTGGTCCGCGAAGATTACGGGCCCACCCGTCTTTCGCCGGGAGGTCCGACAACCCCCCGACTAGGCAACGCGCATTTACGTGGCACCGTCTTTTCGCGCGTCTTTCCTCTGTTACCCTCCCACCCTCTGTGCCTGCCACTTATACTACTTCAAGACCCTTTAGCCAAAGGGATTCCCGGCAGTAGTCCGAGAAGACAGAAAAGGCCTCCCTCGACGACACCAATTGGCGCGCCGCTTCTGGCCAATCCCGCCCCTCGATGAATTCCTGCAGAGCGACTCTCTGCGGATCGAACATAGGGCATTCGAGGAGGAAGTGGCGGGGCGTGTCCGGCTGCCCACAGCTGCATTCCTCACCCTCCACGAGTCCCAGGGACGCGAGCCGCGCCCTGAAGTTCCCGTGGCCGGTGAGTACCTGCGAGCTATAGTGGTCTGGCGAGAACCACCCCGCATCCATTCGCTCCTGAACGCTGCTGAAGAAGGCGAAAGTGGTACGGCCCCTTTCGGAAGAGATCCAGTCGGCCTGCCACTTGTTTATCACCTCACCCTTTATGCGCTGTATAGCATTGTCAGCCCCGCTCGGGATGACAACATTGTTTATCCTGGCGTCCCTACCTGCCCTAATATCATAACGCGCCCTATATTCTTCTAAAATTAAGTCTATAGGGATAGCCCCTGCCACTACGCACAGCGATCGCCATGAGGCCGTTCTATAGGCGGAGGCGATCGCTATAAGCGTGCGTCTTTGTGCCGCTCTGAGGATTTTGAGATCCGTTTCCGTACAAAGGTCCGCCCACCCCGACGCGCCATAAGCGACTATCGGCACGAAGACTCCTTTATAGATGGTTTTAAGAGCTTTATGCCTAAGGCCCCATCCTGCTCCCGCCATTTTCCCCAATTTCCCGAATAGCCTCGCGGTCTTGCTTCTAAGGTATTCGCAATGGGTTCTAACACCCATGTCCATATCAAAGTGGACGCCAAGATATCTAACATTATCCTTGAATACTATTTTACTTTCCCCGATCCTAATGACCGGGTACCGGTTCGCTAGATTGGGTCTCCGTTGAGCCCGTCTTCGGCGGTCCGGCCTTTCCCCACCCCGCCTACCTACAGGAGCCCCGCGCACCCAACGCGTTTTAAGGAGGATCGCCTCCGTCTTTCGCTCTGACAGTTCTAATTTGGCCGCCCGACACCATCGAGTGATGGTGTCGACGACCATCTGGCCCTGTACCTCGATTTCCCTACGCGAGTTGCCTTTAATCACGACGAGGAGATCGTCCGCATATGCAACAAAGTTGTTCGGGACTATGTCCTCGAGGATTCTGAGGAGTCCGTCGAACATGAGGTTCCAGCATGCCGGGCCGAGGACCGACCCTTGCGGGCATCCCCTGGTGGCGGGCTTGGAAACCTCTTCGTCCCCCCACGTAATCTGCACTTTCCTATTGTCAAAGTAGCTGCGGACTACTTCAAATATATTCCGCGGGCACTCCTTGTTCCTAAGACTGTCTAATACCAGAGGCCACCATACGTTGTCGAAGGCCCCGGATATATCGAAGAGCAGGGCGACGGTGTAAACCTCCTCAGAGGCGTCAACCATTCGCCGCAGCTCGAAGATCGCGTCATCCGTCGACTTTCCGGAGACGAAGCCGTATTGTCGGGCGGAGATCCTCTCGGGGGTCATCGCTGTCGTTGCGATTCGGCCCTTGAGGATTCTTTCGAAGAGTTTCCCGATCACGGAGAGAAGGCAGATTGGCCTGTACGATTTCGGGTCCATCTCGTCCTTATCCTCACCTTTCAGGAGGGTTCTCAGGGAGCCCACCTTCCAGGCAGAGGGAAAGACGCCCCATTGAAGGCACCCGTTGAAGAGCCTAACTATTTGATCTGGGATGGAAGCAAAGGCATGTTTTAGCACCATAACCTCGATAAGGTCAGGTCCCGGCGCTTTGTCACATTTGAGGAATCGCACAACCGCTGCAATCTCCTCCTTTGTGAAGGGTGGGGTGTCGGGAGAGTTCGGTGCGATATCTGCACGAGCTCTGATTTCCCTTTGTTGGGGGGTGTCCTCTGCTTCCCGGTCGTCTGGGACGTGCGTCTGGAGAAGGCTGCTGGCAGCTTCTTTCATGTTCATAGTGATCGTGCCGTTATGCCGGATCGTGCTGAGCACTTTCTCAATTCGGAGTTTGTTGGCCTGTTGCTTATAAACGAAGCCCCAAGCCTCCGAGTTCCCGTGCGACGTAACGAACGATCTCCAGCTGTCGAGTTTTACCTTTCGCACCTCCCTGCTATACAGACGCAAAGAAGAGCGATACTGCTGCAGTTTAACGAGGCGTTCGGGCAAGAACCTTTCCTTCTGAAACGCGCGTCTGCGCTGGTACACTCCCTTCTTGAGGTTTGTGAGTGCCTGTGTCCACCACGGATTGGACTTCCTAAATTGCTTTTTCCTTGGCATAGACTCGATGCAGGCGTCCGTGAGGACGTCCGTGAGAGTCTTGGCCATATGCTCGACCTCCGCCGCCGATGAGAGTGGGAGTTCTTCAAGCCTCGCAGCCGACAAGTCCCCGAGAGTCGCAGCGAACAGCTCCCAGTCAGCCCTACGAGTGTTGAACCGACTGGAACCGGAGCACTGGTCGTCTCTCGCGGTTCTTGGGGTGCGAAGCCTGATGTCCACGGCATTGTGGTCGCTCGTTGTCCAGTCCTCCCTTACCCTCCATTCCCTAATGAGTTGGGACATGGATGACGTCACCAGGGTAACGTCGATGTATGACGATCCCCTTGGCGTCCAGTAAGTTGGGGGCTGGCTCCTGTCGTTCACTATACACAGGTCAAACTCCTCGATGAGTCTTTCGAGCCTGCTTCCGCGCTCGTTGGTCCTCTGGGGTCCCCATTGGGTCGAGCGCGCATTCGAATCTAACGCTATTAATACTCTCTTCCCCCTCAGAGAACGGAGCACCATAGCGAGGTGTCTGAGGTGATCTTCGATGTCATCTTTCCATTGGAAGTAATGGGAGATGGCATAGAACGAGGATCCGGGTGCCGTCACTTCTACACATACGCAATGTGTCGTGCTCAGCTGTGAGACGAAGATCATCTGGAATGAGGGGTTGCAGATGGCCACAGCCGCCCAAGGCTTCTCGGAGCGGACCGCGGCTACCCTGATTCCAGTTCCTAATCCGTAAAATGTGTGGCTCTGGCCCTGCTTCCGGACGTATGGTTCCTGTAATAACAGGACGTCCAGTCGCTTCTGCCCAGTGAGCGCACGAACCTCTCCTGTGACTACAGCTGAACGCCTCATATTCAGCTGTAGCACCCTAATATCCGCGACATTGCCGTCGCCCGGCGCGTCGGCCCTATCTACGTTACGGTGGGGGTTCGCGGTCGCGTTTTCAAGTGTCGGTCCTATCTCTTCGGCATGAGCAGCCACCGGTGGCTGAATTTCGCTTTCCTTGCGTCTATTTCTACTCGCGTTGTTCGCGCCTACGGTGTGCGTCGCTGCGGCATCTGCGACTGCCGCACACGGCCCTACTCCTCTATCCCACCTATTCAAAACTACTCGGACGGCACGAAGGCCGAAAACCTGCCCGTCAGGGCCACCTCGCAGGGGAGCTCGCTGGGGGTCTCGTGGGGAACAACCAATTACGTCGCGCGAAGAGGGGGGAGGCATCTGAATCAGGGCCGCGTGCACCCTTGAGGCCCCGCAGGTGCTCGACCCAGCTACATGGTGGCCCGATCCTCCAGCGCTGGGTGTTCTCGATGACCGGGCTGCCAGTCGCGCACTCCTCCTTATCTCCATCAGCGTCGTCGTCGTTGTTGTGCTGTTTGATGCCATTTTGTTCCCACGAGTATGGTCGGAAAGTATGTCACACGGTGGTCCAGAGCCGCCTTGTCCCACCCGGGCAATTGTTGCTTAAGGACTGCGAGGGTCGCCAACCGCTCCAGTCCCCATCGTAAGCGGCAGGAACGAAACCCCTTCCTGTCACGAGGCCCTTACCACGACGGTCCAGCTTGGCCTTGGGGGTTGACGGGGGTCGTGGGAGCGTCGCTTCCCATCATCGGTGAAGCCGATGTCCCCTGCGAGTACCTAAAAAAAAAAAAAAAAAAAAAAAAAAAAAAAAAAAAAAAAAAAACGCACCCATACAAATACATATACTCATCCACACTTTCACACGCGCGCATCCCCCGGTTCCGAGTATGCTACAGCCTTGCGGCCACGGCGACGCGGGCCCAGCGGGATCCTTAGGCAGTCCTTGTCGTTCTCAGTCACCTCGTGAGGCGAATGAGTCCGACAAGAGCCGTTAGGGCACACCAGGGATTGGGAGGACGGGCAGGGGTTCCGAGGATGATAGAGGGTTGAAACGGGGAGCACCTAAAGGCGTTCAGTGTTCCCGTTCTCGTTCGAATTCACATTTGAATTTGTTCCGACTCGTTCAATTTCGTTCAAATTCAATCCGTTCAAAGTAGAAGAGCCATGGATACTGGCTCTCCTGGAACCGGAAGCACCTAAAGGCGTTCAGTGTTCCCGTTCTCGTTCAAGTACGAATTAAATTCTGCTCCGACTCGTTCAATTTCGTACAAGCAAATTCAATTTCGGTTATTGCGTTCGAAAATGGAAGAGTTATAGCTATAGCTACTCCCAAGCCCCTCTGTGTCTATATCCGGGACGGAGGCGCGTACCCGGTAACAAGCAAATTGAAATTCACTTAGTGCGTTCGAAGTGGGAGAGCCATAGATATAGCTACTCCCAGCCCCTCTGTGTCTATATCCGGGACGAAGGCGCGTACCCGGTAACAATGTTCGCAGAGGCAACTCTCAGTTCTACAGGCCTCTAGGGCGGAACCCTTCGGCCTGTATTAATAGCGGGACCCACGAAAAGGGGGTTGCTTGCTGAACTATAACTAAGAGAGTCATAGTTACTCCCGCCAGTAGATAGGGACAGAGGGAATCTCGTTAATCCATTCATGCGCGTCACTAATTAGATGACGAGGCATTTGGCTATTCATTTGATTGGGCCCGACCTACGGACGGGTCGGTGTGTTGGGCTATTGGCCGCCCATGGGCAATGTATTATAGATTGACAATGGTCTCGTACGTCCGTTCGGTATCATTTAGAAGTTTAGCTTAATATAAAATTTTCCAACGCGTAGCCGTCATTGTTTAAGATAGAGATGTGTCATAGTTTAAGATGAAGATGTCATTGTTTAAGATGAAGATGTGTCGATTACATTATGGCCGCGTAATTTGTTCTCTGCAGGCACAGAGTACCTTTTATTTAGCGCCGACCTTGGAACGTACACCGCATAAATTCCCTATGTGCTATGATGCTCCCGATGATTGTAGAGCATATGATATTTCGTACGTCTGTCTGTCGTAGCCCGGCCAGCTCTGCGAAGACCGTATTCCTAGGGCACCATATTCCACGGGCCCCAACAACTAGCGCCTCTATATGGATACTGTTCCCTGGGTAGCGTTTGCGAAGTGCAGCCATCATTAAATCATCTCCGTATGTTGCCTGTTTATGCTGGTAAGCGGCTGCCAGCCCAGCGGGTCCTTCCCATGAAATCGCAACATCGCACAGCACCGTTTTTCCATTGTTTAAGAGAGTCATAGTTACTCCCGCCGTTTACCCGCGCTTGCTTGAATTTCTTCACGTTGACATTCAGAGCACTGGGCAGAAATCACATTGCGTCAACACCCGCGAGGGCCATCGCAATGCTTTGTTTTAATTAGACAGTCGGATTCCCCTAGTCCGTGCCAGTTCTGAGCTGAGCGTTGAATGGCGGCCGAAGAGGACGACCAAGACGGCGCGAACCGCCAAGGAAGCCTCGCAGCAAGGAAGATCCGCGGGAGGCCAAGGCACGGGACCGAGCTCGGATTCCGACAAGCACCACCGAAGCGGCGCCTGCGTTCACCTCGCCCAGGCCCGGCACGTTAGCCAAACCCGCTTCCCTAACAAGCCCGACGCGCCCCGCTCCTCAGAGCCAATCCTTATTCCGAAGTTACGGATCCAATTTGCCGACTTCCCTTACCTACATTAGTCTATCGACTAGAGGCTCTTTACCTTGGAGACCTGTTCCGGATATGGGTACGAACCGGCGCGACACCTCCACGTGGCCCTCTCCTGGATTTTCAAGGTCCGAGGGGAAGATCCGGACACCGCCGCAACTGCGGTGCTCTTCGCGTTCCAAACCCTATCTCCCTGCTAGAGGTTTCCAGGGAACTCGAACGCTTATACAGAAAAGAAAACTCTTCCCGGATCTCCCGACGGCGTCTCCAGGTCATTTTGGGTTACCCCGACGAACTCTCTTGCGAGGGCCCGAATTGTATACGGTTCCGCTGCCGGGTTCCGGAATAGGAACCGGATTCCCTTTCGCCCGACGGGTGTGCGTCGTAATTATTAATGTTATTACACTTTTGACTAAGACACCGTCATCAACATAGGATTTCTCCTAGGGCTTAGGATCGACTGACTCGTGTGCAACGGCTGTTCACACGAAACCCTTCTCCACGTCAGTCCTCCAGGGCCTCGCTGGAGTATTTGCTACTACCACCAAGATCTGCACCGACGGCGGCTCCAGGCAGGCTCACGCCCAGACCCTTCTGCGCAAACCGCCGCGACCCTCCTACTCGTCAGGGCTTCATGACGGAAATTGAATCTCCGCCTCACTTGCCACTGACGGCAGAGTATAGGCGCAACGCTTCAGCGCCATCCATTTTCAGGGCTAGTTGCTTCGGCAGGTGAGTTGTTACACACTCCTTAGCGGATTCCGACTTCCATGGCCACCGTCCTGCTGTCTTAAGCAACCAACGCCTTTCATGGTATCCCATAAGCGTCGACTTAGGCGCCTTAACTTTGCGTTTGGTTCATCCCACAGCGCCAGTTCTGCTTACCAAAATTGGCCCACTTGGCACTCTGATCCGAAATCTCGTGGCTTCACCGTTCAAGCAAGCCAGAGATCTCACCCATTTAAAGTTTGAGAATAGGTTGAGGTCGTTTCGGCCCCAAGGCCTCTAATCATTCGCTTTACCAGATGAGACTCGCATAAGTTCTTAGAACACGCGAGTGCCAGCTATCCTGAGGGAAACTTCGGAGGGAACCAGCTACTAGATGGTTCGATTAGTCTTTCGCCCCTATACCCAGTTCCGACGATCGATTTGCACGTCAGAATCGCTACGGACCTCCATCAGGGTTTCCCCTGACTTCGTCCTGACCAGGCATAGTTCACCATCTTTCGGGTCCCAACGTGTACGCTCTGGGTGCGCCTCTCCTCGCAATGAGAACGAGACGCCCCGGGAGTGCGGGACCGCATCGTGACGCGGCCCATCCTCCCTCGGTCGGCGCTGGGCCGACCTTCACTTTCATTGCGCCTTTAGGCTTAATAGCTCCCAATGACTCGCGCACATGTTAGACTCCTTGGTCCGTGTTTCAAGACGGGTCCTGAAAGTACCCAAAGCAGTAGCGTCGCCGACCGGTATCATAATTTAATTTAGAGCCAGTCCCAGGACACCGCCGACCAACAGCTGGCCAGGCCCGGTGACGGCGCTAAGTCCGCACATCCGGGAAACACTGACCTCGCTTGCGGCGGGCCGGACGCAGTTCGAATATTTGCGGCCCGATACCGTGCGAGTACCGCCGGGCAGCCGGTCAGACAATCGGGGGTCTGCCACGCGACGCCGTGAAGCGTGACACATGACAGGCGCCCACCCGAGTCGTAGACCGACACCCAACGGGTCGCGACGTCCTACTAGGGGAGAAGTGCACGCCGACGAAACCCGGCAATAAAACAATGCGGACGCGTGCCAAAGGACCGAGGTCCCCGGCATCGCGAGCCGCACACGTACCAGGCTCGCTGACGATGAATCTCCCCATTCGATCTTTTGGGTTTCTCAGGTTTACCCCTGAACGGTTTCACGTACTCTTGAACTCTCTCTTCAAAGTTCTTTTCAACTTTCCCTCACGGTACTTGTTCGCTATCGGTCTCGTGGTCATATTTAGCCTTAGATGGAGTTTACCACCCACTTAGAGCTGCACTCTCAAGCAACCCGACTCTAAGGAGAGATCCTCCCGAAGCGCTTCCCGGTCACTACGGGCCTGGCACCCTCTACGGGTAATTGGCCCCATTCAAGATGGACTTGGACTCGGGCATACGCCTCGGGATGAGTGGATCCTCCCGAACACTACATTTCCCAGCGACAATGCCGCGGGATTCAGTGCTGGGCTCATTCCTGTTCGCTCGCCGCTACTAAGGAAATCCTGGTTAGTTTCTTTTCCTCCGCTTAGTAATATGCTTAAATTCAGCGGGTAGTCTCGCCTGCTCTGAGGTCGTCAAGTCAATTAGACTGAGATTACTTCAAGTGTTCGATTTATACACGCCGGCGACCGAGATCAACGCGTATTGCATGGTGGTGTTGTCTGTGTGTGAGTGTGTGGTGTGTGGCGCGTACGCACACCACCACGACGACGACACACGACACTACTCTCGTGGCGAGATGAGAGCCAGGGAAAAAGAGATCGTTCGAATGATTTCTCCGTCGTCGTTCTTTTCTCTGCTGGTTGAATATTATAAACAACCCAACAACACCGCGACACGGCTACGCAGTCGCATCTGTCCTTTCAAACTACAAGTAGCCCATGGACCCGATCGACCGGCCGTGCGGTTTGTGTAGAACGAGAGCGAGAATCGTCTCTCCGGCTCTTGGCTTTACTCGCCACGCACACGCATCCGCAAACTCGGTACGACGCAAATATCTCAAAATCTTCGATAATCTCGTTGACACGATGGCCGGATACATGCAGCAACAGAAAGCTTTTTACACTTTAATGCGCCAATAATATATAATCCGAAACGGGCATCGCTTGACGGCTTCTGAAAGAAACGGGGGAGTGGGCGGGGGCTTCGCCCGGAAGGCAGATCCGTCTCTCGTTAAGAGAGACTGCGCGCGCGCGCTTTGCTATGCACAACGGATGAAAAATGCCATATTATTATATATCGCAAAAAAATTTCAATTCGCGTTCTAACGATGTTGCTCTGCAAAGTCACTTCGGCACAAACACTCTTATCACACATATGATGAAGATATGTCCGGGGCCCTTCCCCTTTTTCGGCTTGCCCACAATCCACAATTTCAATCGTTCGCCGAAAATATCATTTAAGACGACGCCGAGGGAGCGCGCTTCTTCGGCGCGTTGCCGGGCGCCCCTCGACGAGCGTCCACAAAGTTCGCTTTATAATATAAAAATATAAGCAGTCTTTATGCGTAAAACGACCCTCAGCCAGGCGTGGTCCGGGAATTGTATCCGAGAACTCCCCGCGCAACACGAATATGATGATTATAAGCCCGTAGTACCCTTAGGTTGATAAAATTGGTTAAATTTTTGTTTCGTTCAATAACGCTTTGTAGCGATGTTGCACAATCGGACACTTGCAGCGCAACACGAATATGATGATTATAAGCCCGTAGTACCCTTAGCTTGAGAAAATTGGTTAAATTTTTTTCGTTCAATAAGGCTTTGTAGCGATGTTGCACAATCGGACACTTTCAGCGCAACACGAATATGATGATTATAAGCCCGTAGTACCCTTAGGTTGAGAAAATCGGTCTAAATTTTGTTTTCGTCTAATAACGCTTTATAGCGATGTTGCACAATCGGACACTTCCAGCGCAACACGAATATGATGATTATAAGCCCGTAGTACCCTTAGGTTGAGAAACTCGGTCTAAATTTTGTTTTCTTCCAGTAACACTTTATAGCGATGTTGCACAATCGGACACTTCCAGCGCAACACGAATATGATGATTATAAGCCCGTAGTACCCTTAGGTTGATAAAATTGCTTAAATTTTTTTTTCGTTCAATAAGGCTTTGTAACGATGTTGCACAATCGGACACTTGCAGCGCAACACGAATATGATGATTATAAGCCCGTAGTACCCTTAGGTTGATAAAGTTGCTTAAATTTTTTTTTCGTTCAATAACGCTTTGTAACGATGTTGCACAATCGGACACTTGCAGCGCAACACGAATATGATGATTATAAGCCCGTAGTACCCTTAGCTTGAGAAAATTGGTTAAATTTTTTTCGTTCAATAAGGCTTTGTAGCGATGTTGCACAATCGGACACTTCCAGCGTAACACGAATATGATAATTATAAGCCCGTAGTACCCTTAGGTTGATAAAATTGGTTAAATTTTTGTTTCGTTCAATAACGCTTTGTAGCGATGTTGCACAATCGGACACTTGCAGCGCAACACGAATATGATGATTATAAGCCCGTAGTACCCTTAGGTTGAGAAACTCGGTCTAAATTTTGTTTTCGTCCAGTAACGCTTTATAGCGATGTTGCACAATCGGACACTTCCAGCGCAACACGAATATGATGATTATAAGCCCGCAGTACCCTTAGGTTGAGAAAATCGGTCTAAATTTTGTTTTCGTCCAATAACGCTTTATAGCGATGTTGCACAATCGGACACTTCCAGCGCAACACGAATATGATGATTATAAGCCCGTAGTACCCTTAGGTTGATAAAATTGGTTAAATTTTTGTTTCGTTCAATAACGCTTTGTAGCGATGTTGCACAATCGGACACTTGCAGCGCAACACGAATATGATGATTATAAGCCCGTAGTACCCTTAGGTTGATAAAATCGGTCTAAATTTTGTTTTCGTCCAATAACGCTTTATAGCGATGTTGCACAATCGGACACTTCCAGCGCAACACGAATATGATGATTATAAGCCCGTAGTACCCTTAGGTTGATAAAATTGCTTAAATTTGTTTTTCGTTCAATAACGCTTTGTAACGATGTTGCACAATCGGACACTTGCAGCGCAACACGAATATGATGATTATAAGCCCGTAGTACCCTTAGCTTGAGAAAATTGGTTAAATTTGTTTCGTTCAATAAGGCTTTGTAGCGATGTTGCACAATCGGACACTTCCAGCGTAACACGAATATGATAATTATAAGCCCGTAGTACCCTTAGGTTGATAAAATTGGTTAAATTTTTGTTTCGTTCAATAACGCTTTGTAGCGATGTTGCACAATCGGACACTTGCAGCGCAACACGAATATGATGATTATAAGCCCGTAGTACCCTTAGGTTGAGAAACTCGGTCTAAATTTTGTTTTCGTCCAGTAACGCTTTATAGCGATGTTGCACAATCGGACACTTCCGGCGCAACACGAATATGATGATTATAAGCCCGTAGTACCCTTATGTTGAGAAAATTGGTTAAATTTTGTTGAGTTCAATACCGCTTTGTTGCGATGTTGAACAATCGGAAACTTCCCGCGCAACACGAATATGATGATTATAAGCCCGTAGTACCCTTAGGTTGATAAAATTGGTTAAATTTTTGTTTCGTTCAATAACGCTTTGTAGCGATGTTGCACAATCGGACACTTGCAGCGCAACACGAATATGATGATTATAAGCCCGTAGTACCCTTAGGTTGAGAAAATCGGTCTAAATTTTGTTTTCGTCCAATAACGCTTTATAGCGATGTTGCACAATCGGACACTTGCAGCGCAACACGAATATGATGATTATAAGCCCGTAGTACCCTTAGGTTGATAAAATTGCTTAAATTTTTGTTTCGTTCAATAACGCTTTGTAACGATGTTGCACAATCGGAAACTTGCAGCGCAACACGAATATGATGATTATAAGCCCGTAGTACCCTTAGCTTGAGAAAATTGGTTAAATTTTTTTCGTTCAATAAGGCTTTGTAGCGATGTTGCACAATCGGACACTTCCAGCGTAACACGAATATGATAATTATAAGCCCGTAGTACCCTTAGGTTGATAAAATTGGTTAAATTTTTGTTTCGTTCAATAACGCTTTGTAGCGATGTTGCACAATCGGACACTTGCAGCGCAACACGAATATGATCATTATAAGCCTGTAGTACCCTTAGCATGAGAAAATTGGTTAAATTTGTGTTTCGTTCAATAAGGCTTTGTAACGATGCTGCACAATCGGACACTTTCAGCGCAACACGAATATGATGATTATAAGCCCGTAGTACCCTTAGGTTGAGAAAATCGGTCTAAATTTTGTTTTCGTCTAATAACGCTTTATAGCGATGTTGCACAATCGGACACTTCCAGCGCAACACGAATATGATGATTATAAGCCCGTAGTACCCTTAGGTTGAGAAAATCGGTCTAAATTTTGTTTTCGTCCAATAACGCTTTATAGCGATGTTGCACAATCGGACACTTGCAGCGCAACACGAATATGATGATTATAAGCCCGTAGTACCCTTAGGTTGAAAAAATCGGTTAAATTTTTTTTTCGTTCAATAAGGCTTTGTAGCGATGTTGCACAATCGGACACTTGCAGCGCGACACGAATATGATGATTATAAGCCCGTAGTACCCTTATGTTGAGAAAATCGGTCTAAATTTTGTTTTCGTCCAATAACGCTTTATAGCGATGTTGCACAATCGGACACTTCCAGCGCAACACGAATATGATGATTATAAGCCCGTAGTACCCTTAGGTTGATAAAATTGCTTAAATTTTTGTTTCGTTCAATAACGCTTTGTAACGATGTTGCACAATCGGACACTTGCAGCGCAACACGAATATGATGATTATAAGCCCGTAGTACCCTTAGGTTGAGAAAATCGGTCTAAATTTTTTTTTCGTTCAATAACGCTTTGTAACGATGTTGCACAATCGGACACTTGCAGCGCGACACGAATATGATTATTATAAGCCCGTAGTACCCTTATGTTGAGAAAATTGGTTAAATTTTGTTGAGTTCAATACCGCTTTGTTGCGATGTTGAACAATCGGAAACTTCCCGCGCAACACGAATATGATGATTATAAGCCCGTAGTACCCTTAGGTTGATAAAATTGGTTAAATTTGTGTTTCGTTCAATAAGGCTTTGTAGCGATGTTGCACAATCGGACAATTGCAGCGCGACACGAATATGATGATTATAAGCCCGTAGTACCCTTAGCTTGAGAAAATTGGTTAAATTTTGTTGAGTTCAATACCGCTTTGTTGCGATCTTGAACAATCGGAAACTTCCCGCGCAACACGAATATGATGATTATAAGCCCGTAGTACCCTTAGCTTGAGAAAATTGGTTAAATTTTTTTCGTTCAATAAGGCTTTGTAGCGATGTTGCACAATCGGACACTTCCAGCGTAACACGAATATGATAATTATAAGCCCGTAGTACCCTTAGGTTGATAAAATTGGTTAAATTTTTGTTTCGTTCAATAACGCTTTGTAGCGATGTTGCACAATCGGAAACTTGCAGCGCAACACGAATATGATGATTATAAGCCCGTAGTACCCTTAGGTTGAGAAAATCGGTCTAAATTTTGTTTCCGTCCAATAACGCTTTATAGCGATGTTGCACAATCGGACACTTCCAGCGCAACACGAATATGATGATTATAAGCCCGTAGTACCCTTAGGTTGAGAAAATCGGTCTAAATTTTGTTTTCGTCCAATAACGCTTTATAGCGATGTTGCACAATCGGACACTTCCAGCGCAACACGAATATGATGATTATAAGCCCGTAGTACCCTTAGGTTGAGAAACTCGGTCTAAATTTTGTTTTCGTCCAGTAACACTTTATAGCGATGTTGCACAATCGGACACTTCCAGCGCAACACGAATATGATGATTATAAGCCCGTAGTACCCTTAGGTTGATAAAATTGCTTAAATTTGTTTTTCGTTCAATAAGGCTTTGTAGCGATGTTGCACAATCGGACACTTGCAGCGCAACACGAATATGATGATTATAAGCCCGTAGTACCCTTAGGTTGACAAAATCGGTCGAAATTTTTTTTCGTCCCATAAGGCTTTGTAGCGATGTCTCGCAATCGGACACTTGCAGCGCAACACGAATATGATGACTATAAGCCCGTAGTACCCTTAGGTTGATAAAATTGCTTAAATTTTGTTTTCGTTCAATAAGGCTTTGTAGCGATGTTGCACAATCGGACACTTGCAGCGCAACACGAATATGATGATAATAAGCCCGTAGTACCCTTAGGTTGAAAAAATCGGTTAAATTTTTTTTTCGTTCAATAAGGCTTTGTAGCGATGTTGCACAATCGGACACTTGCAGCGCGACACGAATATGATGATTATAAGCCCGTAGTACCCTTATGTTGAGAAAATCGGTCTAAATTTTGTTTTCGTCCAATAACGCTTTATAGCGATGTTGCACAATCGGACACTTCCAGCGCAACACGAATATGATGATTATAAGCCCGTAGTACCCTTATGTTGCGAAAATTGGTTAAATTTTGTTCAGTTCAATACCGCTTTGTTGCGATCTTGAACAATCGGAAACTTCCCGCGCAACACGAATATGATGATTATAAGCCCGTAGTACCCTTAGCTTGAGAAAATTGGTTAAATTTTTTTCGTTCAATAAGGCTTTGTAGCGATGTTGCACAATCGGACACTTCCAGCGTAACACGAATATGATAATTATAAGCCCGTAGTACCCTTAGGTTGATAAAATTGGTTAAATTTTTGTTTCGTTCAATAACGCTTTGTAGCGATGTTGCACAATCGGACACTTGCAGCGCAACACGAATATGATGATTATAAGCCCGTAGTACCCTTAGGTTGAGAAAATCGGTCTAAATTTTGTTTCCGTCCAATAACGCTTTGTAGCGATGTTGCACAATCGGACACTTGCAACGCAACACGAATATGATGATTATAAGCCCGTAGTACCCTTATGTTGAGAAAATTGGTTAAATTTTTGTTTCGTTCAATAAGGCTTTGTAGCGATGTTGCACAATCCGACACTTGCAGCGCAACACGAATATGATGATTATAAGCCCGTAGTACCCTTAGGTTGAGAAAATCGGTCTGAATTTTGTTTTCGTCCAATAACGCTTTATAGCGATGTTGCACAATCGGACACTTCCAGCGCAACACGAATATGATGATTATAAGCTCGTAGTACCCTTAGCTTGAGAAAATTGGTTAAATTTTTTTTTCGTTCAATAAGGCTTTGTAGCGATGTTGCACAATCGGACACTTGCAGCGCAACACGAATATGATGATTATAAGCCCGTAGTACCCTTAGGTTGACAAAATCGGTCGAAATTTTTTTTCGTCCCATAAGGCTTTGTAGCGATGTATCGCAATCGGACACTTGCAGCGCAACACGAATATGATGACTATAAGCCCGTAGTACCCTTAGGTTGATAAAATTGCTTAAATTTTGTTTTCGTTCAATAACGCTTTGTAACGATGTTGCACAATCGGACACTTGCAGCGCAACACGAATATGATCATTATAAGCCTGTAGTACCCTTAGCATGAGAAAATTGGTTAAATTTGTGTTTCGTTCAATAAGGCTTTGTAACGATGTTGCACAATCGGACACTTTCAGCGCAACACGAATATGATGATTATAAGCCCGTAGTACCCTTAGGTTGAGAAAATCGGTCTAAATTTTGTTTTCGTCTAATAACGCTTTATAGCGATGTTGCACAATCGGACACTTCCAGCGCAACACGAATATGATGATTATAAGCCCGTAGTACCCTTAGGTTGATAAAATTGCTCAAATTTGTTTTTCGTTCAATAAGGCTTTGTAGCGATGTTGCACAATCGGACACTTGCAGCGCAACACGAATATGATGATTATAAGCCCGTAGTACCCTTAGGTTGAAAAAATCGGTCGAAATTTTTTTTCGTCCCATAAGGCTTTGTAGCGATGTCTCGCAATCGGACACTTGCAGCGCGACACGAATATGATGATTATAAGCCCGTAGTACCCTTATGTTGAGAAAATCGGTCTAAATTTTGTTTTCGTCCAATAACGCTTTATAGCGATGTTGCACAATCGGACACTTCCAGCGCAACACGAATATGATGATTATAAGCCCGTAGTACCCTTAGGTTGATAAAATTGCTTAAATTTTTGTTTCGTTCAATAACGCTTTGTAACGATGTTGCACAATCGGACACTTGCAGCGCAACACGAATATGATGATTATAAGCCCGTAGTACCCTTAGGTTGATAAAATTGCTTAAATTTTTTTTTCGTTCAATAACGCTTTGTAACGATGTTGCACAATCGGACACTTGCAGCGCGACACGAATATGATTATTATAAGCCCGTAGTACCCTTATGTTGAGAAAATTGGTTAAATTTTGTTGAGATCAATACCGCTTTGTTGCGATGTTGAACAATCGGAAACTTCCCGCGCAACACGAATATGATGATTATAAGCCCGTAGTACCCTTAGGTTGATAAAATTGGTTAAATTTTTGTTTCGTTCAATAAGGCTTTGTAGCGATGTTGCACAATCGGACAATTGCAGCGCGACACGAATATGATGATTATAAGCCCGTAGTACCCTTATGTTGCGAAAATTGGTTAAATTTTGTTGAGTTCAATACCGCTTTGTTGCGATGTTGAACAATCGGAAACTTCCCGCGCAACACGAATATGATGATTATAAGCCCGTAGTACCCTTAGGTTGATAAAATTGGTTAAATTTTTGTTTCGGTCAATAACGCTTTGTAGCAATGTTGCACAATCGGACACTTGCAGCGCAACACGAATATGATGATTATAAGCCCGTAGTACCCTTAGATTGACAAAATCGGTCGAAATTTTGTTTCGTCCCATAAGGCTTTGTAGCGATGTCTCGCAATCGGACACTTGCAGCGCAACACGAATATGATGACTATAAGCCCGTAGTACCCTTAGGTTGATAAACTTGCTTAAATTTTGTTTTCGTTCAATAACGCTTTGTAACGATGTTGCACAATCGGACACTTGCAGCGCAACACGAATATGATGATTATAAGCCCGTAGTACCCTTAGGTTGACAAAATCGGTCGAAATTTTTTTTCGTCCCATAAGGCTTTGTAGCGATGTATCGCAATCGGACACTTGCAGCGCAACACGAATATGATGACTATAAGCCCGTAGTACCCTTAGGTTGATAAAATTGCTTAAATTTTGTTTTCGTTCAATAACGCTTTGTAACGATGTTGCACAATCGGACACTTGCAGCGCAACACGAATATGATCATTATAAGCCTGTAGTACCCTTAGCATGAGAAAATTGGTTAAATTTGTGTTTCGTTCAATAAGGCTTTGTAACGATGTTGCACAATCGGACACTTTCAGCGCAACACGAACATGATGATTATAAGCCCGTAGTACCCTTAGGTTGAGAAAATCGGTCTAAATTTTGTTTTCGTCTAATAACGCTTTATAGCGATGTTGCACAATCGGACACTTCCAGCGCAACACGAATATGATGATTATAAGCCCGTAGTACCCTTAGGTTGATAAAATTGCTCAAATTTGTTTTTCGTTCAATAAGGCTTTGTAGCGATGTTGCACAATCGGACACTTGCAGCGCAACACGAATATGATGATTATAAGCCCGTAGTACCCTTAGGTTGAAAAAATCGGTCGAAATTTTTTTTCGTCCCATAAGGCTTTGTAGCGATGTCTCGCAATCGGACACTTGCAGCGCGACACGAATATGATGATTATAAGCCCGTAGTACCCTTATGTTGAGAAAATCGGTCTAAATTTTGTTTTCGTCCAATAACGCTTTATAGCGATGTTGCACAATCGGACACTTCCAGCGCAACACGAATATGATGATTATAAGCCCGTAGTACCCTTAGGTTGATAAAATTGCTTAAATTTTTGTTTCGTTCAATAACGCTTTGTAACGATGTTGCACAATCGGACACTTGCAGCGCAACACGAATATGATGATTATAAGCCCGTAGTACCCTTAGGTTGATAAAATTGCTTAAATTTTTTTTTCGTTCAATAACGCTTTGTAACGATGTTGCACAATCGGACACTTGCAGCGCGACACGAATATGATTATTATAAGCCCGTAGTACCCTTATGTTGAGAAAATTGGTTAAATTTTGTTGAGATCAATACCGCTTTGTTGCGATGTTGAACAATCGGAAACTTCCCGCGCAACACGAATATGATGATTATAAGCCCGTAGTACCCTTAGGTTGATAAAATTGGTTAAATTTTTGTTTCGTTCAATAAGGCTTTGTAGCGATGTTGCACAATCGGACAATTGCAGCGCGACACGAATATGATGATTATAAGCCCGTAGTACCCTTATGTTGCGAAAATTGGTTAAATTTTGTTGAGTTCAATACCGCTTTGTTGCGATGTTGAACAATCGGAAACTTCCCGCGCAACACGAATATGATGATTATAAGCCCGTAGTACCCTTAGGTTGATAAAATTGGTTAAATTTTTGTTTCGGTCAATAACGCTTTGTAGCAATGTTGCACAATCGGACACTTGCAGCGCAACACGAATATGATGATTATAAGCCCGTAGTACCCTTAGATTGACAAAATCGGTCGAAATTTTGTTTCGTCCCATAAGGCTTTGTAGCGATGTCTCGCAATCGGACACTTGCAGCGCAACACGAATATGATGACTATAAGCCCGTAGTACCCTTAGGTTGATAAACTTGCTTAAATTTTGTTTTCGTTCAATAACGCTTTGTAACGATGTTGCACAATCGGACACTTGCAGCGCAACACGAATATGATGATTATAAGCCCGTAGTACCCTTATGTTGAGAAAATCGGTCTAAATTTTGTTTTCGTCCAATAACGCTTTATAGCGATGTTGCACAATCGGACACTTCCAGCGCAACACGAATATGATGATTATAAGCCCGTAGTACCCTTAGGTTGATAAAATTGCTTAAATTTTTGTTTCGTTCAATAACGCTTTGTAACGATGTTGCACAATCGGACACTTGCAGCGCAACACGAATATGATGATTATAAGCCCGTAGTACCCTTAGGTTGATAAAATTGCTTAAATTTTTTTTTCGTTCAATAACGCTTTCTAACGATGTTGCACAATCGGACACTTGCAGCGCAACACGAATATGATGATTATAAGCCCGTAGTACCCTTAGCTTGAGAAAATTGGTTAAATTTTTTTCGTTCAATAAGGCTTTGTAGCGATGTTGCACAATCGGACACTTCCAGCGTAACACGAATATGATAATTATAAGCCCGTAGTACCCTTAGGTTGATAAAATTGGTTAAATTTTTGTTTCGTTCAATAACGCTTTGTAGCGATGTTGCACAATCGGACACTTGCAGCGCAACACGAATATGATGATTATAAGCCCGTAGTACCCTTAGGTTGAGAAAATCGGTCTAAATTTTGTTTCCGTCCAATAACGCTTTATAGCGATGTTGCACAATCGGACACTTCCAGCGCAACACGAATATGATGATTATAAGCCCGTAGTACCCTTAGGTTGAGAAAATCGGTCTAAATTTTGTTTTCGTCCAATAACGCTTTATAGCGATGTTGCACAATCGGACACTTCCAGCGCAACACGAATATGATGATTGTAAGCTCGTAGTACCCTTAGCTTGAGAAAATTGGTTAAATTTTTTTTTCGTTCAATAAGGCTTTGTAGCGATGTTGCACAATCGGACACTTGCAGCGCAACACGAATATGATGATTATAAGCCCGTAGTACCCTTAGGTTGACAAAATCGGTCGAAAT
This sequence comes from Netelia virgata, assembly GCA_951802705.1. NCBI lineage: Eukaryota > Metazoa > Arthropoda > Insecta > Hymenoptera > Ichneumonidae > Netelia > Netelia virgata. The sequence continues at coordinate 31,464,107 of OX637863.1, read as the reverse complement.
TTTTTTTCGTCCCATAAGGCTTTGTAGCGATGTCTCGCAATCGGACACTTGCAGCGCAACACGAATATGATGACTATAAGCCCGTAGTACCCTTAGGTTGATAAAATTGCTTAAATTTTGTTTTCGTTCAATAACGCTTTGTAACGATGTTGCACAATCGGACACTTTCAGCGCAACACGAATATGATGATTATAAGCCCGTAGTACCCTTAGGTTGAGAAAATCGGTCTAAATTTTGTTTTCGTCTAATAACGCTTTATAGCGATGTTGCACAATCGGACACTTCCAGCGCAACACGAATATGATGATTATAAGCCCGTAGTACCCTTAGGTTGAGAAACTCGGTCTAAATTTTGTTTTCGTCCAGTAACACTTTATAGCGATGTTGCACAATCGGACACTTCCAGCGCAACACGAATATGATGATTATAAGCCCGTAGTACCCTTAGGTTGATAAAATTGCTTAAATTTGTTTTTCGTTCAATAAGGCTTTGTAGCGATGTTGCACAATCGGACACTTGCAGCGCAACACGAATATGATGATTATAAGCCCGTAGTACTCTTAGGTTGAAAAAATCGGTTAAATTTTTTTTTCGTTCAATAAGGCTTTGTAGCGATGTTGCACAATCGGACACTTGCAGCGCAACACGAATATGATGATTATAAGCCCGTAGTACCCTTAGGTTGACAAAATCGGTCGAAATTTGTTTTCGTCCCATAAGGCTTTGTAGCGATGTCTCGCAATCGGACACTTGCAGCGCAACACGAATATGATGACTATAAGCCCGTAGTACCCTTAGGTTGATAAAATTGCTTAAATTTTTGTTTCGTTCACTACCGCTTTGTTGCGATGTTGAACAATCGGAAACTTCCCGCGCAACACGAATATGATGATTATAAGCCCGTAGTACCCTTAGGTTGATAAAATTGGTTAAATTTTTGTTTCGGTCAATAACGCTTTGTAGCGATGTTGCACAATCGGACACTTGCAGCGCAACACGAATATGATGATTATAAGCCCGTAGTACCCTTAGGTTGAGAAAATCGGTCTAAATTTTGTTTTCGTCCAATAACGCTTTATAGCGATGTTGCACAATCGGACACTTCCAGCGCAACACGAATATGATGATTATGAGCCCGTAGTACCCTTAGCTTGAGAAAATTGGTTAAATTTTTTTTTCGTTCAATGAGGCTTTGTAGCGATGTTGCACAATCGGACACTTGCAGCGCAACACGAATATGATGATTATAAGCCCGTAGTACCCTTAGGTTGACAAAATCGGTCGAAATTTGTTTTCGTCCCATAAGGCTTTGTAGCGATGTCTCGCAATCGGACACTTGCAGCGCAACACGAATATGATGACTATAAGCCCGTAGTACCCTTAGGTTGATAAAATTGCTTAAATTTTTGTTTCGTTCAATAACGCTTTGTAACGATGTTGCACAATCGGACACTTGCAGCGCAACACGAATATGATGATTATAAGCCCGTAGTACCCTTAGCTTGAGAAAATTGGTTAAATTTTTTTTTCGTTCAATAAGGCTTTGTAGCGATGTTGCACAATCGGACACTTCCAGCGTAACACGAATATGATGATTATAAGCCTGTAGTACCCTCAGCATCAGAAAATTGGTTAAATTTTTGTTTCGTTCAATAAGGCTTTGTAACGATGTTGCACAATCGGACACTTTCAGCGCAACACGAATATGATGATTATAAGCCCGTAGTACCCTTAGGTTGAGAAAATCGGTCTAAATTTTGTTTTCGTCTAATAACGCTTTATAGCGATGTTGCACAATCGGACACTTCCAGCGCAACACGAATATGATGATTATAAGCCCGTAGTACCCTTAGGTTGAGAAACTCGGTCTAAATTTTGTTTTCGTCCAGTAACACTTTATAGCGATGTTGCACAATCGGACACTTCCAGCGCAACACGAATATGATGATTATAAGCCCGTAGTACCCTTAGGTTGATAAAATTGCTTAAATTTGTTTTTCGTTCAATAAGGCTTTGTAGCGATGTTGCACAATCGGACACTTCCAGCGTAACACGAATGTGATAATTATAAGCCCGTAGTACCCTTAGGTTGATAAAATTGGTTAAATTTTTGTTTCGTTCAATAACGCTTTGTAGCGATGTTGCACAATCGGACACTTGCAGTGCAACACGAAAATGATGATTATAAGCCCGTAGTACCCTTAGGTTGAGAAAATCGGTCTAAATTTTGTTTTCGTCCAATAACGCCGTATAGCGATGTTGCACAATCGGACACTTCCAGCGCAACACGAATATGATGATTATAAGCCCGTAGTACCCTTAGGTTAAAAAAATCGGTTGAATTTTTTTTTCGTTCAATAACGCTTTGTAGCGATGTTGCACAATCGGACACTTGCAGCGCAACACGAATATGATGATTATAAGCCCGTAGTACCCTTAGGTTGAAAAAATCGGTTACATTTTTTTTTCGTTCAATAAGGCTTTGTAGCGATGTTGCACAATCGGACACTTGCAGCGCGACACGAATATGATGATTATAAGCCCGTAGTACCCTTATGTTGAGAAAATTGGTTAAATTTTGTTGAGTTCAATACCGCTTTGTTGCGATGTTGAACAATCGGAAACTTCCCGCGCAACACGAATATGATGATTATAAGCCCGTAGTACCCTTAGCTTGAGAAAATTGGTTAAATTTTTTTTTCGTTCAATAAGGCTTTGTAGCGATGTTGCACAATCGGACACTTCCAGCGCAACACGAATATGATGATTATAAGCCCGTAGTACCCTTAGGTTGAGAAACTCGGTCTAAATTTTGTTTTCGTCCAGTAACACTTTATAGCGATGTTGCACAATCGGACACTTCCAGCGCAACACGAATATGATGATTATAAGCCCGTAGTACCCTTAGGTTGATAAAATTGCTTAAATTTGTTTTTCGTTCAATAAGGCTTTGTAGCGATGTTGCACAATCGGACACTTCCAGCGTAACACGAATGTGATAATTATAAGCCCGTAGTACCCTTAGGTTGATAAAATTGGTTAACTTTTTGTTTCGTTCAATAACGCTTTGTAGCGATGTTGCACAATCGGACACTTGCAGTGCAACACGAAAATGATGATTATAAGCCCGTAGTACCCTTAGGTTGAGAAAATCGGTCTAAATTTTGTTTTCGTCCAATAACGCCTTATAGCGATGTTGCACAATCGGACACTTCCAGCGCAACACGAATATGATGATTATAAGCCCGTAGTACCCTTAGGTTGAAAAAATCGGTTGAATTTTGTTTTCGTTCAATAACGCTTTGTAGCGATGTTGCACAATCGGACACTTGCAGCGCAACACGAATATGATGATTATAAGCCCGTAGTACCCTTAGGTTGAAAAAATCGGTTACATTTTTTTTTCGTTCAATAAGGCTTTGTAGCGATGTTGCACAATCGGACACTTGCAGCGCGACACGAATATGATGATTATAAGCCCGTAGTACCCTTATGTTGAGAAAATTGGTTAAATTTTGTTGAGTTCAATACCGCTTTGTAGCGATGTTGAACAATCGGAAACTTCCCGCGCAACACGAATATGATGATTATAAGCCCGTAGTACCCTTAGGTTGAAAAAATCGGTTAAATTTTTGTTTCGTTCAATAAGGCTTTGTAGCGATGTTGCACAATCGGACAATTGCAGCGCGACACGAATATGATGATTATAAGCCCGTAGTACCCTTATGTTGCGAAAATTGGTTAAATTTTGTTGAGTTCAATACCGCTTTGTTGCGATGTTGAACAATCGGAAACTTCCCGCGCAACACGAATATGATGATTATAAGCCCGTAGTACCCTTAGGTTGATAAAATTGGTTAAATTTTTGTTTCGGTCAATAACGCTTTGTAGCAATGTTGCACAATCGGACACTTGCAGCGCAACACGAATATGATGATTATAAGCCCGTAGTACCCTTAGATTGACAAAATCGGTCGAAATTTTGTTTCGTCCCATAAGGCTTTGTAGCGATGTCTCGCAATCGGACACTTGCAGCGCAACACGAATATGATGACTATAAGCCCGTAGTACCCTTAGGTTGATAAACTTGCTTAAATTTTGTTTTCGTTCAATAACGCTTTGTAACGATGTTGCACAATCGGACACTTGCAGCGCAACACGAATATGATGATTATAAGCCCGTAGTACCCTTATGTTGAGAAAATCGGTCTAAATTTTGTTTTCGTCCAATAACGCTTTATAGCGATGTTGCACAATCGGACACTTCCAGCGCAACACGAATATGATGATTATAAGCCCGTAGTACCCTTAGGTTGATAAAATTGCTTAAATTTTTGTTTCGTTCAATAACGCTTTGTAACGATGTTGCACAATCGGACACTTGCAGCGCAACACGAATATGATGATTATAAGCCCGTAGTACCCTTAGGTTGATAAAATTGCTTAAATTTTTTTTTCGTTCAATAACGCTTTCTAACGATGTTGCACAATCGGACACTTGCAGCGCAACACGAATATGATGATTATAAGCCCGTAGTACCCTTAGCTTGAGAAAATTGGTTAAATTTTTTTCGTTCAATAAGGCTTTGTAGCGATGTTGCACAATCGGACACTTCCAGCGTAACACGAATATGATAATTATAAGCCCGTAGTACCCTTAGGTTGATAAAATTGGTTAAATTTTTGTTTCGTTCAATAACGCTTTGTAGCGATGTTGCACAATCGGACACTTGCAGCGCAACACGAATATGATGATTATAAGCCCGTAGTACCCTTAGGTTGAGAAAATCGGTCTAAATTTTGTTTCCGTCCAATAACGCTTTATAGCGATGTTGCACAATCGGACACTTCCAGCGCAACACGAATATGATGATTATAAGCCCGTAGTACCCTTAGGTTGAGAAAATCGGTCTAAATTTTGTTTTCGTCCAATAACGCTTTATAGCGATGTTGCACAATCGGACACTTCCAGCGCAACACGAATATGATGATTGTAAGCTCGTAGTACCCTTAGCTTGAGAAAATTGGTTAAATTTTTTTTTCGTTCAATAAGGCTTTGTAGCGATGTTGCACAATCGGACACTTGCAGCGCAACACGAATATGATGATTATAAGCCCGTAGTACCCTTAGGTTGACAAAATCGGTCGAAATTTTTTTTCGTCCCATAAGGCTTTGTAGCGATGTCTCGCAATCGGACACTTGCAGCGCAACACGAATATGATGACTATAAGCCCGTAGTACCCTTAGGTTGATAAAATTGCTTAAATTTTGTTTTCGTTCAATAACGCTTTGTAACGATGTTGCACAATCGGACACTTTCAGCGCAACACGAATATGATGATTATAAGCCCGTAGTACCCTTAGGTTGAGAAAATCGGTCTAAATTTTGTTTTCGTCTAATAACGCTTTATAGCGATGTTGCACAATCGGACACTTCCAGCGCAACACGAATATGATGATTATAAGCCCGTAGTACCCTTAGGTTGAGAAACTCGGTCTAAATTTTGTTTTCGTCCAGTAACACTTTATAGCGATGTTGCACAATCGGACACTTCCAGCGCAACACGAATATGATGATTATAAGCCCGTAGTACCCTTAGGTTGATAAAATTGCTTAAATTTGTTTTTCGTTCAATAAGGCTTTGTAGCGATGTTGCACAATCGGACACTTGCAGCGCAACACGAATATGATGATTATAAGCCCGTAGTACTCTTAGGTTGAAAAAATCGGTTAAATTTTTTTTTCGTTCAATAAGGCTTTGTAGCGATGTTGCACAATCGGACACTTGCAGCGCAACACGAATATGATGATTATAAGCCCGTAGTACCCTTAGGTTGACAAAATCGGTCGAAATTTGTTTTCGTCCCATAAGGCTTTGTAGCGATGTCTCGCAATCGGACACTTGCAGCGCAACACGAATATGATGACTATAAGCCCGTAGTACCCTTAGGTTGATAAAATTGCTTAAATTTTTGTTTCGTTCACTACCGCTTTGTTGCGATGTTGAACAATCGGAAACTTCCCGCGCAACACGAATATGATGATTATAAGCCCGTAGTACCCTTAGGTTGATAAAATTGGTTAAATTTTTGTTTCGGTCAATAACGCTTTGTAGCGATGTTGCACAATCGGACACTTGCAGCGCAACACGAATATGATGATTATAAGCCCGTAGTACCCTTAGGTTGAGAAAATCGGTCTAAATTTTGTTTTCGTCCAATAACGCTTTATAGCGATGTTGCACAATCGGACACTTCCAGCGCAACACGAATATGATGATTATGAGCCCGTAGTACCCTTAGCTTGAGAAAATTGGTTAAATTTTTTTTTCGTTCAATGAGGCTTTGTAGCGATGTTGCACAATCGGACACTTGCAGCGCAACACGAATATGATGATTATAAGCCCGTAGTACCCTTAGGTTGACAAAATCGGTCGAAATTTGTTTTCGTCCCATAAGGCTTTGTAGCGATGTCTCGCAATCGGACACTTGCAGCGCAACACGAATATGATGACTATAAGCCCGTAGTACCCTTAGGTTGATAAAATTGCTTAAATTTTTGTTTCGTTCAATAACGCTTTGTAACGATGTTGCACAATCGGACACTTGCAGCGCAACACGAATATGATGATTATAAGCCCGTAGTACCCTTAGCTTGAGAAAATTGGTTAAATTTTTTTTTCGTTCAATAAGGCTTTGTAGCGATGTTGCACAATCGGACACTTCCAGCGTAACACGAATATGATGATTATAAGCCTGTAGTACCCTCAGCATCAGAAAATTGGTTAAATTTTTGTTTCGTTCAATAAGGCTTTGTAACGATGTTGCACAATCGGACACTTTCAGCGCAACACGAATATGATGATTATAAGCCCGTAGTACCCTTAGGTTGAGAAAATCGGTCTAAATTTTGTTTTCGTCTAATAACGCTTTATAGCGATGTTGCACAATCGGACACTTCCAGCGCAACACGAATATGATGATTATAAGCCCGTAGTACCCTTAGGTTGAGAAACTCGGTCTAAATTTTGTTTTCGTCCAGTAACACTTTATAGCGATGTTGCACAATCGGACACTTCCAGCGCAACACGAATATGATGATTATAAGCCCGTAGTACCCTTAGGTTGATAAAATTGCTTAAATTTGTTTTTCGTTCAATAAGGCTTTGTAGCGATGTTGCACAATCGGACACTTCCAGCGTAACACGAATGTGATAATTATAAGCCCGTAGTACCCTTAGGTTGATAAAATTGGTTAAATTTTTGTTTCGTTCAATAACGCTTTGTAGCGATGTTGCACAATCGGACACTTGCAGTGCAACACGAAAATGATGATTATAAGCCCGTAGTACCCTTAGGTTGAGAAAATCGGTCTAAATTTTGTTTTCGTCCAATAACGCCGTATAGCGATGTTGCACAATCGGACACTTCCAGCGCAACACGAATATGATGATTATAAGCCCGTAGTACCCTTAGGTTAAAAAAATCGGTTGAATTTTTTTTTCGTTCAATAACGCTTTGTAGCGATGTTGCACAATCGGACACTTGCAGCGCAACACGAATATGATGATTATAAGCCCGTAGTACCCTTAGGTTGAAAAAATCGGTTACATTTTTTTTTCGTTCAATAAGGCTTTGTAGCGATGTTGCACAATCGGACACTTGCAGCGCGACACGAATATGATGATTATAAGCCCGTAGTACCCTTATGTTGAGAAAATTGGTTAAATTTTGTTGAGTTCAATACCGCTTTGTTGCGATGTTGAACAATCGGAAACTTCCCGCGCAACACGAATATGATGATTATAAGCCCGTAGTACCCTTAGCTTGAGAAAATTGGTTAAATTTTTTTTTCGTTCAATAAGGCTTTGTAGCGATGTTGCACAATCGGACACTTCCAGCGCAACACGAATATGATGATTATAAGCCCGTAGTACCCTTAGGTTGAGAAACTCGGTCTAAATTTTGTTTTCGTCCAGTAACACTTTATAGCGATGTTGCACAATCGGACACTTCCAGCGCAACACGAATATGATGATTATAAGCCCGTAGTACCCTTAGGTTGATAAAATTGCTTAAATTTGTTTTTCGTTCAATAAGGCTTTGTAGCGATGTTGCACAATCGGACACTTCCAGCGTAACACGAATGTGATAATTATAAGCCCGTAGTACCCTTAGGTTGATAAAATTGGTTAAATTTTTGTTTCGTTCAATAACGCTTTGTAGCGATGTTGCACAATCGGACACTTGCAGTGCAACACGAAAATGATGATTATAAGCCCGTAGTACCCTTAGGTTGAGAAAATCGGTCTAAATTTTGTTTTCGTCCAATAACGCCTTATAGCGATGTTGCACAATCGGACACTTCCAGCGCAACACGAATATGATGATTATAAGCCCGTAGTACCCTTAGGTTGAAAAAATCGGTTGAATTTTGTTTTCGTTCAATAACGCTTTGTAGCGATGTTGCACAATCGGACACTTGCAGCGCAACACGAATATGATGATTATAAGCCCGTAGTACCCTTAGGTTGAAAAAATCGGTTACATTTTTTTTTCGTTCAATAAGGCTTTGTAGCGATGTTGCACAATCGGACACTTGCAGCGCGACACGAATATGATGATTATAAGCCCGTAGTACCCTTATGTTGAGAAAATTGGTTAAATTTTGTTGAGTTCAATACCGCTTTGTTGCGATGTTGAACAATCGGAAACTTCCCGCGCAACACGAATATGATGATTATAAGCCCGTAGTACCCTTAGGTTGAAAAAATCGGTTAAATTTTTGTTTCGTTCAATAAGGCTTTGTAGCGATGTTGCACAATCGGACACTTGCAGCGCGACACGAATATGATTATTATAAGCCCGTAGTACCCTTATGTTGAGAAAATTGGTTAAATTTTGTTGAGTTCAATACCGCTTTGTTGCGATGTTGAACAATCGGAAACTTCCCGCGCAACACGAATATGATGATTATAAGCCCGTAGTACCCTTAGGTTGAGAAACTCGGTCTAAATTTTGTTTTCGTCCAGTAACACTTTATAGCGATGTTGCACAATCGGACACTTCCAGCGCAACACGAATATGATGATTATAAGCCCGTAGTACCCTTAGGTTGATAAAATTGCTTAAATTTGTTTTTCGTTCAATAAGGCTTTGTAGCGATGTTGCACAATCGGACACTTGCAGCGCAACACGAATATGATGATTATAAGCCCGTAGGACCCTTAGGTTGAAAAAATCGGTTAAATTTTGTTTTCGTTCAATAAGGCTTTGTAGCGATGTTGCACAATCGGACACTTGCAGCGCGACACGAATATGATGATTATAAGCCCGTAGTACCCTTATGTTGAGAAAATCGGTCTAAATTTTGTTTTCGTCCAATAACGCTTTATAGCGATGTTGCACAATCGGACACTTCCAGCGCAACACGAATATGATGATTATAAGCCCGTAGTACCCTTAGGTTGATAAAATTGCTTAAATTTTTGTTTCGTTCAATAAGGCTTTGTAGCGATGTTGCACAATCGGACACTTCCAGCGTAACACGAATGTGATAATTATAAGCCCGTAGTACCCTTAGGTTGATAAAACTGGTTAAATTTTTGTTTCGTTCAATAACGCTTTGTAGCGATGTTGCACAATCGGACACTTGCAGTGCAACACGAAAATGATGATTATAAGCCCGTAGTACCCTTAGGTTGAGAAAATCGGTCTAAATTTTGTTTTCGTCCAATAACGCCTTATAGCGATGTTGCACAATCGGACACTTCCAGCGCAACACGAATATGATGATTATAAGCCCGTAGTACCCTTAGGTTGAAAAAATCGGTTGAATTTTTTTTTCATTCAATAACGCTTTGTAGCGATGTTGCACAATCGGACACTTGCAGCGCAACACGAATATGATGATTATAAGCCCGTAGTACCCTTAGGTTGAAAAAATCGGTTAAATTTTGTTTTCGTTCAATAAGGCTTTGTAGCGATGTTGCACAATCGGACACTTGCAGCGCAACACGAATATGATGATTATAAGCCCGTAGTACCCTTAGGTTGACAAAATCGGTCGAAATTTTGTTTTCGTCCAATAACGCTTTATAGCGATGTTGCACAATCGGACACTTCCAGCGCAACACGAATATGATGATTATAAGCCCGTAGTACCCTTAGGTTGATAAAATTGCTTAAATTTTTGTTTCGTTCACTACCGCTTTGTTGCGATGTTGAACAATCGGAAACTTCCCGCGCAACACGAATATGATGATTATAAGCCCGTAGTACCCTTAGGTTGATAAAATTGGTTAAATTTTTGTTTCGGTCAATAACGCTTTGTAGCGATGTTGCACAATCGGACACTTGCAGCGCAACACGAATATGATGATTATAAGCCCGTAGTACCCTTAGGTTGAGAAAATCGGTCTAAATTTTGTTTTCGTCCAATAACGCTTTATAGCGATGTTGCACAATCGGACACTTCCAGCGCAACACGAATATGATGATTATGAGCCCGTAGTACCCTTAGGTTGATAAAATTGGTTAAATTTTTGTTTCGGTCAATAACGCTTTGTAGCAATGTTGCACAATCGGACACTTGCAGCGCAACACGAATATGATGATTATAAGCCCGTAGTACCCTTAGATTGACAAAATCGGTCGAAATTTTGTTTCGTCCCATAAGGCTTTGTAGCGATGTCTCGCAATCGGACACTTGCAGCGCAACACGAATATGATGACTATAAGCCCGTAGTACCCTTAGGTTGATAAACTTGCTTAAATTTTGTTTTCGTTCAATAACGCTTTGTAACGATGTTGCACAATCGGACACTTGCAGCGCAACACGAATATGATGATTATAAGCCCGTAGTACCCTTATGTTGAGAAAATCGGTCTAAATTTTGTTTTCGTCCAATAACGCTTTATAGCGATGTTGCACAATCGGACACTTCCAGCGCAACACGAATATGATGATTATAAGCCCGTAGTACCCTTAGGTTGATAAAATTGCTTAAATTTTTGTTTCGTTCAATAACGCTTTGTAACGATGTTGCACAATCGGACACTTGCAGCGCAACACGAATATGATGATTATAAGCCCGTAGTACCCTTAGGTTGATAAAATTGCTTAAATTTTTTTTTCGTTCAATAACGCTTTCTAACGATGTTGCACAATCGGACACTTGCAGCGCAACACGAATATGATGATTATAAGCCCGTAGTACCCTTAGCTTGAGAAAATTGGTTAAATTTTTTTCGTTCAATAAGGCTTTGTAGCGATGTTGCACAATCGGACACTTCCAGCGTAACACGAATATGATAATTATAAGCCCGTAGTACCCTTAGGTTGATAAAATTGGTTAAATTTTTGTTTCGTTCAATAACGCTTTGTAGCGATGTTGCACAATCGGACACTTGCAGCGCAACACGAATATGATGATTATAAGCCCGTAGTACCCTTAGGTTGAGAAAATCGGTCTAAATTTTGTTTCCGTCCAATAACGCTTTATAGCGATGTTGCACAATCGGACACTTCCAGCGCAACACGAATATGATGATTATAAGCCCGTAGTACCCTTAGGTTGAGAAAATCGGTCTAAATTTTGTTTTCGTCCAATAACGCTTTATAGCGATGTTGCACAATCGGACACTTCCAGCGCAACACGAATATGATGATTGTAAGCTCGTAGTACCCTTAGCTTGAGAAAATTGGTTAAATTTTTTTTTCGTTCAATAAGGCTTTGTAGCGATGTTGCACAATCGGACACTTGCAGCGCAACACGAATATGATGATTATAAGCCCGTAGTACCCTTAGGTTGACAAAATCGGTCGAAATTTTTTTTCGTCCCATAAGGCTTTGTAGCGATGTCTCGCAATCGGACACTTGCAGCGCAACACGAATATGATGACTATAAGCCCGTAGTACCCTTAGGTTGATAAAATTGCTTAAATTTTGTTTTCGTTCAATAACGCTTTGTAACGATGTTGCACAATCGGACACTTTCAGCGCAACACGAATATGATGATTATAAGCCCGTAGTACCCTTAGGTTGAGAAAATCGGTCTAAATTTTGTTTTCGTCTAATAACGCTTTATAGCGATGTTGCACAATCGGACACTTCCAGCGCAACACGAATATGATGATTATAAGCCCGTAGGACCCTTAGGTTGAGAAACTCGGTCTAAATTTTGTTTTCGTCCAGTAACACTTTATAGCGATGTTGCACAATCGGACACTTCCAGCGCAACACGAATATGATGATTATAAGCCCGTAGTACCCTTAGGTTGATAAAATTGCTTAAATTTGTTTTTCGTTCAATAAGGCTTTGTAGCGATGTTGCACAATCGGACACTTGCAGCGCAACACGAATATGATGATTATAAGCCCGTAGTACTCTTAGGTTGAAAAAATCGGTTAAATTTTTTTTTCGTTCAATAAGGCTTTGTAGCGATGTTGCACAATCGGACACTTGCAGCGCAACACGAATATGATGATTATAAGCCCGTAGTACCCTTAGGTTGACAAAATCGGTCGAAATTTGTTTTCGTCCCATAAGGCTTTGTAGCGATGTCTCGCAATCGGACACTTGCAGCGCAACACGAATATGATGACTATAAGCCCGTAGTACCCTTAGGTTGATAAAATTGCTTAAATTTTTGTTTCGTTCACTACCGCTTTGTTGCGATGTTGAACAATCGGAAACTTCCCGCGCAACACGAATATGATGATTATAAGCCCGTAGTACCCTTAGGTTGATAAAATTGGTTAAATTTTTGTTTCGGTCAATAACGCTTTGTAGCGATGTTGCACAATCGGACACTTGCAGCGCAACACGAATATGATGATTATAAGCCCGTAGTACCCTTAGGTTGAGAAAATCGGTCTAAATTTTGTTTTCGTCCAATAACGCTTTATAGCGATGTTGCACAATCGGACACTTCCAGCGCAACACGAATATGATGATTATGAGCCCGTAGTACCCTTAGCTTGAGAAAATTGGTTAAATTTTTTTTTCGTTCAATGAGGCTTTGTAGCGATGTTGCACAATCGGACACTTGCAGCGCAACACGAATATGATGATTATAAGCCCGTAGTACCCTTAGGTTGACAAAATCGGTCGAAATTTGTTTTCGTCCCATAAGGCTTTGTAGCGATGTCTCGCAATCGGACACTTGCAGCGCAACACGAATATGATGACTATAAGCCCGTAGTACCCTTAGGTTGATAAAATTGCTTAAATTTTTGTTTCGTTCAATAACGCTTTGTAACGATGTTGCACAATCGGACACTTGCAGCGCAACACGAATATGATGATTATAAGCCCGTAGTACCCTTAGCTTGAGAAAATTGGTTAAATTTTTTTTTCGTTCAATAAGGCTTTGTAGCGATGTTGCACAATCGGACACTTCCAGCGTAACACGAATATGATGATTATAAGCCTGTAGTACCCTCAGCATCAGAAAATTGGTTAAATTTTTGTTTCGTTCAATAAGGCTTTGTAACGATGTTGCACAATCGGACACTTTCAGCGCAACACGAATATGATGATTATAAGCCCGTAGTACCCTTAGGTTGAGAAAATCGGTCTAAATTTTGTTTTCGTCTAATAACGCTTTATAGCGATGTTGCACAATCGGACACTTCCAGCGCAACACGAATATGATGATTATAAGCCCGTAGTACCCTTAGGTTGATAAAATTGCTTAAATTTGTTTTTCGTTCAATAAGGCTTTGTAGCGATGTTGCACAATCGGACACTTGCAGCGCAACACGAATATGATGATTATAAGCCCGTAGTACTCTTAGGTTGAAAAAATCGGTTAAATTTTTTTTTCGTTCAATAAGGCTTTGTAGCGATGTTGCACAATCGGACACTTGCAGCGCAACACGAATATGATGATTATAAGCCCGTAGTACCCTTAGGTTGACAAAATCGGTCGAAATTTGTTTTCGTCCCATAAGGCTTTGTAGCGATGTCTCGCAATCGGACACTTGCAGCGCAACACGAATATGATGACTATAAGCCCGTAGTACCCTTAGGTTGATAAAATTGCTTAAATTTTTGTTTCGTTCACTACCGCTTTGTTGCGATGTTGAACAATCGGAAACTTCCCGCGCAACACGAATATGATGATTATAAGCCCGTAGTACCCTTAGGTTGATAAAATTGGTTAAATTTTTGTTTCGGTCAATAACGCTTTGTAGCGATGTTGCACAATCGGACACTTGCAGCGCAACACGAATATGATGATTATAAGCCCGTAGTACCCTTAGGTTGAGAAAATCGGTCTAAATTTTGTTTTCGTCCAATAACGCTTTATAGCGATGTTGCACAATCGGACACTTCCAGCGCAACACGAATATGATGATTATGAGCCCGTAGTACCCTTAGCTTGAGAAAATTGGTTAAATTTTTTTTTCGTTCAATGAGGCTTTGTAGCGATGTTGCACAATCGGACACTTGCAGCGCAACACGAATATGATGATTATAAGCCCGTAGTACCCTTAGGTTGACAAAATCGGTCGAAATTTGTTTTCGTCCCATAAGGCTTTGTAGCGATGTCTCGCAATCGGACACTTGCAGCGCAACACGAATATGATGACTATAAGCCCGTAGTACCCTTAGGTTGATAAAATTGCTTAAATTTTTGTTTCGTTCAATAACGCTTTGTAACGATGTTGCACAATCGGACACTTGCAGCGCAACACGAATATGATGATTATAAGCCCGTAGTACCCTTAGCTTGAGAAAATTGGTTAAATTTTTTTTCGTTCAATAAGGCTTTGTAGCGATGTTGCACAATCGGACACTTCCAGCGTAACACGAATATGATGATTATAAGCCTGTAGTACCCTCAGCATCAGAAAATTGGTTAAATTTTTGTTTCGTTCAATAAGGCTTTGTAACGATGTTGCACAATCGGACACTTTCAGCGCAACACGAATATGATGATTATAAGCCCGTAGTACCCTTAGGTTGAGAAAATCGGTCTAAATTTTGTTTTCGTCTAATAACGCTTTATAGCGATGTTGCACAATCGGACACTTCCAGCGCAACACGAATATGATGATTATAAGCCCGTAGTACCCTTAGGTTGATAAAATTGCTTAAATTTGTTTTTCGTTCAATAAGGCTTTGTAGCGATGTTGCACAATCGGACACTTCCAGCGTAACACGAATGTGATAATTATAAGCCCGTAGTACCCTTAGGTTGATAAAATTGGTTAAATTTTTGTTTCGTTCAATAACGCTTTGTAGCGATGTTGCACAATCGGACACTTGCAGTGCAACACGAAAATGATGATTATAAGCCCGTAGTACCCTTAGGTTGAGAAAATCGGTCTAAATTTTGTTTTCGTCCAATAACGCCGTATAGCGATGTTGCACAATCGGACACTTCCAGCGCAACACGAATATGATGATTATAAGCCCGTAGTACCCTTAGGTTGAAAAAATCGGTTGAATTTTTTTTTCGTTCAATAACGCTTTGTAGCGATGTTGCACAATCGGACACTTGCAGCGCAACACGAATATGATGATTATAAGCCCGTAGTACCCTTAGGTTGAAAAAATCGGTTACATTTTTTTTTCGTTCAATAAGGCTTTGTAGCGATGTTGCACAATCGGACACTTGCAGCGCGACACGAATATGATGATTATAAGCCCGTAGTACCCTTATGTTGAGAAAATTGGTTAAATTTTGTTGAGTTCAATACCGCTTTGTTGCGATGTTGAACAATCGGAAACTTCCCGCGCAACACGAATATGATGATTATAAGCCCGTAGTACCCTTAGCTTGAGAAAATTGGTTAAATTTTTTTTTCGTTCAATAAGGCTTTGTAGCGATGTTGCACAATCGGACACTTCCAGCGCAACACGAATATGATGATTATAAGCCCGTAGTACCCTTAGGTTGAGAAACTCGGTCTAAATTTTGTTTTCGTCCAGTAACACTTTATAGCGATGTTGCACAATCGGACACTTCCAGCGCAACACGAATATGATGATTATAAGCCCGTAGTACCCTTAGGTTGATAAAATTGCTTAAATTTGTTTTTCGTTCAATAAGGCTTTGTAGCGATGTTGCACAATCGGACACTTCCAGCGTAACACGAATGTGATAATTATAAGCCCGTAGTACCCTTAGGTTGATAAAATTGGTTAAATTTGTGTTTCGTTCAATAACGCTTTGTAGCGATGTTGCACAATCGGACACTTGCAGTGCAACACGAAAATGATGATTATAAGCCCGTAGTACCCTTAGGTTGAGAAAATCGGTCTAAATTTTGTTTTCGTCCAATAACGCCTTATAGCGATGTTGCACAATCGGACACTTCCAGCGCAACACGAATATGATGATTATAAGCCCGTAGTACCCTTAGGTTGAAAAAATCGGTTGAATTTTGTTTTCGTTCAATAACGCTTTGTAGCGATGTTGCACAATCGGACACTTGCAGCGCAACACGAATATGATGATTATAAGCCCGTAGTACCCTTAGGTTGAAAAAATCGGTTACATTTTTTTTTCGTTCAATAAGGCTTTGTAGCGATGTTGCACAATCGGACACTTGCAGCGCGACACGAATATGATGATTATAAGCCCGTAGTACCCTTATGTTGAGAAAATTGGTTAAATTTTGTTGAGTTCAATACCGCTTTGTTGCGATGTTGAACAATCGGAAACTTCCCGCGCAACACGAATATGATGATTATAAGCCCGTAGTACCCTTAGGTTGAAAAAATCGGTTAAATTTTTGTTTCGTTCAATAAGGCTTTGTAGCGATGTTGCACAATCGGACACTTGCAGCGCGACACGAATATGATTATTATAAGCCCGTAGTACCCTTATGTTGAGAAAATTGGTTAAATTTTGTTGAGTTCAATACCGCTTTGTTGCGATGTTGAACAATCGGAAACTTCCCGCGCAACACGAATATGATGATTATAAGCCCGTAGTACCCTTAGGTTGAGAAACTCGGTCTAAATTTTGTTTTCGTCCAGTAACACTTTATAGCGATGTTGCACAATCGGACACTTCCAGCGCAACACGAATATGATGATTATAAGCCCGTAGTACCCTTAGGTTGATAAAATTGCTTAAATTTGTTTTTCGTTCAATAAGGCTTTGTAGCGATGTTGCACAATCGGACACTTGCAGCGCAACACGAATATGATGATTATAAGCCCGTAGGACCCTTAGGTTGAAAAAATCGGTTAAATTTTGTTTTCGTTCAATAAGGCTTTGTAGCGATGTTGCACAATCGGACACTTGCAGCGCGACACGAATATGATGATTATAAGCCCGTAGTACCCTTATGTTGAGAAAATCGGTCTAAATTTTGTTTTCGTCCAATAACGCTTTATAGCGATGTTGCACAATCGGACACTTCCAGCGCAACACGAATATGATGATTATAAGCCCGTAGTACCCTTAGGTTGAAAAAATCGGTTGAATTTTTTTTTCA
Source organism: Netelia virgata (assembly GCA_951802705.1). NCBI lineage: Eukaryota > Metazoa > Arthropoda > Insecta > Hymenoptera > Ichneumonidae > Netelia > Netelia virgata. Next base: position 31,446,641 of record OX637863.1, on the reverse strand, counting down.
TTCAATAACGCTTTGTAGCGATGTTGCACAATCGGACACTTGCAGCGCAACACGAATATGATGATTATAAGCCCGTAGTACCCTTAGGTTGAAAAAATCGGTTAAATTTTGTTTTCGTTCAATAAGGCTTTGTAGCGATGTTGCACAATCGGACACTTGCAGCGCGACACGAATATGATGATTATAAGCCCGTAGTACCCTTATGTTGAGAAAATCGGTCTAAATTTTGTTTTCGTCCAATAACGCTTTATAGCGATGTTGCACAATCGGACACTTCCCGCGCAACACGAATATGATGATTATAAGCCCGTAGTACCCTTAGGTTGATAAAATTGGTTAAATTTTTGTTTCGTTCAATAAGGCTTTGTAGCGATGTTGCACAATCGGACAATTGCAGCGCGACACGAATATGATGATTATAAGCCCGTAGTACCCTTATGTTGCGAAAATTGGTTAAATTTTGTTGAGTTCAATACCGCTTTGTTGCGATGTTGAACAATCGGAAACTTCCCGCGCAACACGAATATGATGATTATAAGCCCGTAGTACCCTTAGGTTGATAAAATTGCTTAAATTTTTTTTTCGTTCAATAACGCTTTGTAACGATGTTGCACAATCGGACACTTGCAGCGCAACACGAATATGATGATTATAAGCCCGTAGTACCCTTAGGTTGAGAAAATCGGTCTAAATTTTGTTTTCGTCCAATAACGCCTTATAGCGATGTTGCACAATCGGACACTTCCAGCGCAACACGAATATGATGATTATAAGCCCGTAGTACCCTTAGGTTGAAAAAATCGGTTGAATTTTTTTTTCATTCAATAACGCTTTGTAGCGATGTTGCACAATCGGACACTTGCAGCGCAACACGAATATGATGATTATAAGCCCGTAGTACCCTTAGGTTGAAAAAATCGGTTAAATTTTGTTTTCGTTCAATAAGGCTTTGTAGCGATGTTGCACAATCGGACACTTGCAGCGCGACACGAATATGATGATTATAAGCCCGTAGTACCCTTATGTTGAGAAAATCGGTCTAAATTTTGTTTTCGTCCAATAACGCTTTATAGCGATGTTGCACAATCGGACACTTCCAGCGCAACACGAATATGATGATTATAAGCCCGTAGTACCCTTAGGTTGATAAAATTGCTTAAATTTTTGTTTCGTTCAATAACGCTTTGTAACGATGTTGCACAATCGGACACTTGCAGCGCGACACGAATATGATTATTATAAGCCCGTAGTACCCTTATGTTGAGAAAATTGGTTAAATTTTGTTGAGTTCAATATCGCTTTGTTGCGATGTTGAACAATCGGAAACTTCCCGCGCAACACGAATATGATGATTATAAGCCCGTAGTACCCTTAGGTTGATAAAATTGGTTAAATTTTTGTTTCGTTCAATAAGGCTTTGTAGCGATGTTGCACAATCGGACAATTGCAGCGCGACACGAATATGATGATTATAAGCCCGTAGTACCCTTATGTTGCGAAAATTGGTTAAATTTTGTTGAGTTCAATACCGCTTTGTTGCGATGTTGAACAATCGGAAACTTCCCGCGCAACACGAATATGATGATTATAAGCCCGTAGTACCCTTAGGTTGATAAAATTGCTTAAATTTTTTTTTCGTTCAATAACGCTTTGTAACGATGTTGCACAATCGGACACTTGCAGCGCAACACGAATATGATGATTATAAGCCCGTAGTACCCTTAGCTTGAGAAAATTGGTTAAATTTTTTTCGTTCAATAAGGCTTTGTAGCGATGTTGCACAATCGGACACTTCCAGCGTAACACGAATATGATAATTATAAGCCCGTAGTACCCTTAGGTTGATAAAATTGGTTAAATTTTTGTTTCGTTCAATAACGCTTTGTAGCGATGTTGCACAATCGGACACTTGCAGCGCAACACGAATATGATGATTATAAGCCCGTAGTACCCTTAGGTTGAGAAAATCGGTCTAAATTTTGTTTCCGTCCAATAACGCTTTATAGCGATGTTGCACAATCTGACACTTCCAGCGCAACACGAATATGATGATTATAAGCCCGTAGTACCCTTAGGTTGAGAAAATCGGTCTAAATTTTGTTTTCGTCCAATAACGCTTTATAGCGACGTTGCACAATCGGACACTTCCAGCGCAACACGAATATGATGATTATAAGCCCGTAGTACCCTTACCTTGAGAAAATTGGTTAAATTTTGTTTTCGTTCAATAAGGCTTTGTAGCGATGTTGCACAATCGGACACTTGCAGCGCAACACGAATATGATGATTATAAGCCCGTAGTACCCTTAGGTTGATAAAATTGGTTAAATTTTTGTTTCGTTCAATAACGCTTTGTAGCGATGTTGCACAATCGGACACTTGCAACGCAACACGAATATGATGATTCTAAGCCCGTAGTACCCTTATGTTGAGAAAATTGGTTAAATTTTTGTTTCGTTCAATAAGGCTTTGTAGCGATGTTGCACAATCCGACACTTGCAGCGCAACACGAATATGATGATTATAAGCCCGTAGTACCCTTAGGTTGAGAAAATCGGTCTAAATTTTGTTTTCGTCCAATAACGCTTTATAGCGATGTTGCACAATCGGACACTTCCAGCGCAACACGAATATGATGATTATAAGCTCGTAGTACCCTTAGCTTGAGAAAATTGGTTAAATTTTTTTTTCGTCCCATAAGGCTTTGTAGCGATGTCTCGCAATCGGACACTTGCAGCGCAACACGAATATGATGACTATAAGCCCGTAGTACCCTTAGGTTGATAAAATTGCTTAAATTTTTTTTTCGTTCAATAACGCTTTGTAACGATGTTGCACAATCGGACACTTGCAGCGCGACACGAATATGATTATTATAAGCCCGTAGTACCCTTATGTTGAGAAAATTGGTTAAATTTTGTTGAGTTCAATACCGCTTTGTTGCGATGTTGAACAATCGGAAACTTCCCGCGCAACACGAATATGATGATTATAAGCCCGTAGTACCCTTAGGTTGATAAAATTGGTTAAATTTTTGTTTCGTTCAATAAGGCTTTGTAGCGATGTTGCACAATCGGACAATTGCAGCGCGACACGAATATGATGATTATAAGCCCGTAGTACCCTTATGTTGCGAAAATTGGTTAAATTTTGTTGAGTTCAATACCGCTTTGTTGCGATGTTGAACAATCGGAAACTTCCCGCGCAACACGAATATGATGATTATAAGCCCGTAGTACCCTTAGGTTGATAAAATTGGTTAAATTTTTGTTTCGGTCAATAACGCTTTGTAGCGATGTTGCACAATCGGACACTTGCAGCGCAACACGAATATGATGATTATAAGCCCGTAGTACCCTTAGGTTGACAAAATCGGTCGAAATTTTGTTTCGTCCAATAACGCTTTATAGCGATGTTGCACAATCGGACACTTCCAGCGCAACACGAATATGATGATTATAAGCCCGTAGTACCCTTAGGTTGATAAAATTGCTTAAATTTTTGTTTCGTTCAATAACGCTTTGTAACGATGTTGCACAATCGGACACTTGCAGCGCAACACGAATATGATGATTATAAGCCCGTAGTACCCTTAGGTTGATAAAATTGCTTAAATTTTTTTTTCGTTCAATAACGCTTTGTAACGATGTTGCACAATCGGACACTTGCAGCGCAACACGAATATGATGATTATAAGCCCGTAGTACCCTTAGCTTGAGAAAATTGGTTAAATTTTTTTCGTTCAATAACGCTTTGTAGCGATGTTGCACAATCGGACACTTGCAACGCAACACGAATATGATGATTATAAGCCCGTAGTACCCTTATGTTGAGAAAATTGGTTAAATTTTTGTTTCGTTCAATAAGGCTTTGTAGCGATGTTGCACAATCCGACACTTGCAGCGCAACACGAATATGATGATTATAAGCCCGAAGTACCCTTAGGTTGAGAAAATCGGTCTAAATTTTGTTTTCGTCCAATAACGCTTTATAGCGATGTTGCACAATCGGACACTTCCAGCGCAACACGAATATGATGATTATAAGCTCGTAGTACCCTTAGCTTGAGAAAATTGGTTAAATTTTTTTTTCGTTCAATAAGGCTTTGTAGCGATGTTGCACAATCGGACACTTGCAGCGCAACACGAATATGATGATTATAAGCCCGTAGTACCCTTAGGTTGACAAAATCGGTCGCAATTTTTTTTCGTCCCATAAGGCTTTGTAGCGATGTCTCGCAATCGGACACTTGCAGCGCAACACGAATATGATGACTATAAGCCCGTAGTACCCTTAGGTTGATAAAATTGCTTAAATTTTGTTTTCGTTCAATAACGCTTTGTAACGATGTTGCACAATCGGACACTTGCAGCGCAACACGAATATGATCATTATAAGCCTGTAGTACCCTTAGCATGAGAATATTGGTTAAATTTGTGTTTCGTTCAATAAGGCTTTGTAACGATGTTGCACAATCGGACACTTTCAGCGCAACACGAATATGATGATTATAAGCCCGTAGTACCCTTAGGTTGAGAAACTCGGTCTAAATTTTGTTTTCGTCCAGTAACACTTTATAGCGATGTTGCACAATCGGACACTTCCAGCGCAACACGAATATGATGATTATAAGCCCGTAGTACCCTTAGGTTGATAAAATTGCTTAAATTTGGTTTTCGTTCAATAAGGCTTTGTAGCGATGTTGCACAATCGGACACTTGCAGCGCAACACGAATATGATGATTATAAGCCCGTAGTACCCTTAGGTTGAAAAAATCGGTTAAATTTTTTTTTCGTTCAATAAGGCTTTGTAGCGATGTTGCACAATCGGACACTTGCAGCGCGACACGAATATGATGATTATAAGCCCGTAGTACCCTTATGTTGAGAAAATCGGTCTAAATTTTGTTTTCGTCCAATAACGCTTTATAGCGATGTTGCACAATCGGACACTTGCAGCGCAACACGAATATGATGATTATAAGCCCGTAGTACCCTTAGGTTGATAAAATTGCTTAAATTTTTGTTTCGTTCAATAACGCTTTGTAACGATGTTGCACAATCGGACACTTGCAGCGCGACACGAATATGATTATTATAAGCCCGTAGTACCCTTATGTTGAGAAAATTGGTTAAATTTTGTTGAGTTCAATACCGCTTTGTTGCGATGTTGAACAATCGGAAACTTCCCGCGCAACACGAATATGATGATTATAAGCCCGTAGTACCCTTAGCTTGAGAAAATTGGTTAAATTTTTTTCGTTCAATAAGGCTTTGTAGCGATGTTGCACAATCGGACACTTCCAGCGTAACACGAATATGATAATTATAAGCCCGTAGTACCCTTAGGTTGATAAAATTGGTTAAATTTTTGTTTCGTTCAATAACGCTTTGTAGCGATGTTGCACAATCGGACACTTGCAGCGCAACACGAATATGATGATTATAAGCCCGTAGTACCCTTAGGTTGAGAAAATCGGTCTAAATTTTGTTTCCGTCCAATAACGCTTTATAGCGATGTTGCACAATCGGACACTTCCAGCGCAACACGAATATGATGATTATAAGCCCGTAGTACCCTTAGGTTGAGAAAATCGGTCTAAATTTTGTTTTCGTCCAATAACGCTTTATAGCGATGTTGCACAATCGGACACTTCCAGCGCAACACGAATATGATGATTATAAGCCCGTAGTACCCTTAGCTTGAGAAAATTGGTTAAATTTTTGTTTCGTTCAATAAGGCTTTGTAGCGATGTTGCACAATCGGACACTTGCAGCGCAACACGAATATGATGATTATAAGCCCGTAGTACCCTTAGGTTGATAAAATTGGTTAAATTTTTGTTTCGTTCAATAACGCTTTGTAGCGATGTTGCACAATCGGACACTTGCAACGCAACACGAATATGATGATTATAAGCCCGTAGTACCCTTATGTTGAGAAAATTGGTTAAATTTTTGTTTCGTTCAATAAGGCTTTGTAGCGATGTTGCACAATCCGACACTTGCAGCGCAACACGAATATGATGATTATAAGCCCGTAGTACCCTTAGGTTGAGAAAATCGGTCTAAATTTTGTTTTCGTCCAATAACGCTTTATAGCGATGTTGCACAATCGGACACTTCCAGCGCAACACGAATATGATGATTATAAGCTCGTAGTACCCTTAGCTTGAGAAAATTGGTTAAATTTTTTTTTCGTTCAATAAGGCTTTGTAGCGATGTTGCACAATCGGACACTTGCAGCGCAACACGAATATGATGATTATAAGCCCGTAGTACCCTTAGGTTGACAAAATCGGTCGAAATTTTTTTTCGTCCCATAAGGCTTTGTAGCGATGTCTCGCAATCGGACACTTGCAGCGCAACACGAATATGATGACTATAAGCCCGTAGTACCCTTAGGTTGATAAAATTGCTTAAATTTTGTTTTCGTTCAATAACGCTTTGTAGCGATGTTGCACAATCGGACACTTGCAGCGCAACACGAATATGATGATTATAAGCCCGTAGTACCCTTAGGTTGAAAAAATCGGTTAAATTTTGTTTCGTCCCATAAGGCTTTGTAGCGATGTCTCGCAATCGGACACTTCCAGCGCAACACGAATATGATGATTATAAGCCCGTAGTACCCGTAGGTTGAGAAACTCGGTCTAAATTTTGTTTTCGTCCAGTAACACTTTATAGCGATGTTGCACAATCGGACACTTGCAGCGCAACACGAATATGATGATTATAAGCCCGTAGTACCCTTAGGTTGATAAAATTGCTTAAATTTGTTTTTCGTTCAATAAGGCTTTGTAGCGATGTTGCACAATCGGACACTTGCAGCGCAACACGAATATGATGATTATAAGCCCGTAGTACCCTTAGGTTGAAAAAATCGGTTAAATTTTTTTTTCGTTCAATAAGGCTTTGTAGCGATGTTGCACAATCGGACACTTGCAGCGCGACACGAATATGATTATTATAAGCCCGTAGTACCCTTATGTTGAGAAAATTGGTTAAATTTTGTTGAGTTCAATACCGCTTTGTTGCGATGTTGAACAATCGGAAACTTCCCGCGCAACACGAATATGATGATTATAAGCCCGTAGTACCCTTAGGTTGATAAAATTGGTTAAATTTTTGTTTCGTTCAATAAGGCTTTGTAGCGATGTTGCACAATCGGACAATTGCAGCGCGACACGAATATGATGATTATAAGCCCGTAGTACCCTTATGTTGCGAAAATTGGTTAAATTTTGTTGAGTTCAATACCGCTTTGTTGCGATGTTGAACAATCGGAAACTTCCCGCGCAACACGAATATGATGATTATAAGCCCGTAGTACCCTTAGGTTGATAAAATTGGTTAAATTTTTGTTTCGGTCAATAACGCTTTGTAGCGATGTTGCACAATCGGACACTTGCAGCGCAACACGAATATGATGATTATAAGCCCGTAGTACCCTTAGGTTGACAAAATCGGTCGAAATTTTGTTTCGTCCCATAAGGCTTTGTAGCGATGTCTCGCAATCGGACACTTGCAGCGCAACACGAATATGATGACTATAAGCCCGTAGTACCCTTAGGTTGAAAAAATCGGTTAAATTGTTTTTTCGTTCAATAAGGCTTTGTAGCGATGTTGCACAATCGGACACTTGCAGCGCGACACGAATATGATGATTATAAGCCCGTAGTACCCTTATGTTGAGAAAATTGGTTAAATTTTGTTGAGTTCAATACCGCTTTGTTGCGATGTTGAACAATCGGAAACTTCCCGCGCAACACGAATATGATGATTATACGCCCGTAGTACCCTTAGGTTGATAAAATTGCTTAAATTTTTTTTTCGTTCAATAACGCTTTGTAACGATGTTGCACAATCGGACACTTGCAGCGCGACACGAATATGATTATTATAAGCCCGTAGTACCCTTATGTTGAGAAAATTGGTTAAATTTTGTTGAGTTCAATACCGCTTTGTTGCGATGTTGAACAATCGGAAACTTCCCGCGCAACACGAATATGATGATTATAAGCCCGTAGTACCCTTAGGTTGAGAAACTCGGTCTAAATTTTGTTTTCGTCCAGTAACGCTTTATAGCGATGTTGCACAATCGGACACTTCCAGCGCAACACGAATATGATGATTATAAGCCCGTAGTACGCTTATGTTGAGAAAATTGGTTAAATTTTGTTGAGTTCAATACCGCTTTGTTGCGATGTTGAACAATCGGAAACTTCCCGCGCAACACGAATATGATGATTATAAGCCCGTAGTACCCTTAGGTTGATAAAATTGGTTAAATTTTTGTTTCGTTCAATAAGGCTTTGTAGCGATGTTGCACAATCGGACAATTGCAGCGCGACACGAATATGATGATTATAAGCCCGTAGTACCCTTATGTTGCGAAAATTGGTTAAATTTTGTTGAGTTCAATACCGCTTTGTTGCGATGTTGAACAATCGGAAACTTCCCGCGCAACACGAATATGATGATTATAAGCCCGTAGTACCCTTAGGTTGAGAAAATCGGTCTAAATTTTGTTTTCGTCCAATAACGCTTTATAGCGATGTTGCACAATCGGACACTTCCAGCGCAACACGAATATGATGATTATGAGCCCGTAGTACCCTTAGCTTGAGAAAATTGGTTAAATTTTTTTTTCGTTCAATAAGGCTTTGTAGCGATGTTGCACAATCGGACACTTGCAGCGCAACACGAATATGATGATTATAAGCCCGTAGTACCCTTAGGTTGACAAAATCGGTCGAAATTTGTTTTCGTCCCATAAGGCTTTGTAGCGATGTCTCGCAATCGGACACTTGCAGCGCAACACGAATATGATGATTATAAGCCCGTAGTACCCTTAGGTTGATAAAATTGGTTAAATTTTTGTTTCGGTCAATAACGCTTTGTAGCGATGTTGCACAATCGGACACTTGCAGCGCAACACGAATATGATGATTATAAGCCCGTAGTACCCTTAGGTTGAGAAAATCGGTCTAAATTTTGTTTTCGTCCAATAACGCTTTATAGCGATGTTGCACAATCGGACACTTCCAGCGCAACACGAATATGATGATTATGAGCCCGTAGTACCCTTAGCTTGAGAAAATTGGTTAAATTTTTTTTTCGTTCAATAAGGCTTTGTAGCGATGTTGCACAATCGAACACTTGCAGCGCAACACGAATATGATGATTATAAGCCCGTAGTACCCTTAGGTTGAAAAAATCGGTTACATTTTTTTTCGTTCAATAAGGCTTTGTAGCGATGTTGCACAATCGGACACTTGCAGCGCGACACGAATATGATGATTATAAGCCCGTAGTACCCTTATGTTGAGAAAATTGGTTAAATTTTGTTGAGTTCAATACCGCTTTGTTGCGATGTTGAACAATCGGAAACTTCCCGCGCAACACGAATATGATGATTATAAGCCCGTAGTACCCTTAGCTTGAGAAAATTGGTTAAATTTTTGTTTCGTTCAATAAGGCTTTGTAACGATGTTGCACAATCGGACACTTTCAGCGCAACACGAATATGATGATTATAAGCCCGTAGTACCCTTAGGTTGAGAAAATCGGTCTAAATTTTGTTTTCGTCTAATAACGCTTTATAGCGATGTTGCACAATCGGACACTTCCAGCGCAACACGAATATGATGATTATAAGCCCGTAGTACCCTTAGGTTGAGAAACTCGGTCTAAATTTTGTTTTCGTCCAGTAACACTTTATAGCGATGTTGCACAATCGGACACTTCCAGCGCAACACGAATATGATGATTATAAGCCCGTAGTACCCTTAGCTTGATAAAATTGCTTAAATTTGTTTTTCGTTCAATAAGGCTTTGTAGCGATGTTGCACAATCGGACACTTCCAGCGTAACACGAATGTGATAATTATAAGCCCGTAGTACCCTTAGGTTGATAAAATTGGTTAAATTTTTGTTTCGTTCAATAACGCTTTGTAGCGATGTTGCACAATCGGACACTTGCAGTGCAACACGAAAATGATGATTATAAGCCCGTAGTACCCTTAGGTTGAAAAAATCGGTTACATTTTTTTTCGTTCAATAAGGCTTTGTAGCGATGTTGCACAATCGGACACTTGCAGCGCGACACGAATATGATGATTATAAGCCCGTAGTACCCTTATGTTGAGAAAATTGGTTAAATTTTGTTGAGTTCAATACCGCTTTGTTGCGATGTTGAACAATCGGAAACTTCCCGCGCAACACGAATATGATGATTATAAGCCCGTAGTACCCTTAGCTTGAGAAAATTGGTTAAATTTTTTTTTCGTTCAATAAGGCTTTGTAGCGATGTTGCACAATCGGACACTTCCAGCGTAACACGAATATGATGATTATAAGCCTGTAGTACCCTCAGCATCAGAAAATTGGTTAAATTTTTGTTTCGTTCAATAAGGCTTTGTAACGATGTTGCACAATCGGACACTTTCAGCGCAACACGAATATGATGATTATAAGCCCGTAGTACCCTTAGGTTGAGAAAATCGGTCTAAATTTTGTTTTCGTCTAATAACGCTTTATAGCGATGTTGCACAATCGGACACTTCCAGCGCAACACGAATATGACGATTATAAGCCCGTAGTACCCTTAGGTTGAGAAACTCGGTCTAAATTTTGTTTTCGTCCAGTAACACTTTATAGCGATGTTGCACAATCGGACACTTGCAGCGCGACACGAATATGATTATTATAAGCCCGTAGTACCCTTATGTTGAGAAAATTGGTTAAATTTTGTTGAGTTCAATACCGCTTTGTTGCGATGTTGAACAATCGGAAACTTCCCGCGCAACACGAATATGATGATTATAAGCCCGTAGTACCCTTAGGTTGATAAAATTGGTTAAATTTTTGTTTCGTTCAATAAGGCTTTGTAGCGATGTTGCACAATCGGACAATTGCAGCGCGACACGAATATGATGATTATAAGCCCGTAGTACCCTTATGTTGCGAAAATTGGTTAAATTTTGTTGAGTTCAATACCGCTTTGTTGCGATGTTGAACAATCGGAAACTTCCCGCGCAACACGAATATGATGATTATAAGCCCGTAGTACCCTTAGGTTGATAAAATTGGTTAAATTTTTGTTTCGGTCAATAACGCTTTGTAGCGATGTTGCACAATCGGACACTTGCAGCGCAACACGAATATGATGATTATAAGCCCGTAGTACCCTTAGGTTGATAAAATCGGTCGAAATTTTGTTTCGTCCCATAAGGCTTTGTAGCGATGTCTCGCAATCGGACACTTGCAGCGCAACACGAATATGATGACTATAAGCCCGTAGTACCCTTAGGTTGAAAAAATCGGTTAATTGTTTTTTCGTTCAATAAGGCTTTGTAGCGATGTTGCACAATCGGACACTTGCAGCGCGACACGAATATGATGATTATAAGCCCGTAGTACCCTTATGTTGAGAAAATTGGTTAAATTTTGTTGAGTTCAATACCGCTTTGTTGCGATGTTGAACAATCGGAAACTTCCCGCGCAACACGAATATGATGATTATAAGCCCGTAGTACCCTTAGGTTGATAAAATTGCTTAAATTTTTTTTTCGTTCAATAACGCTTTGTAACGATGTTGCACAATCGGACACTTGCAGCGCGACACGAATATGATTATTATAAGCCCGTAGTACCCTTATGTTGAGAAAATTGGTTAAATTTTGTTGAGTTCAATACCGCTTTGTTGCGATGTTGAACAATCGGAAACTTCCCGCGCAACACGAATATGAAGATTATAAGCCCGTAGTACCCTTAGGTTGAGAAACTCGGTCTAAATTTTGTTTTCGTCCAGTAACGCTTTATAGCGATGTTGCACAATCGGACACTTCCAGCGCAACACGAATATGATGATTATAAGCCCGTAGTACGCTTATGTTGAGAAAATTGGTTAAATTTTGTTGAGTTCAATACCGCTTTGTTGCGATGTTGAACAATCGGAAACTTCCCGCGCAACACGAATATGATGATTATAAGCCCGTAGTACCCTTAGGTTGATAAAATTGGTTAAATTTTTGTTTCGTTCAATAAGGCTTTGTAGCGATGTTGCACAATCGGACAATTGCAGCGCGACACGAATATGATGATTATAAGCCCGTAGTACCCTTAGGTTGATAAAATTGCTTAAATTTGTTTTTCGTTCAATAAGGCTTTGTAGCGATGTTGCACAATCGGACACTTGCAGCGCAACACGAATATGATGATTATAAGCCCGTAGTACCCTTAGGTTGATAAAATTGCTTAATTTTTTTTTTCGTTCAATAACGCTTTGTAACGATGTTGCACAATCGGACACTTGCAGCGCGACACGAATATGATTATTATAAGCCCGTAGTACCCTTATGTTGAGAAAATTGGTTAAATTTTGTTGAGTTCAATACCGCTTTGTTGCGATGTTGAACAATCGGAAACTTCCCGCGCAACACGAATATGAAGATTATAAGCCCGTAGTACCCTTAGGTTGAGAAACTCGGTCTAAATTTTGTTTTCGTCCAGTAACGCTTTATAGCGATGTTGCACAATCGGACACTTCCAGCGCAACACGAATATGATGATTATAAGCCCGTAGTACGCTTATGTTGAGAAAATTGGTTAAATTTTGTTGAGTTCAATACCGCTTTGTTGCGATGTTGAACAATCGGAAACTTCCCGCGCAACACGAATATGATGATTATAAGCCCGTAGTACCCTTAGGTTGATAAAATTGGTTAAATTTTTGTTTCGTTCAATAAGGCTTTGTAGCGATGTTGCACAATCGGACAATTGCAGCGCGACACGAATATGATGATTATAAGCCCGTAGTACCCTTATGTTGCGAAAATTGGTTAAATTTTGTTGAGTTCAATACCGCTTTGTTGCGATGTTGAACAATCGGAAACTTCCCGCGCAACACGAATATGATGATTATAAGCCCGTAGTACCCTTAGGTTGATAAAATTGGTTAAATTTTTGTTTCGGTCAATAACGCTTTGTAGCGATGTTGCACAATCGGACACTTGCAGCGCAACACGAATATGATGATTATAAGCCCGTAGTACCCTTAGGTTGAGAAAATCGGTCTAAATTTTGTTTTCGTCCAATAACGCTTTATAGCGATGTTGCACAATCGGACACTTCCAGCGCAACACGAATATGATGATTATGAGCCCGTAGTACCCTTAGCTTGAGAAAATTGGTTAAATTTTTTTTTCGTTCAATAAGGCTTTGTAGCGATGTTGCACAATCGGACACTTGCAGCGCAACACGAATATGATGATTATAAGCACGTAGTACCCTTAGGTTGACAAAATCGGTCGAAATTTGTTTTCGTCCCATAAGGCTTTGTAGCGATGTCTCGCAATCGGACACTTGCAGCGCAACACGAATATGATGACTATAAGCCCGTAGTACCCTTAGGTTGATAAAATTGCTTAAATTTTTGTTTCGTTCAATACCGCTTTGTTGCGATGTTGAACAATCGGAAACTTCCCGCGCAACACGAATATGATGATTATAAGCCCGTAGTACCCTTAGGTTGATAAAATTGGTTAAATTTTTGTTTCGGTCAATAACGCTTTGTAGCGATGTTGCATAATCGGACACTTGCAGCGCAACACGAATATGATGATTATAAGCTTGTAGTACCCTTAGGTTGAGAAAATCGGTCTAAATTTTGTTTTCGTCCAATAACGCTTTATAGCGATGTTGCACAATCGGACACTTCCAGCGCAACACGAATATGATGATTATGAGCCCGTAGTACCCTTAGCTTGAGAAAATTGGTTAAATTTTTTTTTCGTTCAATAAGGCTTTGTAGCGATGTTGCACAATCGGACACTTGCAGCGCAACACGAATATGATGATTATAAGCCCGTAGTACCCTTAGGTTGACAAAATCGGTCGAAATTTGTTTTCGTCCCATAAGGCTTTGTAGCGATGTCTCGCAATCGGACACTTGCAGCGCAACACGAATATGATGACTATAAGCCCGTAGTACCCTTAGGTTGATAAAATTGCTTAAATTTTTGTTTCGTTCAATACCGCTTTGTTGCGATGTTGAACAATCGGAAACTTCCCGCGCAACACGAATATGATGATTATAAGCCCGTAGTACCCTTAGGTTGATAAAATTGGTTAAATTTTTGTTTCGGTCAATAACGCTTTGTAGCGATGTTGCATAATCGGACACTTGCAGCGCAACACGAATATGATGATTATAAGCTTGTAGTACCCTTAGGTTGAGAAAATCGGTCTAAATTTTGTTTTCGTCCAATAACGCTTTATAGCGATGTTGCACAATCGGACACTTCCAGCGCAACACGAATATGATGATTATGAGCCCGTAGTACCCTTAGCTTGAGAAAATTGGTTAAATTTTTTTTTCGTTCAATAAGGCTTTGTAGCGATGTTGCACAATCGGACACTTGCAGCGCAACACGAATATGATGATTATAAGCCCGTAGTACCCTTAGGTTGACAAAATCGGTCGAAATTTGTTTTCGTCCCATAAGGCTTTGTAGCGATGTCTCGCAATCGGACACTTGCAGCGCAACATGAATATGATGACTATAAGCCCGTAGTACCCTTAGGTTGATAAAATTGCTTAAATTTTTCTTTCGTTCAATAACGCTTTGTAACGATGTTGCACAATCGGACACTTGCAGCGCAACACGAATATGATGATTATAAGCCCGTAGTACCCTTAGCTTGAGAAAATTGGTTAAATTTTTTTTTCGTTCAATAAGGCTTTGTAGCGATGTTGCACAATCGGACACTTCCAGCGTAACACGAATATGATGATTATAAGCCTGTAGTACCCTCAGCATCAGAAAATTGGTTAAATTTTTGTTTCGTTCAATAAGGCTTTGTAACGATGTTGCACAATCGGACACTTTCAGCGCAACACGAATATGATGATTATAAGCCCGCAGTACCCTTAGGTTGAGAAAATCGGTCTAAATTTTGTTTTCGTCTAATAACGCTTTATAGCGATGTTGCACAATCGGACACTTCCAGCGCAACACGAATATGATGATTATAAGCCCGTAGTACCCTTAGGTTGAGAAACTCGGTCTAAATTTTGTTTTCGTCCAGTAACACTTTATAGCGATGTTGCACAATCGGACACTTCCAGCGCAACACGAATATGATGATTATAAGCCCGTAGTACCCTTAGGTTGATAAAATTGCTTAAATTTTTTTTTCGTTCAATAAGGCTTTGTAGCGATGTTGCACAATCGGACACTTCCAGCGTAACACGAATGTGATAATTATAAGCCCGTAGTACCCTTAGGTTGATAAAATTGGTTAAATTTTTGTTTCGTTCAATAACGCTTTGTAGCGATGTTGCACAATCGGACACTTGCAGTGCAACACGAAAATGATGATTATAAGCCCGTAGTACCCTTAGGTTGAGAAAATCGGTCTAAATTTTGTTTTCGTTCAATAACGCTTTGTAGCGATGTTGCACAATCGGACACTTCCAGCGCAACACGAATATGATGATTATAAGCCCGTAGTACCCTTAGGTTGAAAAAATCGGTTACATTTTTTTTCGTTCAATAAGGCTTTGTAGCGATGTTGCACAATCGGACACTTGCAGCGCGACACGAATATGATGATTATAAGCCCGTAGTACCCTTATGTTGAGAAAATTGGTTAAATTTTGTTGAGTTCAATACCGCTTTGTTGCGATGTTGAACAATCGGAAACTTCCCGCGCAACACGAATATGATGATTATAAGCCCGTAGTACCCTTAGCTTGAGAAAATTGGTTAAATTTTTTTTTCGTTCAATAAGGCTTTGTAGCGATGTTGCACAATCGGACACTTCCAGCGTAACACGAATATGATGATTATAAGCCTGTAGTACCCTCAGCATCAGAAAATTGGTTAAATTTTTGTTTCGTTCAATAAGGCTTTGTAACGATGTTGCACAATCGGACACTTTCAGCGCAACACGAATATGATGATTATAAGCCCGTAGTACCCTTAGGTTCAGAAAATCGGTCTAAATTTTGTTTTCGTCTAATAACGCTTTATAGCGATGTTGCACAATCGGACACTTCCAGCGCAACACGAATATGATGATTATAAGCCCGTAGTACCCTTAGGTTGAGAAACTCGGTCTAAATTTTGTTTTCGTCCAGTAACACTTTATAGCGATGTTGCACAATCGGACACTTCCAACGCAACACGAATATGATGATTATAAGCCCGTAGTACCCTTAGGTTGATAAAATTGCTTAAATTTGTTTTTCGTTCAATAAGGCTTTGTAGCGATGTTGCACAATCGGACACTTCCAGCGTAACACGAATGTGATAATTTTAAGCCCGTAGTACCCTTAGGTTGATAAAATTGGTTAAATTTTTGTTTCGTTCAATAACGCTTTGTAGCGATGTTGCACAATCGGACACTTGCAGTGCAACACGAAAATGATGATTATAAGCCCGTAGTACCCTTAGGTTGAGAAAATCGGTCTAAATTTTGTTTTCGTCCAATAACGCCTTATAGCGATGTTGCACAATCGGACACTTCCAGCGCAACACGAATATGATGATTATAAGCCCGTAGTACCCTTAGGTTGAAAAAATCGGTTAAATTTTTGTTTCGTTCAATAAGGCTTTGTAGCGATGTTGCACAATCGGACACTTGCAGCGCGACACGAATATGATTATTATAAGCCCGTAGTACCCTTATGTTGAGAAAATTGGTTAAATTTTGTTGAGTTCAATACCGCTTTGTTGCGATGTTGAACAATCGGAAACTTCCCGCGCAACACGAATATGATGATTATAAGCCCGTAGTACCCTTAGGTTGAGAAACTCGGTCTAAATTTTGTTTTCGTCCAGTAACGCTTTATAGCGATGTTGCACAATCGGACACTTCCAGCGCAACACGAATATGATGATTATAAGCCCGTAGTACCCTTATGTTGAGAAAATCGGTCTAAATTTTGTTGAGTTCAATACCGCTTTGTTGCGATGTTGAACAATCGGACACTTCCAGCGCAACACGAATATGATGATTATAAGCCCGTAGTACCCTTAGGTTGATAAAATTGCTTAAATTTTTTTTTCGTTCAATAACGCTTTGTAACGATGTTGCACAATCGGACACTTGCAGCGCAACACGAATATGATGATTATAAGCCCGTAGTACCCTTAGCTTGAGAAAATTGGTTGAATTTTTTTCGTTCAATAAGGCTTTGTAGCGATGTTGCACAATCGGACACTTCCAGCGTAACACGAATATGATAATTATAAGCCCGTAGTACCCTTAGGTTGATAAAATTGGTTAAATTTTTGTTTCGTTCAATAACGCTTTGTAGCGATGTCTCGCAATCGGACACTTGCAGCGCAACACGAATATGATGACTATAAGCCCGTAGTACCCTTAGGTTGATAAAATTGCTTAAATTTTTGTTTCGTTCAATAACGCTTTGTAACGATGTTGCACAATCGGACACTTGCAGCGCAACACGAATATAATGATTATAAGCCCGTAGTACCCTTAGCTTGAGAAAATTGGTTAAATTTTTTTTTCGTTCAATAAGGCTTTGTAGCGATGTTGCACAATCGGACACTTCCAGCGTAACACGAATATGATGATTATAAGCCTGTAGTACCCTCAGCATCAGAAAATTGGTTAAATTTTTGTTTCGTTCAATAAGGCTTTGTAACGATGTTGCACAATCGGACACTTTCAGCGCAACACGAATATGATGATTATAAGCCCGTAGTACCCTTAGGTTGAGAAAATCGGTCTAAATTTTGTTTTCGTCTAATAACGCTTTATAGCGATGATGCACAATCGGACACTTCCAGCGCAACACGAATATGATGATTATAAGCCCGTAGTACCCTTAGGTTGAAAAAATCGGTTACATTTTTTTTCGTTCAATAAGGCTTTGTAGCGATGTTGCACAATCGGACACTTGCAGCGCGACACGAATATGATGATTATAAGCCCGTAGTACCCTTATGTTGAGAAAATTGGTTAAATTTTGTTGAGTTCAATACCGCTTTGTTGCGATGTTGAACAATCGGAAACTTCCCGCGCAACACGAATATGATGATTATAAGCCCGTAGTACCCTTAGCTTGAGAAAATTGGTTAAATTTTTTTTTCGTTCAATAAGGCTTTGTAGCGATGTTGCACAATCGGACACTTCCAGCGTAACACGAATATGATGATTATAAGCCTGTAGTACCCTCAGCATCAGAAAATTGGTTAAATTTTTGTTTCGTTCAATAAGGCTTTGTAACGATGTTGCACAATCGGACACTTTCAGCGCAACACGAATATGATGATTATAAGCCCGTAGTACCCTTAGGTTGAGAAAATCGGTCTAAATTTTGTTTTCGTCTAATAACGCTTTATAGCGATGTTGCACAATCGGACACTTCCAGCGCAACACGAATATGATGATTATAAGCCCGTAGTACCCTTAGGTTGAGAAACTCGGTCTAAATTTTGTTTTCGTCCAGTAACACTTTATAGCGATGTTGCACAATCGGACACTTCCAGCGCAACACGAATATGATGATTATAAGCCCGTAGTACCCTTAGGTTGATAAAATTGCTTAAATTTGTTTTTCGTTCAATAAGGCTTTGTAGCGATGTTGCACAATCGGACACTTCCAGCGTAACACGAATGTGATAATTATAAGCCCGTAGTACCCTTAGGTTGATAAAATTGGTTAAATTTTTGTTTCGTTCAATAACGCTTTGTAGCGATGTTGCACAATCGGACACTTGCAGTGCAACACGAAAATGATGATTATAAGCCCGTAGTACCCTTAGGTTGAGAAAATCGGTCTAAATTTTGTTTTCGTCCAATAACGCCTTATAGCGATGTTGCACAATCGGACACTTCCAGCGCAACACGAATATGATGATTATAAGCCCGTAGTACCCTTAGGTTGAAAAAATCGGTTGAATTTTTTTTTCGTTCAATAACGCTTTGTAGCGATGTTGCACAATCGGACACTTGCAGCGCGACACGAATATGATGATTATAAGCCCGTAGTACCCTTATGTTGAGAAAATTGGTTAAATTTTGTTGAGTTCAATACCGCTTTGTTGCGATGTTTAACAATCGGAAACTTCCCGCGCAACACGAATATGATGATTATAAGCCCGTAGTACCCTTAGCTTGAGAAAATTGGTTAAATTTTTTTTTCGTTCAATAAGGCTTTGTAGCGATGTTGCACAATCGGACACTTCCAGCGTAACACGAATATGATGATTATAAGCCTGTAGTACCCTCAGCATCAGAAAATTGGTTAAATTTTTGTTTCGTTCAATAAGGCTTTGTAACGATGTTGCACAATCGGACACTTTCAGCGCAACACGAATATGATGATTATAAGCCCGTAGTACCCTTAGGTTGAGAAAATCGGTCTAAATTTTGTTTTCGTCTAATAACGCTTTGTAGCGATGTTGCACAATCGGACACTTGCAGTGCAACACGAAAATGATGATTATAAGCCCGTAGTACCCTTAGGTTGAGAAAATCGGTCTAAATTTTGTTTTCGTCCAATAACGCCTTATAGCGATGTTGCACAATCGGACACTTCCAGCGCAACACGAATATGATGATTATAAGCCCGTAGTACCCTTAGGTTGAAAAAATCGGTTGAATTTTTTTTTCGTTCAATAACGCTTTGTAGCGATGTTGCACAATCGGACACTTGCAGCGCAACACGAATATGATGATTATAAGCCCGTAGTACCCTTAGGTTGAAAAAATCGGTTACATTTTTTTTTCGTTCAATAAGGCTTTGTAGCGATGTTGCACAATCGGACACTTGCAGCGCGACACGAATATGATGATTATAAGCCCGTAGTACCCTTATGTTGAGAAAATTGGTTAAATTTTGTTGAGTTCAATACCGCTTTGTTGCGATGTTGAACAATCGGAAACTTCCCGCGCAACACGAATATGATGATTATAAGCCCGTAGTACCCTTAGGTTGAAAAAATCGGTTAAATTTTTGTTTCGTTCAATAAGGCTTTGTAGCGATGTTGCACAATCGGACACTTGCAGCGCGACACGAATATGATTATTATAAGCCCGTAGTACCCTTATGTTGAGAAAATTGGTTAAATTTTGTTGAGTTCAATACCGCTTTGTTGCGATGTTGAACAATTGGAAACTTCCCGCGCAACACGAATATGATGATTATAAGCCCGTAGTACCCTTAGGTTGAGAAACTCGGTCTAAATTTTGTTTTCGTCCAGTAACGCTTTATAGCGATGTTGCACAATCGGACACTTCCAGCGCAACACGAATATGATGATTATAAGCCCGTAGTACCCTTAGCTTGAGAAAATTGGTTGAATTTTTTTCGTTCAATAAGGCTTTGTAGCGATGTTGCACAATCGGACACTTCCAGCGTAACACGAATATGATAATTATAAGCCCGTAGTACCCTTAGGTTGATAAAATTGGTTAAATTTTTGTTTCGCTCAATAACGCTTTGTAGCGATGTTGCACAATCGGACACTTGCAGCGCAACACGAATATGATGATTATAAGCCCGTAGTACCCTTAGGTTGACAAAATCGGTCGAAATTTTTTTTCGTCCCATAAGGCTTTGTAGCGATGTCTCGCAATCGGACACTTGCAGCGCAACACGAATATGATGACTATAAGCCCGTAGTACCCTTAGGTTGATAAAATTGCTTAAATTTTTGTTTCGTTCAATAACGCTTTGTAACGATGTTGCACAATCGGACACTTCCAGCGTAACACGAATGTGATAATTATAAGCCCGTAGTACCCTTAGCTTGAGAAAATTGGTTAAATTTTTTTTTCGTTCAATAAGGCTTTGTAGCGATGTTGCACAATCGGACACTTCCAGCGTAACACGAATATGATGATTATAAGCCTGCAGTACCCTTAGCATGAGAAAATTGGTTAAATTTTTGTTTCGTTCAATAAGGCTTTGTAACGATGTTGCACAATCGGACACTTTCAGCGCAACACGAATATGATAATTATAAGCCCGTAGTACCCTTAGGTTGAGAAAATCGGTCTAAATTTTGTTTTCGTCTAATAACGCTTTATAGCGATGTTGCACAATCGGACACTTCCAGCGCAACACGAATATGATGATTATAAGCCCGTAGTACCCTTAGGTTGAGAAACTCGGTCTAAATTTTGTTTTCGTCCAGTAACACTTTATAGCGATGTTGCACAATCGGACACTTCCAGCGCAACACGAATATGATGATTATAAGCCTGTAGTACCCTCAGCATCAGAAAATTGGTTAAATTTTTGTTTCGTTCAATAAGGCTTTGTAACGATGTTGCACAATCGGACACTTTCAGCGCAACACGAATATGATGATTATAAGCCCGTAGTACCCTTAGGTTGAGAAAATCGGTCTAAATTTTGTTTTCGTCTAATAACGCTTTATAGCGATGATGCACAATCGGACACTTCCAGCGCAACACGAATATGATGATTATAAGCCCGTAGTACCCTTAGGTTGAAAAAATCGGTTACATTTTTTTTCGTTCAATAAGGCTTTGTAGCGATGTTGCACAATCGGACACTTGCAGCGCGACACGAATATGATGATTATAAGCCCGTAGTACCCTTATGTTGAGAAAATTGGTTAAATTTTGTTGAGTTCAATACCGCTTTGTTGCGATGTTTAACAATCGGAAACTTCCCGCGCAACACGAATATGATGATTATAAGCCCGTAGTACCCTTAGCTTGAGAAAATTGGTTAAATTTTTTTTTCGTTCAATAAGGCTTTGTAGCGATGTTGCACAATCGGACACTTCCAGCGTAACACGAATATGATGATTATAAGCCTGTAGTACCCTCAGCATCAGAAAATTGGTTAAATTTTTGTTTCGTTCAATAAGGCTTTGTAACGATGTTGCACAATCGGACACTTTCAGCGCAACACGAATATGATGATTATAAGCCCGTAGTACCCTTAGGTTGAGAAAATCGGTCTAAATTTTGTTTTCGTCTAATAACGCTTTATAGCGATGTTGCACAATCGGACACTTCCAGCGCAACACGAATATGATGATTATAAGCCCGTAGTACCCTTAGGTTGAGAAACTCGGTCTAAATTTTGTTTTCGTCCAGTAACACTTTATAGCGATGTTGCACAATCGGACACTTCCAGCGCAACACGAATATGATGATTATAAGCCCGTAGTACCCTTAGGTTGATAAAATTGCTTAAATTTGTTTTTCGTTCAATAAGGCTTTGTAGCGATGTTGCACAATCGGACACTTCCAGCGTAACACGAATGTGATAATTATAAGCCCGTAGTACCCTTAGGTTGATAAAATTGGTTAAATTTTTGTTTCGTTCAATAACGCTTTGTAGCGATGTTGCACAATCGGACACTTGCAGTGCAACACGAAAATGATGATTATAAGCCCGTAGTACCCTTAGGTTGAGAAAATCGGTCTAAATTTTGTTTTCGTCCAATAACGCCTTATAGCGATGTTGCACAATCGGACACTTCCAGCGCAACACGAATATGATGATTATAAGCCCGTAGTACCCTTAGGTTGAAAAAATCGGTTGAATTTTTTTTTCGTTCAATAACGCTTTGTAGCGATGTTGCACAATCGGACACTTGCAGCGCAACACGAATATGATGATTATAAGCCCGTAGTACCCTTAGGTTGAAAAAATCGGTTACATTTTTTTTTCGTTCAATAAGGCTTTGTAGCGATGTTGCACAATCGGACACTTGCAGCGCGACACGAATATGATGATTATAAGCCCGTAGTACCCTTATGTTGAGAAAATTGGTTAAATTTTGTTGAGTTCAATACCGCTTTGTTGCGATGTTGAACAATCGGAAACTTCCCGCGCAACACGAATATGATGATTATAAGCCCGTAGTACCCTTAGGTTGAAAAAATCGGTTAAATTTTTGTTTCGTTCAATAAGGCTTTGTAGCGATGTTGCACAATCGGACACTTGCAGCGCGACACGAATATGATTATTATAAGCCCGTAGTACCCTTATGTTGAGAAAATTGGTTAAATTTTGTTGAGTTCAATACCGCTTTGTTGCGATGTTGAACAATTGGAAACTTCCCGCGCAACACGAATATGATGATTATAAGCCCGTAGTACCCTTAGGTTGAGAAACTCGGTCTAAATTTTGTTTTCGTCCAGTAACGCTTTATAGCGATGTTGCACAATCGGACACTTCCAGCGCAACACGAATATGATGATTATAAGCCCGTAGTACCCTTAGCTTGAGAAAATTGGTTGAATTTTTTTCGTTCAATAAGGCTTTGTAGCGATGTTGCACAATCGGACACTTCCAGCGTAACACGAATATGATAATTATAAGCCCGTAGTACCCTTAGGTTGATAAAATTGGTTAAATTTTTGTTTCGTTCAATAACGCTTTGTAGCGATGTTGCACAATCGGACACTTGCAGCGCAACACGAATATGATGATTATAAGCCCGTAGTACCCTTAGGTTGACAAAATCGGTCGAAATTTTTTTTCGTCCCATAAGGCTTTGTAGCGATGTCTCGCAATCGGACACTTGCAGCGCAACACGAATATGATGACTATAAGCCCGTAGTACCCTTAGGTTGATAAAATTGCTTAAATTTTTGTTTCGTTCAATAACGCTTTGTAACGATGTTGCACAATCGGACACTTCCAGCGTAACACGAATGTGATAATTATAAGCCCGTAGTACCCTTAGCTTGAGAAAATTGGTTAAATTTTTTTTTCGTTCAATAAGGCTTTGTAGCGATGTTGCACAATCGGACACTTCCAGCGTAACACGAATATGATGATTATAAGCCTGCAGTACCCTTAGCATGAGAAAATTGGTTAAATTTTTGTTTCGTTCAATAAGGCTTTGTAACGATGTTGCACAATCGGACACTTTCAGCGCAACACGAATATGATGATTATAAGCCCGTAGTACCCTTAGGTTGAGAAAATCGGTCTAAATTTTGTTTTCGTCTAATAACGCTTTATAGCGATGTTGCACAATCGGACACTTCCAGCGCAACACGAATATGATGATTATAAGCCCGTAGTACCCTTAGGTTGAGAAACTCGGTCTAAATTTTGTTTTCGTCCAGTAACACTTTATAGCGATGTTGCACAATCGGACACTTCCAGCGCAACACGAATATGATGATTATAAGCCCGTAGTACCCTTAGGTTGATAAAATTGCTTAAATTTTTTTTTCGTTCAATAAGGCTTTGTAGCGATGTTGCACAATCGGACACTTGCAGCGCGACACGAATATGATGATTATAAGCCCGTAGTACCCTTATGTTGAGAAAATTGGTTAAATTTTGTTGAGTTCAATACCGCTTTGTTGCGATGTTGAACAATCGGAAACTTCCCGCGCAACACGAATATGATGATTATAAGCCCGTAGTACCCTTAGGTTGAGAAACTCGGTCTAAATTTTGTTTTCGTCCAGTAACGCTTTTTAGCGATGTTGCACAATCGGACACTTCCAGCGCAACACGAATATGATGATTATAAGCCCGTAGTACCCTTATGTTGAGAAAATTAGTTAAATTTTGTTGAGCCCAATACCGCTTTGTTGCGATGTTGAACAATCGGAATCTTCCCGCGCAACACGAATATGATGATTATAAGCCCGTAGTACCCTTAGGTTGATAAAATTGGTTAAATTTTTGTTTCGTTCAATAACGCTTTGTAGCGATGTTGCACAATCGGACACTTGCAGCGCAACACGAATATGATGATTATAAGCCCGTAGTACCCTTAGGTTGACAAAATCGGTCGAAATTTTTTTTCGTCCCATAAGGCTTTGTAGCGATGTCTCGCAATCGGACACTTGCAGCGCAACACGAATATGATGACTATAAGCCCGTAGTACCCTTAGGTTGATAAAATTGCTTAAATTTTTGTTTCGTTCAATAACGCTTTGTAACGATGTTGCACAATCGGACACTTCCAGCGTAACACGAATGTGATAATTATAAGCCCGTAGTACCCTTAGCTTGAGAAAATTGGTTAAATTTTTTTTTCGTTCAATAAGGCTTTGTAGCGATGTTGCACAATCGGACACTTCCAGCGTAACACGAATATGATGATTATAAGCCTGCAGTACCCTTAGCATGAGAAAATTGGTTAAATTTTTGTTTCGTTCAATAAGGCTTTGTAACGATGTTGCACAATCGGACACTTTCAGCGCAACACGAATATGATGATTATAAGCCCGTAGTACCCTTAGGTTGAGAAAATCGGTCTAAATTTTGTTTTCGTCTAATAACGCTTTATAGCGATGTTGCACAATCGGACACTTCCAGCGCAACACGAATATGATGATTATAAGCCCGTAGTACCCTTAGGTTGAGAAACTCGGTCTAAATTTTGTTTTCGTCCAGTAACACTTTATAGCGATGTTGCACAATCGGACACTTCCAGCGCAACACGAATATGATGATTATAAGCCCGTAGTACCCTTAGGTTGATAAAATTGCTTAAATTTTTTTTTCGTTCAATAAGGCTTTGTAGCGATGTTGCACAATCGGACACTTGCAGCGCGACACGAATATGATGATTATAAGCCCGTAGTACCCTTATGTTGAGAAAATTGGTTAAATTTTGTTGAGTTCAATACCGCTTTGTTGCGATGTTGAACAATCGGAAACTTCCCGCGCAACACGAATATGATGATTATAAGCCCGTAGTACCCTTAGGTTGAGAAACTCGGTCTAAATTTTGTTTTCGTCCAGTAACGCTTTTTAGCGATGTTGCACAATCGGACACTTCCAGCGCAACACGAATATGATGATTATAAGCCCGTAGTACCCTTATGTTGAGAAAATTGGTTAAATTTTGTTGAGCCCAATACCGCTTTGTTGCGATGTTGAACAATCGGAATCTTCCCGCGCAACACGAATATGATGATTATAAGCCCGTAGTACCCTTAGGTTGATAAAATTGGTTAAATTTTTGTTTCGTTCAATAAGGCTTTGTAGCGATGTTGCACAATCGGACACTTGCAGCGCGACACGAATATGATGATTATAAGCCCGTAGTACCCTTATGTTGAGAAAATTGGTTAAATTTTGTTGAGTTCAATACCGCTTTGTTGCGATGTTGAACAATCGGAAACTTCCCGCGCAACACGAATATGATGATTATAAGCCCGTAGTACCCTTAGGTTGAGAAAATTGGTTAAATTTTTGTTTCGTTCAATAACGCTTTATAGCGATGTTGCACAACCGGACACTTGCCGCGCAACACGAATATGATGATTATAAGCCCGTAGTACCCTTAGGTTGAGAAAATCGGTCTAAATTTTGTTTTCGTCCAATAACGCTTTATAGCGATGTTGCACAATCGGACACTTCCAGCGCAACACGAATATGATGATTATAAGCCCGTAGTACCCTTAGGTTGATAAAATTGCTTAAATTTTTTTTTCGTTCAATAACGCTTTGTAACGATGTTGCACAATCGGACACTTGCAGCGCAACACGAATATGATGATTATAAGCCCGTAGTACCCTTAGCTTGAGAAAATTGGTTAAATTTTTTTCGTTCAATAAGGCTTTGTAGCGATGTTGCACAATCGGACACTTCCAGCGTAACACGAATATGATAATTATAAGCCCGTAGTACCCTTAGGTTGATAAAATTGGTTAAATTTTTGTTTCGTTCAATAACGCTTTGTAGCGATGTTGCACAATCGGACACTTGCAGCGCAACACGAATATGATGACTATAAGCCCGTAGTACCCTTAGCTTGAGAAAATAGGTTAAATTTTTTTTTCGTTCAATAAGGCTTTGTAGCGATGTTGCACAATCGGACACTTCCAGCGTAACACGAATATGATGATTATAAGCCCGTAGTACCCTTAGGTTGATAAAATTGCTTAAATTTGTTTTTCGTTCAATAAGGCTTTGTAGCGATGTTGCACAATCGGACACTTCCAGCGTAACACGAATGTGATAATTATAAGCCCGTAGTACCCTTAGGTTGATAAAATTGGTTAAATTTTTGTTTCGTTCAATAACGCTTTGTAGCGATGTTGCACAATCGGACACTTGCAGTGCAACACGAAAATGATGATTATAAGCCCGTAGTACCCTTAGGTTGAGAAAATCGGTCTAAATTTTGTTTTCGTCCAATAACGCCTTATAGCGATGTTGCACAATCGGACACTTCCAGCGCAACACGAATATGATGATTATAAGCCCGTAGTACCCTTAGGTTGAAAAAATCGGTTGAATTTTTTTTTCGTTCAATAACGCTTTGTAGCGATGTTGCACAATCGGACACTTGCAGCGCAACACGAATATGATGATTATAAGCCCGTAGTACCCTTAGGTTGGGAAACTCGGTCTAAATTTTGTTTTCGTCCAGTAACGCTTTTTAGCGATGTTGCACAATCGGACACTTCCAGCGCAACACGAATATGATGATTATAAGCCCGTAGTACCCTTATGTTGAGAAAATTGGTTAAATTTTGTTGAGTTCAATACCGCTTTGTTGCGATGTTGAACAATCGGAATCTTCCCGCGCAACACGAATATGATGATTATAAGCCCGTAGTACCCTTAGGTTGATAAAATTGGTTAAATTTTTGTTTCGTTCAATAAGGCTTTGTAGCGATGTTGCACAATCGGACACTTGCAGCGCGACACGAATATGATGATTATAAGCCCGTAGTACCCTTATGTTGAGAAAATTGGTTAAATTTTGTTGAGTTCAATACCGCTTTGTTGCGATGTTGAACAATCGGAAACTTCCCGCGCAACACGAATATGATGATTATAAGCCCGTAGTACCCTTAGGTTGAGAAAATTGGTTAAATTTTTGTTTCGTTCAATAACGCTTTATAGCGATGTTGCACAACCGGACACTTGCAGCGCAACACGAATATGATGATTATAAGCCCGTAGTACCCTTAGGTTGAGAAAATCGGTCTAAATTTTGTTTTCGTCCAATAACGCTTTATAGCGATGTTGCACAATCGGACACTTCCAGCGCAACACGAATATGATGATTATAAGCCCGTAGTACCCTTAGGTTGATAAAATTGCTTAAATTTTTTTTTCGTTCAATAACGCTTTGTAACGATGTTGCACAATCGGACACTTGCAGCGCAACACGAATATGATGATTATAAGCCCGTAGTACCATTAGCTTGAGAAAATTGGTTAAATTTTTTTCGTTCAATAAGGCTTTGTAGCGATGTTGCACAATCGGACACTTCCAGCGTAACACGAATATGATAATTATAAGCCCGTAGTACCCTTAGGTTGATAAAATTGGTTAAATTTTTGTTTCGTTCAATAACGCTTTGTAGCGATGTTGCACAATCGGACACTTGCAGCGCAACACGAATATGATGACTATAAGCCCGTAGTACCCTTAGCTTGAGAAAATAGGTTAAATTTTTTTTTCGTTCAATAAGGCTTTGTAGCGATGTTGCACAATCGGACACTTCCAGCGTAACACGAATATGATGATTATAAGCCCGTAGTACCCTTAGGTTGATAAAATTGCTTAAATTTGTTTTTCGTTCAATAAGGCTTTGTAGCGATGTTGCACAATCGGACACTTCCAGCGTAACACGAATGTGATAATTATAAGCCCGTAGTACCCTTAGGTTGATAAAATTGGTTAAATTTTTGTTTCGTTCAATAACGCTTTGTAGCGATGTTGCACAATCGGACACTTGCAGTGCAACACGAAAATGATGATTATAAGCCCGTAGTACCCTTAGGTTGAGAAAATCGGTCTAAATTTTGTTTTCGTCCAATAACGCCTTATAGCGATGTTGCACAATCGGACACTTCCAGCGCAACACGAATATGATGATTATAAGCCCGTAGTACCCTTAGGTTGAAAAAATCGGTTGAATTTTTTTTTCGTTCAATAACGCTTTGTAGCGATGTTGCACAATCGGACACTTGCAGCGCAACACGAATATGATGATTATAAGCCCGTAGTACCCTTAGGTTGAAAAAATCGGTTACATTTTTTTTCGTTCAATAAGGCTTTGTAGCGATGTTGCACAATCGGACACTTGCAGCGCGACACGAATATGATGATTATAAGCCCGTAGTACCCTTATGTTGAGAAAATTGGTTAAATTTTGTTGAGTTCAATACCGCTTTGTTGCGATGTTGAACAATCGGAAACTTCCCGCGCAACACGAATATGATGATTATAAGCCCGTAGTACCCTTAGCTTGAGAAAATTGGTTAAATTTTTTTTTCGTTCAATAAGGCTTTGTAGCGATGTTGCACAATCGGACACTTCCAGCGTAACACGAATATGATGATTATAAGCCTGTAGTACCCTCAGCATCAGAAAATTGGTTAAATTTTTGTTTCGTTCAATAAGGCTTTGTAACGATGTTGCACAATCGGACACTTTCAGCGCAACACGAATATGATGATTATAAGCCCGTAGTACCCTTAGGTTGAGAAAATCGGTCTAAATTTTGTTTTCGTCTAATAACGCTTTATAGCGATGTTGCACAATCGGACACTTCCAGCGCAACACGAATATGATGATTATAAGCCCGTAGTACCCTTAGGTTGAGAAACTCGGTCTAAATTTTGTTTTCGTTCAGTAACACTTTATAGCGATGTTGCACAATCGGACACTTCCAGCGCAACACGAATATGATGATTATAAGCCCGTAGTACCCTTAGGTTGATAAAATTGGTTAAATTTTTGTTTCGTTCAATAACGCTTTGTAGCGATGTTGCACAATCGGACACTTGCAGTGCAACACGAAAATGATGATTATAAGCCCGTAGTACCCTTAGGTTGAGAAAATCGGTCTAAATTTTGTTTTCGTCCAATAACGCCTTATAGCGATGTTGCACAATCGGACACTTCCAGCGCAACACGAATATGATGATTATAAGCCCGTAGTACCCTTAGGTTGAAAAAATCGGTTGAATTTTTTTTTCGTTCAATAACGCTTTGTAGCGATGTTGCACAATCGGACACTTGCAGCGCAACACGAATATGATGATTATAAGCCCGTAGTATCCTTAGGTTGAAAAAATCGGTTACATTTTTTTTTCGTTCAATAAGGCTTTGTAGCGATGTTGCACAATCGGACACTTGCAGCGCGACAGGAATATGATGATTATAAGCCCGTAGTACCCTTATGTTGAGAAAATTGGTTAAATTTTGTTGAGTTCAATACCGCTTTGTTGCGATGTTGAACAATCGGAAACTTCCCGCGCAACACGAATATGATGATTATAAGCCCGTAGTACCCTTAGGTTGAAAAAATCGGTTAAATTTTTGTTTCGTTCAATAAGGCTTTGTAGCGATGTTGCACAATCGGACACTTGCAGCGCGACACGAATATGATTATTATAAGCCCGTAGTACCCGTATGTTGAGAAAATTGGTTAAATTTTGTTGAGTTCAATACCGCTTTGTTGCGATGTTGAACAATCGGAAACTTCCCGCGCAACACGAATATGATGATTATAAGCCCGTAGTACCCTTAGGTTGAGAAACTCGGTCTAAATTTTGTTTTCGTCCAGTAACGCTTTATAGCGATGTTGCACAATCGGACACTTCCAGCGCAACACGAATATGATGATTATAAGCCCGTAGTACCCTTATGTTGAGAAAATCGGTCTAAATTTTGTTGAGTTCAATACCGCTTTGTTGCGATGTTGAACAATCGGACACTTCCAGCGCAACACGAATATGATGATTATAAGCCCGTAGTACCCTTAGGTTGATAAAATTGCTTAAATTTTTTTTTCGTTCAATAACGCTTTGTAACGATGTTGCACAATCGGACACTTGCAGCGCAACACGAATATGATGATTATAAGCCCGTAGTACCCTTAGCTTGAGAAAATTGGTTGAATTTTTTTCGTTCAATAAGGCTTTGTAGCGATGTTGCACAATCGGACACTTCCAGCGTAACACGAATATGATAATTATAAGCCCGTAGTACCCTTAGGTTGATAAAATTGGTTAAATTTTTGTTTCGTTCAATAACGCTTTGTAGCGATGTTGCACAATCGGACACTTGCAGCGCAACACGAATATGATGATTATAAGCCCGTAGTACCCTTAGGTTGACAAAATCGGTCGAAATTTTGTTTCGTCCCATAAGGCTTTGTAGCGATGTCTCGCAATCGGACCCTTGCAGCGCAACACGAATATGATGACTATAAGCCCGTAGTACCCTTAGCTTGAGAAAATTGGTTAAATTTTTTTTTCGTTCAATAAGGCTTTGTAGCGATGTTGCACAATCGGACACTTCCAGCGTAACACGAATATGATGATTATAAGCCTGCAGTACCCTTAGCATGAGAAAATTGGTTAAATTTTGTTGAGTTCAATACCGCTTTGTTGCGATGTTGAACAATCGGAAACTTCCCGCGCAACACGAATATGATGATTATAAGCCCGTAGTACCCTTATGTTGAGAAAATTGGTTAAATTTTGTTGAGTTCAATACCGCTTTGTTGCGATGTTGAACAATCGGAAACTTCCCGCGCAACACGAATATGATGATTATAAGCCCGTAGTACCCTTAGGTTGATAAAATTGGTTAAATTTTTGTTTCGTTCAATAACGCTTTATAGCGATGTTGCACAACCGGACACTTGCAGCGCAACACGAATATGATGATTATAAGCCCGTAGTACCCTTAGGTTGAGAAAATCGGTCTAAATTTTGTTTTCGTCCAATAACGCTTTATAGCGATGTTGCACAATCGGACACTTCCAGCGCAACACGAATATGATGATTATAAGCCCGTAGTACCCTTATGTTGAGAAAATTGGTTAAATTTTGTTGAGTTCAATACCGCTTTGTTGCGATGTTGAACAATCGGAAACTTCCCGCGCAACACGAATATGATGATTATAAGCCCGTAGTACCCTTAGGTTGATAAAATTGGTTAAATTTTTGTTTCGTTCAATAACGCTTTATAGCGATGTTGCACAACCGGACACTTGCAGCGCAACACGAATATGATGATTATAAGCCCGTAGTACCCTTAGGTTGAGAAAATCGGTCTAAATTTTGTTTTCGTCCAATAACGCTTTATAGCGATGTTGCACAATCGGACACTTCCAGCGCAACACGAATATGATGATTATAAGCCCGTAGTACCCTTAGGTTGATAAAATTGCTTAAATTTTTTTTTCGTTCAATAACGCTTTGTAACGATGTTGCACAATCGGACACTTGCAGCGCAACACGAATATGATGACTATAAGCCCGTAGTACCCTTAGCTTGAGAAAATAGGTTAAATTTTTTTTTCGTTCAATAAGGCTTTGTAGCGATGTTGCACAATCGGACACTTCCAGCGTAACACGAATATGATGATTATAAGCCCGTAGTACCCTTAGGTTGATAAAATTGGTTAAATTTTTGTTTCGTTCAATAAGGCTTTGTAGCGATGTTGCACAATCGGACACTTGCAGCGCGACACGAATATGATGATTATAAGCCCGTAGTACCCTTATGTTGAGAAAATTGGTTAAATTTTGTTGAGTTCAATACCGCTTTGTTGCGATGTTGAACAATCGGAAACTTCCCGCGCAACACGAATATGATGATTATAAGCCCGTAGTACCCTTAGGTTGAGAAAATTGGTTAAATTTTTGTTTCGTTCAATAACGCTTTATAGCGATGTTGCACAACCGGACACTTGCCGCGCAACACGAATATGATGATTATAAGCCCGTAGTACCCTTAGGTTGAGAAAATCGGTCTAAATTTTGTTTTCGTCCAATAACGCTTTATAGCGATGTTGCACAATCGGACACTTCCAGCGCAACACGAATATGATGATTATAAGCC
Organism: Netelia virgata; assembly: GCA_951802705.1. Lineage (NCBI taxonomy): Eukaryota > Metazoa > Arthropoda > Insecta > Hymenoptera > Ichneumonidae > Netelia > Netelia virgata. The sequence continues at coordinate 31,413,815 of OX637863.1, read as the reverse complement.
CGTAGTACCCTTAGGTTGATCAAATTGCTTAAATTTTTTTTTCGTTCAATAACGCTTTGTAACGATGTTGCACAATCGGACACTTGCAGCGCAACACGAATATGATGATTATAAGCCCGTAGTACCCTTAGCTTGAGAAAATTGGTTAAATTTTTTTCGTTCAATAAGGCTTTGTAGCGATGTTGCACAATCGGACACTTCCAGCGTAACACGAATATGATAATTATAAGCCCGTAGTACCCTTAGGTTGATAAAATTGGTTAAATTTTTGTTTCGTTCAATAACGCTTTGTAGCGATGTTGCACAATCGGACATTTGCAGCGCAACACGAATATGATGACTATAAGCCCGTAGTACCCTTAGCTTGAGAAAATAGGTTAAATTTTTTTTTCGTTCAATAAGGCTTTGTAGCGATGTTGCACAATCGGACACTTCCAGCGTAACACGAATATGATGATTATAAGCCCGTAGTACCCTTAGGTTGATAAAATTGCTTAAATTTGTTTTTCGTTCAATAAGGCTTTGTAGCGATGTTGCACAATCGGACACTTCCAGCGTAACACGAATGTGATAATTATAAGCCCGTAGTACCCTTAGGTTGATAAAATTGGTTAAATTTTTGTTTCGTTCAATAATGCTTTGTAGCGATGTTGCACAATCGGACACTTGCAGTGCAACACGAAAATGATGATTATAAGCCCGTAGTACCCTTAGGTTGAGAAAATCGGTCTAAATTTTGTTTTCGTCCAATAACGCCTTATAGCGATGTTGCACAATCGGACACTTCCAGCGCAACACGAATATGATGATTATAAGCCCGTAGTACCCTTAGGTTGAAAAAATCGGTTGAATTTTTTTTTCGTTCAATAACGCTTTGTAGCGATGTTGCACAATCGGACACTTGCAGCGCAACACGAATATGATGATTATAAGCCCGTAGTACCCTTAGGTTGAGAAACTCGGTCTAAATTTTGTTTTCGTCCAGTAACGCTTTTTAGCGATGTTGCACAATCGGACACTTCCAGCGCAACACGAATATGATGATTATAAGCCCGTAGTACCCTTATGTTGAGAAAATTGGTTAAATTTTGTTGAGTTCAATACCGCTTTGTTGCGATGTTGAACAATCGGAATCTTCCCGCGCAACACGAATATGATGATTATAAGCCCGTAGTACCCTTAGGTTGATAAAATTGGTTAAATTTTTGTTTCGTTCAATAAGGCTTTGTAGCGATGTTGCACAATCGGACACTTGCAGCGCGACACGAATATGATGATTATAAGCCCGTAGTACCCTTATGTTGAGAAAATTGGTTAAATTTTGTTGAGTTCAATACCGCTTTGTTGCGATGTTGAACAATCGGAAACTTCCCGCGCAACACGAATATGATGATTATAAGCCCGTAGTACCCTTAGGTTGAGAAAATTGGTTAAATTTTTGTTTCGTTCAATAACGCTTTATAGCGATGTTGCACAACCGGACACTTGCAGCGCAACACGAATATGATGATTATAAGCCCGTAGTACCCTTAGGTTGAGAAAATCGGTCTAAATTTTGTTTTCGTTCAATAACGCTTTATAGCGATGTTGCACAATCGGACACTTCCAGCGCAACACGAATATGATGATTATAAGCCCGTAGTACCCTTAGGTTGATAAAATTGCTTAAATTTTTTTTTCGTTCAATAACGCTTTGTAACGATGTTGCACAATCGGACACTTGCAGCGCAACACGAATATGATGATTATAAGCCCGTAGTACCCTTAGCTTGAGAAAATTGGTTAAATTTTTTTCGTTCAATAAGGCTTTGTAGCGATGTTGCACAATCGGACACTTCCAGCGTAACACGAATATGATAATTATAAGCCCGTAGTACCCTTAGGTTGATAAAATTGGTTAAATTTTTGTTTCGTTCAATAACGCTTTGTAGCGATGTTGCACAATCGGACACTTGCAGCGCAACACGAATATGATGACTATAAGCCCGTAGTACCCTTAGCTTGAGAAAATAGGTTAAATTTTTTTTTCGTTCAATAAGGCTTTGTAGCGATGTTGCACAATCGGACACTTCCAGCGTAACACGAATATGATGATTATAAGCCCGTAGTACCCTTAGGTTGATAAAATTGCTTAAATTTGTTTTTCGTTCAATAAGGCTTTGTAGCGATGTTGCACAATCGGACACTTCCAGCGTAACACGAATGTGATAATTATAAGCCCGTAGTACCCTTAGGTTGATAAAATTGGTTAAATTTTTGTTTCGTTCAATAACGCTTTGTAGCGATGTTGCACAATCGGACACTTGCAGTGCAACACGAAAATGATGATTATAAGCCCGTAGTACCCTTAGGTTGAGAAAATCGGTCTAAATTTTGTTTTCGTCCAATAACGCCTTATAGCGATGTTGCACAATCGGACACTTCCAGCGCAACACGAATATGATGATTATAAGCCCGTAGTACCCTTAGGTTGAAAAAATCGGTTGAATTTTTGTTTCGTTCAATAACGCTTTGTAGCGATGTTGCACAATCGGACACTTGCAGCGCAACACGAATATGATGATTATAAGCCCGTAGTACCCTTATGTTGAGAAAATTGGTTAAATTTTGTTGAGTTCAATAAGGCTTTGTAGCGATGTTGCACAATCGGACACTTGCAGCGCGACACGAATATGATGATTATAAGCCCGTAGTACCCTTATGTTGAGAAAATTGGTTAAATTTTGTTTTCGTTCAGTAACACTTTATAGCGATGTTGCACAATCGGACACTTCCAGCGCAACACGAATATGATGATTATAAGCCCGTAGTACCCTTAGGTTGATAAAATTGCTTAAATTTGTTTTTCGTTCAATAAGGCTTTGTAGCGATGTTGCACAATCGGACACTTCCAGCGTAACACGAATGTGATAATTATAAGCCCGTAGTACCCTTAGGTTGATAAAATTGGTTAAATTTTTGTTTCGTTCAATAACGCTTTGTAGCGATGTTGCACAATCGGACACTTGCAGTGCAACACGAAAATGATGATTATAAGCCCGTAGTACCCTTAGGTTGAGAAAATCGGTCTAAATTTTGTTTTCGTCCAATAACGCCTTATAGCGATGTTGCACAATCGGACACTTCCAGCGCAACACGAATATGATGATTATAAGCCCGTAGTACCCTTAGGTTGAAAAAATCGGTTGAATTTTTTTTTCGTTCAATAACGCTTTGTAGCGATGTTGCACAATCGGACACTTGCAGCGCAACACGAATATGATGATTATAAGCCCGTAGTATCCTTAGGTTGAAAAAATCGGTTACATTTTTTTTTCGTTCAATAAGGCTTTGTAGCGATGTTGCACAATCGGACACTTGCAGCGCGACAGGAATATGATGATTATAAGCCCGTAGTACCCTTATGTTGAGAAAATTGGTTAAATTTTGTTGAGTTCAATACCGCTTTGTTGCGATGTTGAACAATCGGAAACTTCCCGCGCAACACGAATATGATGATTATAAGCCCGTAGTACCCTTAGGTTGAAAAAATCGGTTAAATTTTTGTTTCGTTCAATAAGGCTTTGTAGCGATGTTGCACAATCGGACACTTGCAGCGCGACACGAATATGATTATTATAAGCCCGTAGTACCCGTATGTTGAGAAAATTGGTTAAATTTTGTTGAGTTCAATACCGCTTTGTTGCGATGTTGAACAATCGGAAACTTCCCGCGCAACACGAATATGATGATTATAAGCCCGTAGTACCCTTAGGTTGAGAAACTCGGTCTAAATTTTGTTTTCGTCCAGTAACGCTTTATAGCGATGTTGCACAATCGGACACTTCCAGCGCAACACGAATATGATGATTATAAGCCCGTAGTACCCTTATGTTGAGAAAATCGGTCTAAATTTTGTTGAGTTCAATACCGCTTTGTTGCGATGTTGAACAATCGGACACTTCCAGCGCAACACGAATATGATGATTATAAGCCCGTAGTACCCTTAGGTTGATAAAATTGCTTAAATTTTTTTTTCGTTCAATAACGCTTTGTAACGATGTTGCACAATCGGACACTTGCAGCGCAACACGAATATGATGATTATAAGCCCGTAGTACCCTTAGCTTGAGAAAATTGGTTGAATTTTTTTCGTTCAATAAGGCTTTGTAGCGATGTTGCACAATCGGACACTTCCAGCGTAACACGAATATGATAATTATAAGCCCGTAGTACCCTTAGGTTGATAAAATTGGTTAAATTTTTGTTTCGTTCAATAACGCTTTGTAGCGATGTTGCACAATCGGACACTTGCAGCGCAACACGAATATGATGATTATAAGCCCGTAGTACCCTTAGGTTGACAAAATCGGTCGAAATTTTTTTTCGTCCCATAAGGCTTTGTAGCGATGTCTCGCAATCGGACACTTGCAGCGCAACACGAATATGATGACTATAAGCCCGTAGTACCCTTAGCTTGAGAAAATTGGTTAAATTTTTTTTTCGTTCAATAAGGCTTTGTAGCGATGTTGCACAATCGGACACTTCCAGCGTAACACGAATGTGATAATTATAAGCCCGTAGTACCCTTAGGTTGATAAAATTGGTTAAATTTTTGTTTCGTTCAATAACGCTTTGTAGCGATGTTGCACAATCGGACACTTGCAGTGCAACACGAAAATGATGATTATAAGCCCGTAGTACCCTTAGGTTGAGAAAATCGGTCTAAATTTTGTTTTCGTCCAATAACGCCTTATAGCGATGTTGCACAATCGGACACTTCCAGCGCAACACGAATATGATGATTATAAGCCCGTAGTACCCTTAGGTTGAAAAAATCGGTTGAATTTTTTTTTCGTTCAATAACGCTTTGTAGCGATGTTGCACAATCGGACACTTGCAGCGCAACACGAATATGATGATTATAAGCCCGTAGTATCCTTAGGTTGAAAAAATCGGTTACATTTTTTTTTCGTTCAATAAGGCTTTGTAGCGATGTTGCACAATCGGACACTTGCAGCGCGACAGGAATATGATGATTATAAGCCCGTAGTACCCTTATGTTGAGAAAATTGGTTAAATTTTGTTGAGTTCAATACCGCTTTGTTGCGATGTTGAACAATCGGAAACTTCCCGCGCAACACGAATATGATGATTATAAGCCCGTAGTACCCTTAGGTTGAAAAAATCGGTTAAATTTTTGTTTCGTTCAATAAGGCTTTGTAGCGATGTTGCACAATCGGACACTTGCAGCGCGACACGAATATGATTATTATAAGCCCGTAGTACCCGCATGTTGAGAAAATTGGTTAAATTTTGTTGAGTTCAATACCGGTTTGTTGCGATGTTGAACAATCGGAAACTTCCCGCGCAACACGAATATGATGATTATAAGCCCGTAGTACCCTTAGGTTGAGAAACTCGGTCTAAATTTTGTTTTCGTCCAGTAACGCTTTATAGCGATGTTGCACAATCGGACACTTCCAGCGCAACACGAATATGATGATTATAAGCCCGTAGTACCCTTATGTTGAGAAAATCGGTCTAAATTTTGTTGAGTTCAATACCGCTTTGTTGCGATGTTGAACAATCGGACACTTCCAGCGCAACACGAATATGATGATTATAAGCCCGTAGTACCCTTAGGTTGATAAAATTGCTTAAATTTTTTTTTCGTTCAATAACGCTTTGTAACGATGTTGCACAATCGGACACTTGCAGCGCAACACGAATATGATGATTATAAGCCCGTAGTACCCTTAGCTTGAGAAAATTGGTTGAATTTTTTTCGTTCAATAAGGCTTTGTAGCGATGTTGCACAATCGGACACTTCCAGCGTAACACGAATATGATAATTATAAGCCCGTAGTACCCTTAGGTTGATAAAATTGGTTAAATTTTTGTTTCGTTCAATAACGCTTTGTAGCGATGTTGCACAATCGGACACTTGCAGCGCAACACGAATATGATGATTATAAGCCCGTAGTACCCTTAGGTTGACAAAATCGGTCGAAATTTTTTTTCGTCCCATAAGGCTTTGTAGCGATGTCTCGCAATCGGACACTTGCAGCGCAACACGAATATGATGACTATAAGCCCGTAGTACCCTTAGCTTGAGAAAATTGGTTAAATTTTTTTTTCGTTCAATAAGGCTTTGTAGCGATGTTGCACAATCGGACACTTCCAGCGTAACACGAATATGATGATTATAAGCCTGCAGTACCCTTAGCATGAGAAAATTGGTTAAATTTTGTTGAGTTCAATACCGCTTTGTTGCGATGTTGAACAATCGGAAACTTCCCGCGCAACACGAATATGATGATTATAAGCCCGTAGTACCCTTATGTTGAGAAAATTGGTTAAATTTTGTTGAGTTCAATACCGCTTTGTTGCGATGTTGAACAATCGGAAACTTCCCGCGCAACACGAATATGATGATTATAAGCCCGTAGTACCCTTAGGTTGATAAAATTGGTTAAATTTTTGTTTCGTTCAATAACGCTTTATAGCGATGTTGCACAACCGGACACTTGCAGCGCAACACGAATATGATGATTATAAGCCCGTAGTACCCTTAGGTTGAGAAAATCGGTCTAAATTTTGTTTTCGTCCAATAACGCTTTATAGCGATGTTGCACAATCGGACACTTCCAGCGCAACACGAATATGATGATTATAAGCCCGTAGTACCCTTAGGTTGATAAAATTGCTTAAATTTTTTTTTCGTTCAATAACGCTTTGTAACGATGTTGCACAATCGGACACTTGCAGCGCAACACGAATATGATGATTATAAGCCCGTAGTACCCTTAGCTTGAGAAAATTGGTTAAATTTTTTTCGTTCAATAAGGCTTTGTAGCGATGTTGCACAATCGGACACTTCCAGCGTAACACGAATATGATAATTATAAGCCCGTAGTACCCTTAGGTTGATAAAATTGGTTAAATTTTTGTTTCGTTCAATAACGCTTTGTAGCGATGTTGCACAATCGGACACTTGCAGCGCAACACGAATATGATGACTATAAGCCCGTAGTACCCTTAGCTTGAGAAAGTAGGTTAAATTTTTTTTTCGTTCAATAAGGCTTTGTAGCGATGTTGCACAATCGGACACTTCCAGCGTAACACGAATATGATAATTATAAGCCCGTAGTACCCTTAGGTTGATAAAATTGGTTAAATTTTTGTTTCGTTCAATAACGCTTTGTAGCGATGTTGCACAATCGGACACTTGCAGCGCAACACGAATATGATGATTATAAGCCCGTAGTACCCTTAGGTTGACAAAATCGGTCGAAATTTTTTTTCGTCCCATAAGGCTTTGTAGCGATGTCTCGCAATCGGACACTTGCAGCGCAACACGAATATGATGACTATAAGCCCGTAGTACCCTTAGCTTGAGAAAATTGGTTAAATTTTTTTTTCGTTCAATAAGGCTTTGTAGCGATGTTGCACAATCGGACACTTCCAGCGTAACACGAATATGATGATTATAAGCCTGCAGTACCCTTAGCATGAGAAAATTGGTTAAATTTTGTTGAGTTCAATACCGCTTTGTTGCGATGTTGAACAATCGGAAACTTCCCGCGCAACACGAATATGATGATTATAAGCCCGTAGTACCCTTATGTTGAGAAAATTGGTTAAATTTTGTTGAGTTCAATACCGCTTTGTTGCGATGTTGAACAATCGGAAACTTCCCGCGCAACACGAATATGATGATTATAAGCCCGTAGTACCCTTAGGTTGATAAAATTGGTTAAATTTTTGTTTCGTTCAATAACGCTTTATAGCGATGTTGCACAACCGGACACTTGCAGCGCAACACGAATATGATGATTATAAGCCCGTATTACCCTTAGGTTGAGAAAATCGGTCTAAATTTTGTTTTCGTCCAATAACGCTTTATAGCGATGTTGCACAATCGGACACTTCCAGCGCAACACGAATATGATGATTATAAGCCCGTAGTACCCTTAGGTTGATAAAATTGCTTAAATTTTTTTTTCGTTCAATAACGCTTTGTAACGATGTTGCACAATCGGACACTTGCAGCGCAACACGAATATGATGATTATAAGCCCGTAGTACCCTTAGCTTGAGAAAATTGGTTAAATTTTTTTCGTTCAATAAGGCTTTGTAGCGATGTTGCACAATCGGACACTTCCAGCGTAACACGAATATGATAATTATAAGCCCGTAGTACCCTTAGGTTGATAAAATTGGTTAAATTTTTGTTTCGTTCAATAACGCTTTGTAGCGATGTTGCACAATCGGACACTTGCAGCGCAACACGAATATGATGACTATAAGCCCGTAGTACCCTTAGCTTGAGAAAGTAGGTTAAATTTTTTTTTCGTTCAATAAGGCTTTGTAGCGATGTTGCACAATCGGACACTTCCAGCGTAACACGAATATGATAATTATAAGCCCGTAGTACCCTTAGGTTGATAAAATTGGTTAAATTTTTGTTTCGTTCAATAACGCTTTGTAGCGATGTTGCACAATCGGACACTTGCAGCGCAACACGAATATGATGATTATAAGCCCGTAGTACCCTTAGGTTGACAAAATCGGTCGAAATTTTTTTTCGTCCCATAAGGCTTTGTAGCGATGTCTCGCAATCGGACACTTGCAGCGCAACACGAATATGATGACTATAAGCCCGTAGTACCCTTAGCTTGAGAAAATTGGTTAAATTTTTTTTTCGTTCAATAAGGCTTTGTAGCGATGTTGCACAATCGGACACTTCCAGCGTAACACGAATATGATGATTATAAGCCTGCAGTACCCTTAGCATGAGAAAATTGGTTAAATTTTGTTGAGTTCAATACCGCTTTGTTGCGATGTTGAACAATCGGAAACTTCCCGCGCAACACGAATATGATGATTATAAGCCCGTAGTACCCTTATGTTGAGAAAATTGGTTAAATTTTGTTGAGTTCAATACCGCTTTGTTGCGATGTTGAACAATCGGAAACTTCCCGCGCAACACGAATATGATGATTATAAGCCCGTAGTACCCTTAGGTTGATAAAATTGGTTAAATTTTTGTTTCGTTCAATAACGCTTTATAGCGATGTTGCACAACCGGACACTTGCAGCGCAACACGAATATGATGATTATAAGCCCGTAGTACCCTTAGGTTGAGAAAATCGGTCTAAATTTTGTTTTCGTCCAATAACGCTTTATAGCGATGTTGCACAATCGGACACTTCCAGCGCAACACGAATATGATGATTATAAGCCCGTAGTACCCTTAGGTTGATAAAATTGCTTAAATTTTTTTTTCGTTCAATAACGCTTTGTAACGATGTTGCACAATCGGACACTTGCAGCGCAACACGAATATGATGATTATAAGCCCGTAGTACCCTTAGCATGAGAAAATTGGTTAAATTTTGTTGAGTTCAATACCGCTTTGTTGCGATGTTGAACAATCGGAAACTTCCCGCGCAACACGAATATGATGACTATAAGCCCGTAGTACCCTTATGTTGAGAAAATTGGTTAAATTTTGTTGAGTTCAATACCGCTTTGTTGCGATGTTGAACAATCGGAAACTTCCCGCGCAACACGAATATGATGATTATAAGCCCGTAGTACCCTTAGGTTGATAAAATTGGTTAAATTTTTGTTTCGTTCAATAACGCTTTATAGCGATGTTGCACAACCGGACACTTGCAGCGCAACACGAATATGATGATTATAAGCCCGTAGTACCCTTAGGTTGAGAAAATCGGTCTAAATTTTGTTTTCGTCCAATAACGCTTTATAGCGATGTTGCACAATCGGACACTTCCAGCGCAACACGAATATGATGATTATAAGCCCGTAGTACCCTTAGGTTGATAAAATTGCTTAAATTTTTTTTTCGTTCAATAACGCTTTGTAACGATGTTGCACAATCGGACACTTGCAGCGCAACACGAATATGATGATTATAAGCCCGTAGTACCCTTAGCTTGAGAAAATTGGTTAAATTTTTTTCGTTCAATAAGGCTTTGTAGCGATGTTGCACAATCGGACACTTCCAGCGTAACACGAATATGATAATTATAAGCCCGTAGTACCCTTAGGTTGATAAAATTGGTTAAATTTTTGTTTCGTTCAATAACGCTTTGTAGCGATGTTGCACAATCGGACACTTGCAGCGCAACACGAATATGATGACTATAAGCCCGTAGTACCCTTAGCTTGAGAAAATAGGTTAAATTTTTTTTTCGTTCAATAAGGCTTTGTAGCGATGTTGCACAATCGGACACTTCCAGCGTAACACGAATATGATGATTATAAGCCCGTAGTACCCTTAGGTTGATAAAATTGCTTAAATTTGTTTTTCGTTCAATAAGGCTTTGTAGCGATGTTGCACAATCGGACACTTCCAGCGTAACACGAATGTGATAATTATAAGCCCGTAGTACCCTTAGGTTGATAAAATTGGTTAAATTTTTGTTTCGTTCAATAACGCTTTGTAGCGATGTTGCACAATCGGACACTTGCAGCGCAACACGAATATGATGATTATAAGCCCGTAGTACCCTTAGGTTGAGAAAATCGGTCTAAATTTTGTTTTCGTCCAATAACGCTTTATAGCGATGTTGCACAATCGGACACTTCCAGCGCAACACGAATATGATGATTATAAGCCCGTAGTACCCTTAGGTTGATAAAATTGCTTAAATTTTTTTTTCGTTCAATAACGCTTTGTAACGATGTTGCACAATCGGACACTTGCAGCGCAACACGAATATGATGATTATAAGCCCGTAGTACCCTTAGCTTGAGAAAATTGGTTAAATTTTTTTCGTTCAATAAGGCTTTGTAGCGATGTTGCACAATCGGACACTTCCAGCGTAACACGAATATGATAATTATAAGCCCGTAGTACCCTTAGGTTGATAAAATTGGTTAAATTTTTGTTTCGTTCAATAACGCTTTGTAGCGATGTTGCACAATCGGACACTTGCAGCGCAACACGAATATGATGACTATAAGCCCGTAGTACCCTTAGCTTGAGAAAATAGGTTAAATTTTTTTTTCGTTCAATAAGGCTTTGTAGCGATGTTGCACAATCGGACACTTCCAGCGTAACACGAATATGATGATTATAAGCCCGTAGTACCCTTAGGTTGATAAAATTGCTTAAATTTGTTTTTCGTTCAATAAGGCTTTGTAGCGATGTTGCACAATCGGACACTTCCAGCGTAACACGAATGTGATAATTATAAGCCCGTAGTACCCTTAGGTTGATAAAATTGGTTAAATTTTTGTTTCGTTCAATAACGCTTTGTAGCGATGTTGCACAATCGGACACTTGCAGTGCAACACGAAAATGATGATTATAAGCCCGTAGTACCCTTAGGTTGAGAAAATCGGTCTAAATTTTGTTTTCGTCCAATAACGCCTTATAGCGATGTTGCACAATCGGACACTTCCAGCGCAACACGAATATGATGATTATAAGCCCGTAGTACCCTTAGGTTGAAAAAATCGGTTGAATTTTTTTTTCGTTCAATAACGCTTTGTAGCGATGTTGCACAATCGGACACTTGCAGCGCAACACGAATATGATGATTATAAGCCCGTAGTACCCTTAGGTTGAAAAAATCGGTTACATTTTTTTTTCGTTCAATAAGGCTTTGTAGCGATGTTGCACAATCGGACACTTGCAGCGCGACACGAATATGATGATTATAAGCCCGTAGTACCCTTATGTTGAGAAAATTGGTTAAATTTTGTTGAGTTCAATACCGCTTTGTTGCGATGTTGAACAATCGGAAACTTCCCGCGCAACACGAATATGATGATTATAAGCCCGTAGTACCCTTAGCTTGAGAAAATTGGTTAAATTTTTTTTTCGTTCAATAAGGCTTTGTAGCGATGTTGCACAATCGGACACTTCCAGCGTAACACGAATATGATGATTATAAGCCTGTAGTACCCTCAGCATCAGAAAATTGGTTAAATTTTTGTTTCGTTCAATAACGCTTTGTAGCGATGTTGCACAATCGGACACTTGCAGCGCAACACGAATATGATGATTATAAGCCCGTAGTATCCTTAGGTTGAAAAAATCGGTTACATTTTTTTTTCGTTCAATAAGGCTTTGTAGCGATGTTGCACAATCGGACACTTGCAGCGCGACAGGAATATGATGATTATAAGCCCGTAGTACCCTTATGTTGAGAAAATTGGTTAAATTTTGTTGAGTTCAATACCGCTTTGTTGCGATGTTGAACAATCGGAAACTTCCCGCGCAACACGAATATGATGATTATAAGCCCGTAGTACCCTTAGGTTGAAAAAATCAGTTAAATTTTTGTTTCGTTCAATAAGGCTTTGTAGCGATGTTGCACAATCGGACACTTGCAGCGCGACACGCATATGATTATTATAAGCCCGTAGTACCCGTATGTTGAGAAAATTGGTTAAATTTTGTTGAGTTCAATACCGCTTTGTTGCGATGTTGAACAATCGGAAACTTCCCGCGCAACACGAATATGATGATTATAAGCCCGTAGTACCCTTAGGTTGAGAAACTCGGTCTAAATTTTGTTTTCGTCCAGTAACGCTTTATAGCGATGTTGCACAATCGGACACTTCCAGCGCAACACGAATATGATGATTATAAGCCCGTAGTACCCTTATGTTGAGAAAATCGGTCTAAATTTTGTTGAGTTCAATACCGCTTTGTTGCGATGTTGAACAATCGGACACTTCCAGCGCAACACGAATATGATGATTATAAGCCCGTAGTACCCTTAGGTTGATAAAATTGCTTAAATTTTTTTTTCGTTCAATAACGCTTTGTAACGATGTTGCACAATCGGACACTTGCAGCGCAACACGAATATGATGATTATAAGCCCGTAGTACCCTTAGCTTGAGAAAATTGGTTGAATTTTTTTCGTTCAATAAGGCTTTGTAGCGATGTTGCACAATCGGACACTTCCAGCGTAACACGAATATGATAATTATAAGCCCGTAGTACCCTTAGGTTGATAAAATTGGTTAAATTTTTGTTTCGTTCAATAACGCTTTGTAGCGATGTTGCACAATCGGACACTTGCAGCGCAACACGAATATGATGATTATAAGCCCGTAGTACCCTTAGGTTGACAAAATCGGTCGAAATTTTTTTTCGTCCCATAAGGCTTTGTAGCGATGTCTCGCAATCGGACACTTGCAGCGCAACACGAATATGATGACTATAAGCCCGTAGTACCCTTAGCTTGAGAAAATTGGTTAAATTTTTTTTTCGTTCAATAAGGCTTTGTAGCGATGTTGCACAATCGGACACTTCCAGCGTAACACGAATATGATGATTATAAGCCTGCAGTACCCTTAGCATGAGAAAATTGGTTAAATTTTGTTGAGTTCAATACCGCTTTGTTGCGATGTTGAACAATCGGAAACTTCCCGCGCAACACGAATATGATGATTATAAGCCCGTAGTACCCTTATGTTGAGAAAATTGGTTAAATTTTGTTGAGTTCAATACCGCTTTGTTGCGATGTTGAACAATCGGAAACTTCCCGCGCAACACGAATATGATGATTATAAGCCCGTAGTACCCTTAGGTTGATAAAATTGGTTAAATTTTTGTTTCGTTCAATAACGCTTTATAGCGATGTTGCACAACCGGACACTTGCAGCGCAACACGAATATGATGATTATAAGCCCGTAGTACCCTTAGGTTGAGAAAATCGGTCTAAATTTTGTTTTCGTCCAATAGCGCTTTATAGCGATGTTGCACAATCGGACACTTCCAGCGCAACACGAATATGATGATTATAAGCCCGTAGTACCCTTAGGTTGATAAAATTGCTTAAATTTTTTTTTCGTTCAATAACGCTTTGTAACGATGTTGCACAATCGGACACTTGCAGCGCAACACGAATATGATGATTATAAGCCCGTAGTACCCTTAGCTTGAGAAAATTGGTTAAATTTTTTTCGTTCAATAAGGCTTTGTAGCGATGTTGCACAATCGGACACTTCCAGCGTAACACGAATATGATAATTATAAGCCCGTAGTACCCTTAGGTTGATAAAATTGGTTAAATTTTTGTTTCGTTCAATAACGCTTTGTAGCGATGTTGCACAATCGGACACTTGCAGCGCAACACGAATATGATGACTATAAGCCCGTAGTACCCTTAGCTTGAGAAAATAGGTTAAATTTTTTTTTCGTTCAATAAGGCTTTGTAGCGATGTTGCACAATCGGACACTTCCAGCGTAACACGAATATGATGATTATAAGCCCGTAGTACCCTTAGGTTGATAAAATTGCTTAAATTTGTTTTTCGTTCAATAAGGCTTTGTAGCGATGTTGCACAATCGGACACTTCCAGCGTAACACGAATGTGATAATTATAAGCCCGTAGTACCCTTAGGTTGATAAAATTGGTTAAATTTTTGTTTCGTTCAATAACGCTTTGTAGCGATGTTGCACAATCGGACACTTGCAGTGCAACACGAAAATGATGATTATAAGCCCGTAGTACCCTTAGGTTGAGAAAATCGGTCTAAATTTTGTTTTCGTCCAATAACGCCTTATAGCGATGTTGCACAATCGGACACCTCCAGCGCAACACGAATATGATGATTATAAGCCCGTAGTACCCTTAGGTTGAAAAAATCGGTTGAATTTTTTTTTCGTTCAATAACGCTTTGTAGCGATGTTGCACAATCGGACACTTGCAGCGCAACACGAATATGATGATTATAAGCCCGTAGTACCCTTAGGTTGAAAAAATCGGTTACATTTTTTTTTCGTTCAATAAGGCTTTGTAGCGATGTTGCACAATCGGACACTTGCAGCGCGACACGAATATGATGATTATAAGCCCGTAGTACCCTTATGTTGAGAAAATTGGTTAAATTTTGTTGAGTTCAATACCGCTTTGTTGCGATGTTGAACAATCGGAAACTTCCCGCGCAACACGAATATGATGATTATAAGCCCGTAGTACCCTTAGCTTGAGAAAATTGGTTAAATTTTTTTTTCGTTCAATAAGGCTTTGTAGCGATGTTGCACAATCGGACACTTCCAGCGTAACACGAATATGATGATTATAAGCCTGTAGTACCCTCAGCATCAGAAAATTGGTTAAATTTTTGTTTCGTTCAATAAGGCTTTGTAGCGATGTTGCACAATCGGACACTTGCAGCGCGACACGAATATGATTATTATAAGCCCGTAGTACCCGTATGTTGAGAAAATTGGTTAAATTTTGTTGAGTTCAATACCGCTTTGTTGCGATGTTGAACAATCGGAAACTTCCAGCGCAACACGAATATGATGATTATAAGCCCGTAGTACCCTTATGTTGAGAAAATCGGTCTAAATTTTGTTGAGTTCAATACCGCTTTGTTGCGATGTTGAACAATCGGACACTTCCAGCGCAACACGAATATGATGATTATAAGCCCGTAGTACCCTTAGGTTGATAAAATTGCTTAAATTTTTTTTTCGTTCAATAACGCTTTGTAACGATGTTGCACAATCGGACACTTGCAGCGCAACACGAATATGATGATTATAAGCCCGTAGTACCCTTAGCTTGAGAAAATTGGTTGAATTTTTTTCGTTCAATAAGGCTTTGTAGCGATGTTGCACAATCGGACACTTCCAGCGTAACACGAATATGATAATTATAAGCCCGTAGTACCCTTAGGTTGATAAAATTGGTTAAATTTTTGTTTCGTTCAATAACGCTTTGTAGCGATGTTGCACAATCGGACACTTGCAGCGTAACACGAATATGATGATTATAAGCCTGCAGTACCCTTAGCATGAGAAAATTGGTTAAATTTTTGTTTCGTTCAATAAGGCTTTGTAACGATGTTGCACAATCGGACACTTTCAGCGCAACACGAATATGATGATTATAAGCCCGTAGTACCCTTAGGTTGAGAAAATCGGTCTAAATTTTGTTTTCGTCTAATAACGCTTTATAGCGATGTTGCACAATCGGACACTTCCAGCGCAACACGAATATGATGATTATAAGCCCGTAGTACCCTTAGGTTGATAAAATTGCTTAAATTTGTTTTTCGTTCAATAAGGCTTTGTAGCGATGTTGCAGAATCGGACACTTCCAGCGTAACACGAATGTGATAATTATAAGCCCGTAGTACCCTTAGCTTGAGAAAATTGGTTAAATTTTTTTTTCGTTCAATAAGGCTTTGTAGCGATGTTGCACAATCGGACACTTCCAGCGTAACACGAATATGATGATTATAAGCCTGCAGTACCCTTAGCATGAGAAAATTGGTTAAATTTTTGTTTCGTTCAATAAGGCTTTGTAACGATGTTGCACAATTGGACACTTTCAGCGCAACACGAATATGATGATTATAAGCCCGTAGTACCCTTAGGTTGAGAAAATCGGTCTAAATTTTGTTTTCGTCTAATAACGCTTTATAGCGATGTTGCACAATCGGACACTTCCAGCGCAACACGAATATGATGATTATAAGCCCGTAGTACCCTTAGGTTGAGAAACTCGGTCTAAATTTTGTTTTCGTCCAGTAACACTTTATAGCGATGTTGCACAATCGTACACTTCCAGCGCAACACGAATATGATGATTATAAGCCCGTAGTACCCTTAGGTTGATAAAATTGCTTAAATTTTTTTTTCGTTCAATAAGGCTTTGTAGCGATGTTGCACAATCGGACACTTGCAGCGCGACACGAATATGATGATTATAAGCCCGTAGTACCCTTATGTTGAGAAAATTGGTTAAATTTTGTTGAGTTCAATACCGCTTTGTTGCGATGTTGAACAATCGGAAACTTCCCGCGCAACACGAATATGATGATTATAAGCCCGTAGTACCCTTAGGTTGAGAAACTCGGTCTAAATTTTGTTTTCGTCCAGTAACGCTTTATAGCGATGTTGCACAATCGGACACTTCCAGCGCAACACGAATATGACGATTATAAGCCCGTAGTACCCTTATGTTGAGAAAATTGGTTAAATTTTGTTGAGTTCAATACCGCTTTGTTGCGATGTTGAACAATCGGAAACTTCCCGCGCAACACGAATATGATGATTATAAGCCCGTAGTACCCTTAGGTTGATAAAATTGGTTAAATTTTTGTTTCGTTCAATAAGGCTTTGTAGCGATGTTGCACAATCGGACACTTGCAGCGCGACACGAATATGATGATTATAAGCCCGTAGTACTCTTATGTTGAGAAAATTGGTTAAATTTTGTTGAGTTCAATACCGCTTTGTTGCGATGTTGAACAATCGGAAACTTCCCGCTCAACACGAATATGATGATTATAAGCCCGTAGTACCCTTAGGTTGATAAAATTGGTTAAATTTTGGTTTCGTTCAATAACGCTTTATAGCGATGTTGCACAACCGGACACTTGCAGCGCAACGCGAATATGATGATTATAAGCCCGTAGTACCCTTAGGTTGAGAAAATCGGTCTAAATTTTGTTTTCGTCCAATAACGCTTTATAGCGATGTTGCACAATCGGACACTTCCAGCGCAACACGAATATGATGATTATAA
Organism: Netelia virgata; assembly: GCA_951802705.1. Lineage (NCBI taxonomy): Eukaryota > Metazoa > Arthropoda > Insecta > Hymenoptera > Ichneumonidae > Netelia > Netelia virgata. Next base: position 31,396,293 of record OX637863.1, on the reverse strand, counting down.
GCCCGTAGTACCCTTAGGTTGATAAAATTGCTTAAATTTTTTTTTCGTTCAATAACGCTTTGTAACGATGTTGCACAATCGGACACTTGCAGCGCAACACGAATATGATGATTATAAGCCCGTAGTACCCTTAGCTTGAGAAAATTGGTTAAATTTTTTTCGTTCAATAAGGCTTTGTAGCGATGTTGCACAATCGGACACTTCCAGCGTAACACGAATATGATAATTATAAGCCCGTAGTACCCTTAGGTTGATAAAATTGGTTAAATTTTTGTTTCGTTCAATAACGCTTTGTAGCGATGTTGCACAATCGGACACTTGCAGCGCAACACGAATATGATGACTATAAGCCCGTAGTACCCTTAGCTTGAGAAAATAGGTTAAATTTTTGTTTCGTTCAATAAGGCTTTGTAGCGATGTTGCACAATCGGACACTTCCAGCGTAACACGAATATGATGATTATAAGCCTGCAGTACCCTTAGCATGAGAAAATTGGTTAAATTTTTGTTTCGTTCAATAAGGCTTTGTAACGATGTTGCACAATCGGACACTTTCAGCGCAACACGAATATGATGATTATAAGCCCGTAGTACCCTTAGGTTGAGAAAATCGGTCTAAATTTTGTTTTCGTCTAATAACGCTTTATAGCGATGTTGCACAATCGGACACTTCCAGCGCAACACGAATATGATGATTATAAGCCCGTAGTACCCTTAGGTTGAGACACTCGGTCTAAATTTTGTTTTCGTCCAGTAACACTTTATAGCGATGTTGCACAATCGGACACTTCCAGCGCAACACGAATATGATGATTATAAGCCCGTAGTACCCTTAGGTTGATAAAATTGCTTAAATTTTTTTTTCGTTCAATAAGGCTTTGTAGCGATGTTGCACAATCGGACACTTGCAGCGCGACACGAATATGATGATTATAAGCCCGTAGTACCCTTATGTTGAGAAAATTGGTTAAATTTTGTTGAGTTCAATACCGCTTTGTTGCGATGTTGAACAATCGGAAACTTCCCGCGCAACACGAATATGATGATTATAAGCCCGTAGTACCCTTAGGTTGAGAAACTCGGTCTAAATTTTGTTTTCGTCCAGTAACGCTTTATAGCGATGTTGCACAATCGGACACTTCCAGCGCAACACGAATATGATGATTATAAGCCCGTAGTACCCTTAGGTTGATAAAATTGCTTAAATTTTTTTTTCGTTCAATAACGCTTTGTAACGATGTTGCACAATCGGACACTTGCAGCGCAACACGAATATGATGATTATAAGCCCGTAGTACCCTTAGCTTGAGAAAATTGGTTAAATTTTTTTCGTTCAATAAGGCTTTGTAGCGATGTTGCACAATCGGACACTTCCAGCGTAACACGAATATGATAATTATAAGCCCGTAGTACCCTTAGGTTGATAAAATTGGTTAAATTTTTGTTTCGTTCAATAACGCTTTGTAGCGATGTTGCACAATCGGACACTTGCAGCGCAACACGAATATGATGATTATAAGCCCGTAGTACCCTTAGGTTGACAAAATCGGTCGAAATTTTTTTTCGTCCCATAAGGCTTTGTAGCGATGTCTCGCAATCGGACACTTGCAGCGCAACACGAATATGATGACTATAAGCCCGTAGTACCCTTAGCTTGAGAAAATAGGTTAAATTTTTTTTTCGTTCAATAAGGCTTTGTAGCGATGTTGCACAATCGGACACTTCCAGCGTAACACGAATATGATGATTATAAGCCTGCAGTACCCTTAGCATGAGAAAATTGGTTAAATTTTTGTTTCGTTCAATAAGGCTTTGTAACGATGTTGCACAATCGGACACTTTCAGCGCAACACGAATATGATGATTATAAGCCCGTAGTACCCTTAGGTTGAGAAAATCGGTCTAAATTTTGTTTTCGTCTAATAACGCTTTATAGCGATGTTGCACTCTCGGACACTTCCAGCGCAACACGAATATGATGATTATAAGCCCGTAGTACCCTTAGGTTGAGAAACTCGGTCTAAATTTTGTTTTCGTCCAGTAACACTTTATAGCGATGTTGCACAATCGGACACTTCCAGCGCAACACGAATATGATGATTATAAGCCCGTAGTACGCTTAGGTTGATAAAATTGCTTAAATTTTGTTTTCGTTCAATAAGGCTTTGTAGCGATGTTGCACAATCGGACACTTGCAGCGCGACACGAATATGATGATTATAAGCCCGTAGTACCCTTATGTTGAGAAAATTGGTTAAATTTTGTTGAGTTCAATACCGCTTTGTTGCGATGTTGAACAATCGGAAACTTCCCGCGCAACACGAATATGATGATTATAAGCCCGTAGTACCCTTAGGTTGATAAAATTGGTTAATTTTTTGTTTCGTTCAATAAGGCTTTGTAGCGATGTTGCACAATCGGACACTTGCAGCGCAACACGAATATGATGATTATAAGCCCGTAGTACCCTTAGCTTGACAAAATTGGTTAAATTTTTTTCGTTCAATAAGGCTTTGTAGCGATGTTGCACAATCGGACACTTCCAGCGTAACACGAATATGATAATTATAAGCCCGTAGTACCCTTAGGTTGATAAAATTGGTTAAATTTGTGTTTCGTTCAATAACGCTTTGTAGCGATGTTGCACAATCGGACACTTGCAGCGCAACACGAATATGATGATTATAAGCCCGTAGTACCCTTAGGTTGAGAAAATCGGTCTAAATTTTGTTTCCGTCCAATAACGCTTTATAGCGATGTTGCACAATCGGACACTTCCAGCGCAACACGAATATGATGATTATAAGCCCGTAGTACCCTTAGGTTGAGAAAATCGGTCTAAATTTTGTTTTCGTCCAATAACGCTTTATAGCGATGTTGCACAATCGGACACTTCCAGCGCAACACGAATATGATGATTATAAGCCCGTAGTACCCTTAGCTTGAGAAAATTGGTTAAATTTTTTTTTCGTTCAATAAGGCTTTGTAGCGATGTTGCACAATCGGACACTTGCAGCGCAACACGAATATGATGATTATAAGCCCGTAGTACCCTTAGGTTGAGAAAATCGGTCTAAATTTTGTTTCCGTCCAATAACGCTTTATAGCGATGTTGCACAATCGGACACTTGCAGCGCAACACGAAAATGATGGTTATAAGCCCGTAGTACCCTTAGGTTGAGAAAATCGGTCTACATTTTGTTTTCGTCCAATAACGCTTTATAGCGATGTTGCACAATCGGACACTTGCAGCGCAACACGAATATGATGATTATAAGCCCGTAGTACCCTTAGCTTGAGAAAATTGGTTAAATTTTTTTCGTTCAATAAGGCTTTGTAGCGATGTTGCACAATCGGACACTTCCAGCGTAACACGAATATGATAATTATAAGCCCGTAGTACCCTTAGGTTGATAAAATTGGTTAAATTTGTGTTTCGTTCAATAACGCTTTGTAGCGATGTTGCACAATCGGACACTTGCAGCGCAACACGAATATGATAATTATAAGCCCGTAGTACCCTTAGGTTGATAAAATTGGTTAAATTTGTGTTTCGTTCAATAACGCTTTGTAGCGATGTTGCACAATCGGACACTTGCAGCGCAACACGAATATGATGATTATAAGCCCGTAGTACCCTTAGCTTGAGAAAATTGGTTAAATTTTTTTTTCGTTCAATAAGGCTTTGTAGCGATGTTGCACAATCGGACACTTGCAGCGCAACACGAATATGATGATTATAAGCCCGTAGTACCCTTAGGTTGAGAAAATCGGTCTAAATTTTGTTTCCGTCCAATAACGCTTTATAGCGATGTTGCACAATCGGACACTTCCAGCGCAACACGAATATGATGATTATAAGCCCGTAGTACCCTTAGGTTGAGAAAATCGGTCTAAATTTTGTTTCCGTCCAATAACGCTTTATAGCGATGTTGCACAATCGGACACTTCCAGCGTAACACGAATATGATAATTATAAGCCCGTAGTACCCTTAGGTTGATAAAATTGGTTAAATTTGTGTTTCGTTCAATAACGCTTTGTAGCGATGTTGCACAATCGGACACTTGCAGCGCAACACGAATATGATGATTATAAGCCCGTAGTACCCTTAGGTTGAGAAAATCGGTCTAAATTTTGTTTCCGTCCAATAACGCTTTATAGCGATGTTGCACAATCGGACACTTCCAGCGCAACACGAATATGATGATTATAAGCCCGTAGTACCCTTAGGTTGAGAAAATCGGTCTAAATTTTGTTTTCGTCCAATAACGCTTTATAGCGATGTTGCACAATCGGACACTTGCAGCGCAACACGAAAATGATGGTTATAAGCCCGTAGTACCCTTAGGTTGAGAAAATCGGTCTACATTTTGTTTTCGTCCAATAACGCTTTATAGCGATGTTGCACAATCGGACACTTGCAGCGCAACACGAATATGATGATTATAAGCCCGTAGTACCCTTAGGTTGAAAAAATCGGTTGAATTTTTTTTTCGTTCAATAACGCTTTGTAGCGATGTTGCACAATCGGACACTTGCAGCGCAACACGAATATGATGATTATAAGCCCGTAGTACCCTTAGGTTGAAAAAATCGGTTAAATTTTGTTTTCGTTCAATAAGGCTTTGTAGCGATGTTGCACAATCGGACACTTGCAGCGCGACATGAATATGATGATTATAAGCCCGTAGTACCCTTAGGTTGAGAAAATCGGTCTAAATTTTGTTTTCGTCCAATAACGCTTTATAGCGATGTTGCACAATCGGACACTTCCAGCGTAACACGAATATGATGATTATAAGCCTGTAGTACCCTTAGCATGAGAAAATTGGTTAAATTTTTGTTTCGTTCAATAAGGCTTTGTAACGATGTTGCACAATCGGACACTTTCAGCGTAACACGAATATGATGATTATAAGCCCGTAGTACCCTTAGGTTGAGAAAATCGGTCTAAATTTTGTTTTCGTCTAATAACGCTTTATAGCGATGTTGCACAATCGGACACTTCCAGCGCAACACGAATATGATGATTATAAGCCCGTAGTACCCTTAGGTTGAGAAACTCGGTCTAAATTTTGTTTTCGCCCAGTAACACTTTATAGCGATGTTGCACAATCGGACACTTCCAGCGCAACACGAATATGATGATTATAAGCCCGTAGTACCCTTAGGTTGATAAAATTGCTTAAATTTTGTTTTCGTTCAATAAGGCTTTGTAGCGATGTTGCACAATCGGACACTTGCAGCGCGACACGAATATGATGATTATAAGCCCGTAGGACCCTTATGTTGAGAAAATTGGTTAAATTTTGTTGAGTTCAATACCGCTTTGTTGCGATGTTGAACAATCGGAAACTTCCCGCGCAACACGAATATGATGATTATAAGCCCGTAGTACCCTTATGTTGAGAAAATTGGTTAAATTTTGTTGAGTTCAATACCGCTTTGTTGCGATGTTGAACAATCGGAAACTTCCCGCGCAACACGAATATGATGATTATAAGCCCGTAGTACCCTTAGGTTGATAAAATTGGTTAAATTTTTGTTTCGTTCAATAAGGCTTTGTAGCGATGTTGCACAATCGGACACTTGCAGCGCAACACGAATATGATGATTATAAGCCCGTAGTACCCTTAGCTTGAGAAAATTGGTTAAATTTTTTTCGTTCAATAAGGCTTTGTAGCGATGTTGCACAATCGGACACTTCCAGCGTAACACGAATATGATAATTATAAGCCCGTAGTACCCTTAGGTTGATAAAATTGGTTAAATTTGTGTTTCGTTCAATAACGCTTTGTAGCGATGTTGCACAATCGGACACTTGCAGCGCAACACGAATATGATGATTATAAGCCCGCAGTACCCTTAGGTTGAGAAAATCGGTCTAAATTTTGTTTCCGTCCAATAACGCTTTATAGCGATGTTGCACAATCGGACACTTCCAGCGCAACACGAATATGATGATTATAAGCCCGTAGTACCCTTAGGTTGAGAAAATCGGTCTAAATTTTGTTTTAGACCAATAACGCTTTATAGCGATGTTGCACAATCGGACACTTCCAGCGCAACACGAATATGATGATTATAAGCCCGTAGTACCCTTAGCTTGAGAAAATTGGTTAAATTTTTTTTTCGTTCAATAAGGCTTTGTAGCGATGTTGCACAATCGGACACTAGCAGCGCAACACGAATATGATGATTATAAGCCCGTAGTACCCTTAGGTTGAGAAAATCGGTCTAAATTTTGTTTCCGTCCAATAACGCTTTATAGCGATGTTGCACAATCGGACACTTCCAGCGCAACACGAATATGATGATTATAAGCCCGTAGTACCCTTAGGTTGAGAAACTCGGTCTAAATTTTGTTTTCGTCCAGTAACACTTTATAGCGATGTTGCACAATCGGACACTTCCAGCGCAACACGAATATGATGATTATAAGCCCGTAGTACCCTTAGGTTGATAAAATTGCTTAAATTTTTTTTTCGTTCAATAAGGCTTTGTAGCGATGTTGCACAATCGGACACTTGCAGCGCGACACGAATATGATGATTATAAGCCCGTAGTACCCTTATGTTGAGAAAATTGGTTAAATTTTGTTTCGTTCAATAAGGCTTTGTAGCGATGTTGCACAATCGGACACTTGCAGCGCAACACGAATATGATAATTATAAGCCCGTAGTACCCTTAGGTTGATAAAATTGCTTAAATTTGTTTTTCGTTCAATAAGGCTTTGTAGCGATGTTGCAGAATCGGACACTTCCAGCGTAACACGAATGTGATAATTATAAGCCCGTAGTACCCTTAGCTTGAGAAAATTGGTTAAATTTTTGTTTCGTTCAATAAGGCTTTGTAGTGATGTTGCACAATCGGACACTTCCAGCGTAACACGAATATGATGATTATAAGCCTGCAGTACCCGTAGCATGAGAAAATTGGTTAAATTTTTGTTTCGTTCAATAAGGCTTTGTAACGATGTTGCACAATCGGACACTTTCAGCGCAACACGAATATGATGATTATAAGCCCGTAGTACCCTTAGGTTGAGAAAATCGGTCTAAATTTTGTTTTCGTCTAATAACGCTTTATAGCGATGTTGCACAATCGGACACTTCCAGCGCAACACGAATATGATGATTATAAGCCCGTAGTACCCTTAGGTTGAGAAACTCGGTCTAAATTTTGTTTTCGTCCAGTAACACTTTATAGCGATGTTGCACAATCGGACACTTCCAGCGCAACACGAATATGATGATTATAAGCCCGTAGTACCCTTAGGTTGATAAAATTGCTTAAATTTTTTTTTCGTTCAATAAGGCTTTGTAGCGATGTTGCACAATCGGACACTTGCAGCGCGACACGAATATGATGATTATAAGCCCGTAGTACCCTTATGTTGAGAAAATTGGTTAAATTTTGTTGAGTTCAATACCGCTTTGTTGCGATGTTGAACAATCGGAAACTTCCCGCGCAACACGAATATGATGATTATAAGCCCGTAGTACCCTTAGGTTGAGAAACTCGGTCTAAATTTTGTTTTCGTCCAGTAACGCTTTATAGCGATGTTGCACAATCGGACACTTCCAGCGCAACACGAATATGATGATTATAAGCCCGTAGTACCCTTAGGTTGATAAAATTGCTTAAATTTTTTTTTCGTTCAATAACGCTTTGTAACGATGTTGCACAATCGGACACTTGCAGCGCAACACGAATATGATGATTATAAGCCCGTAGTACCCTTAGGTTGATAAAATTGGTTAAATTTTTGTTTCGTTCAATAAGGCTTTGTAGCGATGTTGCACAATCGGACACTTGCAGCGCAACACGAATATGATGATTATAAGCCCGTAGTACCCTTAGCTTGAGAAAATTGGTTAAATTTTTTTCGTTCAATAAGGCTTTGTAGCGATGTTGCACAATCGGACACTTCCAGCGTAACACGAATATGATAATTATAAGCCCGTAGTACCCTTAGGTTGATAAAATTGGTTAAATTTGTGTTTCGTTCAATAACGCTTTGTAGCGATGTTGCACAATCGGACACTTGCAGCGCAACACGAATATGATGATTATAAGCCCGTAGTACCCTTAGGTTGAGAAAATCGGTCTAAATTTTGTTTCCGTCCAATAACGCTTTATAGCGATGTTGCACAATCGGACACTTCCAGCGCAACACGAATATGATGATTATAAGCCCGTAGTACCCTTAGGTTGAGAAAATCGGTCTAAATTTTGTTTTAGACCAATAACGCTTTATAGCGATGTTGCACAATCGGACACTTCCAGCGCAACACGAATATGATGATTATAAGCCCGTAGTACCCTTAGCTTGAGAAAATTGGTTAAATTTTTTTTTCGTTCAATAAGGCTTTGTAGCGATGTTGCACAATCGGACACTTGCAGCGCAACACGAATATGATGATTATAAGCCCGTAGTACCCTTAGGTTGAGAAAATCGGTCTAAATTTTGTTTCCGTCCAATAACGCTTTATAGCGATGTTGCACAATCGGACACTTCCAGCGCAACACGAATATGATGATTATAAGCCCGTAGTACCCTTAGCTTGAGAAAATTGGTTAAATTTTTTTCGTTCAATAAGGCTTTGTAGCGATGTTGCACAATCGGACACTTCCAGCGTAACACGAATATGATAATTATAAGCCTGCAGTACCCTTAGCATGAGAAAATTGGTTAAATTTTTGTTTCGTTCAATAACGCTTTGTAGCGATGTTGCACAATCCGACACTTCCAGCGCAACACGAATATGATGATTATAAGCCCGTAGTACCCTTAGGTTGAGAAAATCGGTCTAAATTTTGTTTTCGTCTAATAACGCTTTATAGCGATGTTGCACAATCGGACACTTCCAGCGCAACACGAATATGATGATTATAAGCCCGTAGTACCCTTAGGTTGAGAAACTCGGTCTAAATTTTGTTTTCGTCCAGTAACACTTTATAGCGATGTTGCACAATCGGACACTTCCAGCGCAACACGAATATGATGATTATAAGCCCGTAGTACCCTTAGGTTGATAAAATTGCTTAAATTTTTTTTTCGTTCAATAAGGCTTTGTAGCGATGTTGCACAATCGGACACTTGCAGCGCGACACGAATATGATGATTATAAGCCCGTAGTACCCTTATGTTGAGAAAATTGGTTAAATTTTGTTTCGTTCAATAAGGCTTTGTAGCGATGTTGCACAATCGGACACTTGCAGCGCAACACGAATATGATAATTATAAGCCCGTAGTACCCTTAGGTTGATAAAATTGCTTAAATTTGTTTTTCGTTCAATAAGGCTTTGTAGCGATGTTGCAGAATCGGACACTTCCAGCGTAACACGAATGTGATAATTATAAGCCCGTAGTACCCTTAGCTTGAGAAAATTGGTTAAATTTTTGTTTCGTTCAATAAGGCTTTGTAGCGATGTTGCACAATCGGACACTTCCAGCGTAACACGAATATGATGATTATAAGCCTGCAGTACCCTTAGCATGAGAAAATTGGTTAAATTTTTGTTTCGTTCAATAAGGCTTTGTAACGATGTTGCACAATCGGACACTTTCAGCGCAACACGAATATGATGATTATAAGCCCGTAGTACCCTTAGGTTGAGAAAATCGGTCTAAATTTTGTTTTCGTCCAGTAACGCTTTATAGCGATGTTGCACAATCGGACACTTCCAGCGCAACACGAATATGATGATTATAAGTCCGTAGCACCCTTAGGTTGATAAAATTGCTTAAATTTTTTTTTCGTTCAATAACGCTTTGTAACGATGTTGCACAATCGGACACTTGCAGCGCAACACGAATATGATGATTATAAGCCCGTAGTACCCTTAGGTTGATAAAATTGGTTAAATTTTTGTTTCGTTCAATAAGGCTTTGTAGCGATGTTGCACAATCGGACACTTGCAGCGCAACACGAATATGATGATTATAAGCCCGTAGTACCCTTAGGTTGATAAAATTGGTTAAATTTGTGTTTCGTTCAATAACGCTTTGTAGCGATGTTGCACAATCGGACACTTGCAGCGCAACACGAATATGATGATTATAAGCCCGTAGTACCCTTAGGTTGAGAAAATCGGTCTAAATTTTGTTTCCGTCCAATAACGCTTTATAGCGATGTTGCACAATCGGACACTTCCAGCGCAACACGAATATGATGATTATAAGCCCGTAGTACCCTTAGATTGAGAAAATCGGTCTAAATTTTGTTTTAGACCAATAACGCTTTATAGCGATGTTGCACAATCGGACACTTCCAGCGCAACACGAATATGATGATTATAAGCCCGTAGTACCCTTAGCTTGAGAAAATTGGTTAAATTTTTTTTTCGTTCAATAAGGCTTTGTAGCGATGTTGCACAATCGGACACTTGCAGCGCAACACGAATATGATGATTATAAGCCCGTAGTACCCTTAGGTTGAGAAAATCGGTCTAAATTTTGTTTCCGTCCAATAACGCTTTATAGCGATGTTGCACAATCGGACACTTCCAGCGCAACACGAATATGATGATTATAAGCCCGTAGTACCCTTAGCTTGAGAAAATTGGTTAAATTTTTTTCGTTCAATAAGGCTTTGTAGCGATGTTGCACAATCGGACACTTCCAGCGTAACACGAATATGATAATTATAAGCCTGCAGTACCCTTAGCATGAGAAAATTGGTTAAATTTTTGTTTCGTTCAATAACGCTTTGTAGCGATGTTGCACAATCCGACACTTCCAGCGCAACACGAATATGATGATTATAAGCCCGTAGTACCCTTAGGTTGAGAAAATCGGTCTAAATTTTGTTTTCGTCTAATAACGCTTTATAGCGATGTTGCACAATCGGACACTTCCAGCGCAACACGAATATGATGATTATAAGCCCGTAGTACCCTTAGGTTGAGAAACTCGGTCTAAATTTTGTTTTCGTCCAGTAACACTTTATAGCGATGTTGCACAATCGGACACTTCCAGCGCAACACGAATATGATGATTATAAGCCCGTAGTACCCTTAGGTTGATAAAATTGCTTAAATTTTTTTTTCGTTCAATAAGGCTTTGTAGCGATGTTGCACAATCGGACACTTGCAGCGCGACACGAATATGATGATTATAAGCCCGTAGTACCCTTATGTTGAGAAAATTGGTTAAATTTTGTTTCGTTCAATAAGGCTTTGTAGCGATGTTGCACAATCGGACACTTGCAGCGCAACACGAATATGATAATTATAAGCCCGTAGTACCCTTAGGTTGATAAAATTGCTTAAATTTGTTTTTCGTTCAATAAGGCTTTGTAGCGATGTTGCAGAATCGGACACTTCCAGCGTAACACGAATGTGATAATTATAAGCCCGTAGTACCCTTAGCTTGAGAAAATTGGTTAAATTTTTGTTTCGTTCAATAAGGCTTTGTAGCGATGTTGCACAATCGGACACTTCCAGCGTAACACGAATATGATGATTATAAGCCTGCAGTACCCTTAGCATGAGAAAATTGGTTAAATTTTTGTTTCGTTCAATAAGGCTTTGTAACGATGTTGCACAATCGGACACTTTCAGCGCAACACGAATATGATGATTATAAGCCCGTAGTACCCTTAGGTTGAGAAAATCGGTCTAAATTTTGTTTTCGTCTAATAACGCTTTATAGCGATGTTGCACAATCGGACACTTCCAGCGCAACACGAATATGATGATTATAAGCCCGTAGTACCCTTAGGTTGAGAAACTCGGTCTAAATTTTGTTTTCGTCCACTAACACTTTATAGCGATGTTGCACAATCGGACACTTCCAGCGCAACACGAATATGATGATTATAAGCCCGTAGTACCCTTAGGTTGATAAAATTGCTTAAATTTTTTTTTCGTTCAATAAGGCTTTGTAGCGATGTTGCACAATCGGACACTTGCAGCGCGACACGAATATGATGATTATAAGCCCGTAGTACCCTTATGTTGAGAAAATTGGTTAAATTTTGTTGAGTTCAATACCGCTTTGTTGCGATGTTGAACAATCGGAAACTTCCCGCGCAACACGAATATGATGATTATAAGCCCGTAGTACCCTTAGGTTGAGAAACTCGGTCTAAATTTTGTTTTCGTCCAGTAACGCTTTATAGCGATGTTGCACAATCGGACACTTCCAGCGCAACACGAATATGATGATTATAAGCCCGTAGTACCCTTAGGTTGATAAAATTGCTTAAATTTTTTTTTCGTTCAATAACGCTTTGTAACGATGTTGCACAATCGGACACTTGCAGCGCAACACGAATATGATGATTATAAGCCCGTAGTACCCTTAGCTTGAGAAAATTGGTTAAATTTTTTTCGTTCAATAAGGCTTTGTAGCGATGTTGCACAATCGGACACTTCCAGCGTAACACGAATATGATAATTATAAGCCCGTAGTACCCTTAGGTTGATAAAATTGGTTAAATTTTTGTTTCGTTCAATAACGCTTTGTAGCGATGTTGCACAATCGGACACTTGCAGCGCAACACGAATATGATGATTATAAGCCCGTAGTACCCTTAGGTTGACAAAATCGGTCGAAATTTTTTTTCGTCCCATAAGGCTTTGTAGCGATGTCTCGCAATCGGACACTTGCAGCGCAACACGAATATGATGACTATAAGCCCGTAGTACCCTTAGCTTGAGAAAATAGGTTAAATTTTTTTTTCGTTCAATAAGGCTTTGTAGCGATGTTGCACAATCGGACACTTCCAGCGTAACACGAATATGATGATTATAAGCCTGCAGTACCCTTAGCATGAGAAAATTGGTTAAATTTTTGTTTCGTTCAATAAGGCTTTGTAACGATGTTGCACAATCGGACACTTTCAGCGCAACACGAATATGATGATTATAAGCCCGTAGTACCCTTAGGTTGAGAAAATCGGTCTAAATTTTGTTTTCGTCTAATAACGCTTTATAGCGATGTTGCACAATCGGACACTTCCAGCGCAACACGAATATGATGATTATAAGCCCGTAGTACCCTTAGGTTGAGAAACTCGGTCTAAATTTTGTTTTCGTCCAGTAACACTTTATAGCGATGTTGCACAATCGGACACTTCCAGCGCAACACGAATATGATGATTATAAGCCCGTAGTACGCTTAGGTTGATAAAATTGCTTAAATTTTTTTTTCGTTCAATAAGGCTTTGTAGCGATGTTGCACAATCGGACACTTGCAGCGCGACACGAATATGATGATTATAAGCCCGTAGTACCCTTATGTTGAGAAAATTGGTTAAATTTTGTTGAGTTCAATACCGCTTTGTTGCGATGTTGAACAATCGGAAACTTCCCGCGCAACACGAATATGATGATTATAAGCCCGTAGTACCCTTAGGTTGATAAAATTGGTTAAATTTTTGTTTCGTTAAATAAGGCTTTGTAGCGATGTTGCACAATCGGACACTTGCAGCGCAACACGAATATGATGATTATAAGCCCGTAGTACCCTTAGCTTGAGAAAATTGGTTAAATTTTTTTCGTTCAATAAGGCTTTGTAGCGATGTTGCACAATCGGACACTTCCAGCGTAACACGAATATGATAATTATAAGCCCGTAGTACCCTTAGGTTGATAAAATTGGTTAAATTTGTGTTTCGTTCAATAACGCTTTGTAGCGATGTTGCACAATCGGACACTTGCAGCGCAACACGAATATGATGATTATAAGCCCGTAGTACCCTTAGGTTGAGAAAATCGGTCTAAATTTTGTTTCCGTCCAATAACGCTTTATAGCGATGTTGCACAATCGGACACTTCCAGCGCAACACGAATATGATGATTATAAGCCCGTAGTACCCTTAGGTTGAGAAAATCGGTCTAAATTTTGTTTTCGTCCAATAACGCTTTATAGCGATGTTGCACAATCGGACACTTCCAGCGCAACACGAATATGATGATTATAAGCCCGTAGTACCCTTAGCTTGAGAAAATTGGTTAAATTTTTGTTTCGTTCAATAAGGCTTTGTAGCGATGTTGCACAATCGGACACTTGCAGCGCAACACGAATATGATGATTATAAGCCCGTAGTACCCTTAGGTTGAGAAAATCGGTCTAAATTTTGTTTCCGTCCAATAACGCTTTATAGCGATGTTGCACAATCGGACACTTCCAGCGCAACACGAATATGATGATTATAAGCCCGTAGTACCCTTAGCTTGAGAAAATTGGTTAAATTTTTTTCGTTCAATAAGGCTTTGTAGCGATGTTGCACAATCGGACACTTCCAGCGTAACACGAATATGATAATTATAAGCCCGTAGTACCCTTAGGTTGAGAAAATTGGTTAAATTTTTGTTTCGTTCAATAACGCTTTGTAGCGATGTTGCACAATCCGACACTTCCAGCGCAACACGAATATGATGATTATAAGCCCGTAGTACCCTTAGCTTGAGAAAATTGGTTAAATTTTTTTTTCGTTCAATAAGCCTTTGTAGCGATGTTGCACAATCGGACACTTGCAGCGCAACACGAATATGATGATTATAAGCCCGTAGTACCCTTAGGTTGAGAAAATCGGTCTAAATTTTGTTTTCGTCCAATAACGCTTTATAGCGATGTTGCACAATCGGACACTTGCAGCGCAACACGAAAATGATGGTTATAAGCCCGTAGTACCCTTAGGTTGAGAAAATCGGTCTACATTTTGTTTTCGTCCAATAACGCTTTATAGCGATGTTGCACAATCGGACACTTGCAGCGCAACACGAATATGATGATTATAAGCCCGTAGTACCCTTAGGTTGAAAAAATCGGTTGAATTTTTTTTTCGTTCAATAACGCTTTGTAGCGATGTTGCACAATCGGACACTTGCAGCGCAACACGAATATGATGATTATAAGCCCGTAGTACCCTTAGGTTGAAAAAATCGGTTAAATTTTGTTTTCGTTCAATAAGGCTTTGTAGCGATGTTGCACAATCGGACACTTGCAGCGCGACATGAATATGATGATTATAAGCCCGTAGTACCCTTAGGTTGAGAAAATCGGTCTAAATTTTGTTTTCGTCCAATAACGCTTTATAGCGATGTTGCACAATCGGACACTTCCAGCGTAACACGAATATGATGATTATAAGCCTGTAGTACCCTTAGCATGAGAAAATTGGTTAAATATTTGTTTCGTTCAATAAGGCTTTGTAACGATGTTGCACAATCGGACACTTTCAGCGTAACACGAATATGATGATTATAAGCCCGTAGTACCCTTAGGTTGAGAAAATCGGTCTAAATTTTGTTTTCGTCTAATAACGCTTTATAGCGATGTTGCACAATCGGACACTTCCAGCGCAACACGAATATGATGATTATAAGCCCGTAGTACCCTTAGGTTGAGAAACTCGGTCTAAATTTTGTTTTCGTCCAGTAACACTTTATAGCGATGTTGCACAATCGGACACTTCCAGCGCAACACGAATATGATGATTATAAGCCCGTAGTACCCTTAGGTTGATAAAATTGCTTAAATTTTGTTTTCGTTCAATAAGGCTTTGTAGCGATGTTGCACAATCGGACACTTGCAGCGCGACACGAATATGATGATTATAAGCCCGTAGGACCCTTATGTTGAGAAAATTGGTTAAATTTTGTTGAGTTCAATACCGCTTTGTTGCGATGTTGAACAATCGGAAACTTCCCGCGCAACACGAATATGATGATTATAAGCCCGTAGTACCCTTATGTTGAGAAAATTGGTTAAATTTTGTTGAGTTCAATACCGCTTTGTTGCGATGTTGAACAATCGGAAACTTCCCGCGCAACACGAATATGATGATTATAAGCCCGTAGTACCCTTAGGTTGATAAAATTGGTTAAATTTTTGTTTCGTTCAATAAGGCTTTGTAGCGATGTTGCACAATCGGACACTTGCAGCGCAACACGAATATGATGATTATAAGCCCGTAGTACCCTTAGCTTGAGAAAATTGGTTAAATTTTTTTCGTTCAATAAGGCTTTGTAGCGATGTTGCACAATCGGACACTTCCAGCGTAACACGAATATGATAATTATAAGCCCGTAGTACCCTTAGGTTGATAAAATTGGTTAAATTTGTGTTTCGTTCAATAACGCTTTGTAGCGATGTTGCACAATCGGACACTTGCAGCGCAACACGAATATGATGATTATAAGCCCGTAGTACCCTTAGGTTGAGAAAATCGGTCTAAATTTTGTTTCCGTCCAATAACGCTTTATAGCGATGTTGCACAATCGGACACTTCCAGCGCAACACGAATATGATGATTATAAGCCCGTAGTACCCTTAGGTTGAGAAAATCGGTCTAAATTTTGTTTTCGACCAATAACGCTTTATAGCGATGTTGCACAATCGGACACTTCCAGCGCAACACGAATATGATGATTATAAGCCCGTAGTACCCTTAGCTTGAGAAAATTGGTTAAATTTTTTTTTCGTTCAATAAGGCTTTGTAGCGATGTTGCACAATCGGACACTTGCAGCGCAACACGAATATGATGATTATAAGCCCGTAGTACCCTTAGGTTGAGAAAATCGGTCTAAATTTTGTTTCCGTCCAATAACGCTTTATAGCGATGTTGCACAATCGGACACTTCCAGCGCAACACGAATATGATGATTATAAGCCCGTAGTACCCTTAGCTTGAGAAAATTGGTTAAATTTTTTTCGTTCAATAAGGCTTTGTAGCGATGTTGCACAATCGGACACTTCCAGCGTAACACGAATATGATAATTGTAAGCCTGCAGTACCCTTAGCATGAGAAAATTGGTTAAATTTTTGTTTCGTTCAATAACGCTTTGTAGCGATGTTGCACAATCCGACACTTCCAGCGCAACACGAATATGATGATTATAAGCCCGTAGTACCCTTAGGTTGAGAAAATCGGTCTAAATTTTGTTTTCGTCTAATAACGCTTTATAGCGATGTTGCACAATCGGACACTTCCAGCGCAACACGAATATGATGATTATAAGCCCGTAGTACCCTTAGGTTGAGAAACTCGGTCTAAATTTTGTTTTCGTCCAGTAACACTTTATAGCGATGTTGCACAATCGGACACTTCCAGCGCAACACGAATATGATGATTATAAGCCCGTAGTACCCTTAGGTTGATAAAATTGCTTAAATTTTTTTTTCGTTCAATAAGGCTTTGTAGCGATGTTGCACAATCGGACACTTGCAGCGCGACACGAACATGATGATTATAAGCCCGTAGTACCCTTATGTTGAGAAAATTGGTTAAATTTTGTTTCGTTCAATAAGGCTTTGTAGCGATGTTGCACAATCGGACACTTGCAGCGCAACACGAATATGATAATTATAAGCCCGTAGTACCCTTAGGTTGATAAAATTGCTTAAATTTGTTTTTCGTTCAATAAGGCTTTGTAGCGATGTTGCAGAATCGGACACTTCCAGCGTAACACGAATGTGATAATTATAAGCCCGTAGTACCCTTAGCTTGAGAAAATTGGTTAAATTTTTGTTTCGTTCAATAAGGCTTTGTAGCGATGTTGCACAATCGGACACTTCCAGCGTAACACGAATATGATGATTATAAGCCTGCAGTACCCTTAGCATGAGAAAATTGGTTAAATTTTTGTTTCGTTCAATAAGGCTTTGTAACGATGTTGCACAATCGGACACTTTCAGCGCAACACGAATATGATGATTATAAGCCCGTAGTACCCTTAGGTTGAGAAAATCGGTCTAAATTTTGTTTTCGTCCAGTAACGCTTTATAGCGATGTTGCACAATCGGACACTTCCAGCGCAACACGAATATGATGATTATAAGCCCGTAGTACCCTTAGGTTGATAAAATTGCTTAAATTTTTTTTTCGTTCAATAACGCTTTGTAACGATGTTGCACAATCGGACACTTGCAGCGCAACACGAATATGATGATTATAAGCCCGTAGTACCCTTAGGTTGATAAAATTGGTTAAATTTTTGTTTCGTTCAATAAGGCTTTGTAGCGATGTTGCACAATCGGACACTTGCAGCGCAACACGAATATGATGATTATAAGCCCGTAGTACCCTTAGGTTGATAAAATTGGTTAAATTTGTGTTTCGTTCAATAACGCTTTGTAGCGATGTTGCACAATCGGACACTTGCAGCGCAACACGAATATGATGATTATAAGCCCGTAGTACCCTTAGGTTGAGAAAATCGGTCTAAATTTTGTTTCCGTCCAATAACGCTTTATAGCGATGTTGCACAATCGGACACTTCCAGCGCAACACGAATATGATGATTATAAGCCCGTAGTACCCTTAGGTTGAGAAAATCGGTCTAAATTTTGTTTTAGACCAATAACGCTTTATAGCGATGTTGCACAATCGGACACTTCCAGCGCAACACGAATATGATAATTATAAGCCTGCAGTACCCTTAGCATGAGAAAATTGGTTAAATTTTTGTTTCGTTCAATAACGCTTTGTAGCGATGTTGCACAATCCGACACTTCCAGCGCAACACGAATATGATGATTATAAGCCCGTAGTACCCTTAGGTTGAGAAAATCGGTCTAAATTTTGTTTTCGTCTAATAACGCTTTATAGCGATGTTGCACAATCGGACACTTCCAGCGCAACACGAATATGATGATTATAAGCCCGTAGTACCCTTAGGTTGAGAAACTCGGTCTAAATTTTGTTTTCGTCCAGTAACACTTTATAGCGATGTTGCACAATCGGACACTTCCAGCGCAACACGAATATGATGATTATAAGCCCGTAGTACCCTTAGGTTGATAAAATTGCTTAAATTTTTTTTTCGTTCAATAAGGCTTTGTAGCGATGTTGCACAATCGGACACTTGCAGCGCGACACGAATATGATGATTATAAGCCCGTAGTACCCTTATGTTGAGAAAATTGGTTAAATTTTGTTTCGTTCAATAAGGCTTTGTAGCGATGTTGCACAATCGGACACTTGCAGCGCAACACGAATATGATAATTATAAGCCCGTAGTACCCTTAGGTTGATAAAATTGCTTAAATTTGTTTTTCGTTCAATAAGGCTTTGTAGCGATGTTGCAGAATCGGACACTTCCAGCGTAACACGAATGTGATAATTATAAGCCCGTAGTACCCTTAGCTTGAGAAAATTGGTTAAATTTTTGTTTCGTTCAATAAGGCTTTGTAGCGATGTTGCACAATCGGACACTTCCAGCGTAACACGAATATGATGATTATAAGCCTGCAGTACCCTTAGCATGAGAAAATTGGTTAAATTTTTGTTTCGTTCAATAAGGCTTTGTAACGATGTTGCACAATCGGACACTTTCAGCGCAACACGAATATGATGATTATAAGCCCGTAGTACCCTTAGGTTGAGAAAATCGGTCTAAATTTTGTTTTCGTCTAATAACGCTTTATAGCGATGTTGCACAATCGGACACTTCCAGCGCAACACGAATATGATGATTATAAGCCCGTAGTACCCTTAGGTTGAGAAACTCGGTCTAAATTTTGTTTTCGTCCACTAACACTTTATAGCGATGTTGCACAATCGGACACTTCCAGCGCAACACGAATATGATGATTATAAGCCCGTAGTACCCTTAGGTTGATAAAATTGCTTAAATTTTTTTTTCGTTCAATAAGGCTTTGTAGCGATGTTGCACAATCGGACACTTGCAGCGCGACACGAATATGATGATTATAAGCCCGTAGTACCCTTATGTTGAGAAAATTGGTTAAATTTTGTTGAGTTCAATACCGCTTTGTTGCGATGTTGAACAATCGGAAACTTCCCGCGCAACACGAATATGATGATTATAAGCCCGTAGTACCCTTAGGTTGAGAAACTCGGTCTAAATTTTGTTTTCGTCCAGTAACGCTTTATAGCGATGTTGCACAATCGGACACTTCCAGCGCAACACGAATATGATGATTATAAGCCCGTAGTACCCTTAGGTTGATAAAATTGCTTAAATTTTTTTTTCGTTCAATAACGCTTTGTAACGATGTTGCACAATCGGACACTTGCAGCGCAACACGAATATGATGATTATAAGCCCGTAGTACCCTTAGCTTGAGAAAATTGGTTAAATTTTTTTCGTTCAATAAGGCTTTGTAGCGATGTTGCACAATCGGACACTTCCAGCGTAACACGAATATGATAATTATAAGCCCGTAGTACCCTTAGGTTGATAAAATTGGTTAAATTTGTGTTTCGTTCAATAACGCTTTGTAGCGATGTTGCACAATCGGACACTTGCAGCGCAACACGAATATGATGATTATAAGCCCGTAGTACCCTTAGGTTGAGAAAATCGGTCTAAATTTTGTTTCCGTCCAATAACGCTTTATAGCGATGTTGCACAATCGGACACTTCCAGCGCAACACGAATATGATGATTATAAGCCCGTAGTACCCTTAGGTTGAGAAAATCGGTCTAAATTTTGTTTCCGTCCAATAACGCTTTATAGCGATGTTGCACAATCGGACACTTCCAGCGCAACACGAATATGATGATTATAAGCCCGTAGTACCCTTAGCTTGAGAAAATTGGTTAAATTTTTTTCGTTCAATAAGGCTTTGTAGCGATGTTGCACAATCGGACACTTCCAGCGTAACACGAATATGATAATTATAAGCCCGTAGTACCCTTAGGTTGAGAAAATTGGTTAAATTTTTGTTTCGTTCAATAACGCTTTGTAGCGATGTTGCACAATCCGACACTTCCAGCGCAACACGAATATGATGATTATAAGCCCGTAGTACCCTTAGCTTGAGAAAATTGGTTAAATTTGTTTTTCGTTCAATAAGGCTTTGTTGCGATGTTGAACAATCGGAAACTTCCCGCGCAACACGAATATGATGATTATAAGCCCGTAGTACCCTTAGGTTGATAAAATTGGTTAATTTTTTGTTTCGTTCAATAAGGCTTTGTAGCGATGTTGCACAATCGGACACTTGCAGCGCAACACGAATATGATGATTATAAGCCCGTAGTACCCTTAGCTTGACAAAATTGGTTAAATTTTTTTCGTTCAATAAGGCTTTGTAGCGATGTTGCACAATCGGACACTTCCAGCGTAACACGAATATGATAATTATAAGCCCGTAGTACCCTTAGGTTGATAAAATTGGTTAAATTTGTGTTTCGTTCAATAACGCTTTGTAGCGATGTTGCACAATCGGACACTTGCAGCGCAACACGAATATGATGATTATAAGCCCGTAGTACCCTTAGGTTGAGAAAATCGGTCTAAATTTTGTTTCCGTCCAATAACGCTTTATAGCGATGTTGCACAATCGGACACTTCCAGCGCAACACGAATATGATGATTATAAGCCCGTAGTACCCTTAGGTTGAGAAAATCGGTCTAAATTTTGTTTCCGTCCAATAACGCTTTATAGCGATGTTGCACAATCGGACACTTGCAGCGCAACACGAAAATGATGGTTATAAGCCCGTAGTACCCTTAGGTTGAGAAAATCGGTCTACATTTTGTTTTCGTCCAATAACGCTTTATAGCGATGTTGCACAATCGGACACTTGCAGCGCAACACGAATATGATGATTATAAGCCCGTAGTACCCTTAGGTTGAAAAAATCGGTTGAATTTTTTTTTCGTTCAATAACGCTTTGTAGCGATGTTGCACAATCGGACACTTGCAGCGCAACACGAATATGATGATTATAAGCCCGTAGTACCCTTAGGTTGAAAAAATCGGTTAAATTTTGTTTTCGTTCAATAAGGCTTTGTAGCGATGTTGCACAATCGGACACTTGCAGCGCGACATGAATATGATGATTATAAGCCCGTAGTACCCTTAGGTTGAGAAAATCGGTCTAAATTTTGTTTTCGTCCAATAACGCTTTATAGCGATGTTGCACAATCGGACACTTCCAGCGTAACACGAATATGATGATTATAAGCCTGTAGTACCCTTAGCATGAGAAAATTGGTTAAATTTTTGTTTCGTTCAATAAGGCTTTGTAGCGATGTTGCACAATCGGACACTTGCAGCGCGACACGAATATGATGATTATAAGCCCGTAGGACCCTTATGTTGAGAAAATTGGTTAAATTTTGTTGAGTTCAATACCGCTTTGTTGCGATGTTGAACAATCGGAAACTTCCCGCGCAACACGAATATGATGATTATAAGCCCGTAGTACCCTTATGTTGAGAAAATTGGTTAAATTTTGTTGAGTTCAATACCGCTTTGTTGCGATGTTGAACAATCGGAAACTTCCCGCGCAACACGAATATGATGATTATAAGCCCGTAGTACCCTTAGGTTGATAAAATTGGTTAAATTTTTGTTTCGTTCAATAAGGCTTTGTAGCGATGTTGCACAATCGGACACTTGCAGCGCAACACGAATATGATGATTATAAGCCCGTAGTACCCTTAGGTTGAGAAAATCGGTCTAAATTTTGTTTCCGTCCAATAACGCTTTATAGCGATGTTGCACAATCGGACACTTCCAGCGCAACACGAATATGATGATTATAAGCCCGTAGTACCCTTAGGTTGAGAAAATCGGTCTAAATTTTGTTTTCGACCAATAACGCTTTATAGCGATGTTGCACAATCGGACACTTCCAGCGCAACACGAATATGATGATTATAAGCCCGTAGTACCCTTAGCTTGAGAAAATTGGTTAAATTTTTTTTTCGTTCAATAAGGCTTTGTAGCGATGTTGCACAATCGGACACTTGCAGCGCAACACGAATATGATGATTATAAGCCCGTAGTACCCTTAGGTTGAGAAAATCGGTCTAAATTTTGTTTCCGTCCAATAACGCTTTATAGCGATGTTGCACAATCGGACACTTCCAGCGCAACACGAATATGATGATTATAAGCCCGTAGTACCCTTAGGTTGAGAAAATCGGTCTAAATTTTGTTTCCGTCCAATAACGCTTTATAGCGATGTTGCACAATCGGACACTTCCAGCGTAACACGAATATGATAATTATAAGCCCGTAGTACCCTTAGGTTGATAAAATTGGTTAAATTTGTGTTTCGTTCAATAACGCTTTGTAGCGATGTTGCACAATCGGACACTTGCAGCGCAACACGAATATGATGATTATAAGCCCGTAGTACCCTTAGGTTGAGAAAATCGGTCTAAATTTTGTTTCCGTCCAATAACGCTTTATAGCGATGTTGCACAATCGGACACTTCCAGCGCAACACGAATATGATGATTATAAGCCCGTAGTACCCTTAGGTTGAGAAAATCGGTCTAAATTTTGTTTTCGTCCAATAACGCTTTATAGCGATGTTGCACAATCGGACACTTGCAGCGCAACACGAAAATGATGGTTATAAGCCCGTAGTACCCTTAGGTTGAGAAAATCGGTCTACATTTTGTTTTCGTCCAATAACGCTTTATAGCGATGTTGCACAATCGGACACTTGCAGCGCAACACGAATATGATGATTATAAGCCCGTAGTACCCTTAGGTTGAAAAAATCGGTTGAATTTTTTTTTCGTTCAATAACGCTTTGTAGCGATGTTGCACAATCGGACACTTGCAGCGCAACACGAATATGATGATTATAAGCCCGTAGTACCCTTAGGTTGAAAAAATCGGTTAAATTTTGTTTTCGTTCAATAAGGCTTTGTAGCGATGTTGCACAATCGGACACTTGCAGCGCGACATGAATATGATGATTATAAGCCCGTAGTACCCTTAGGTTGAGAAAATCGGTCTAAATTTTGTTTTCGTCCAATAACGCTTTATAGCGATGTTGCACAATCGGACACTTCCAGCGTAACACGAATATGATGATTATAAGCCTGTAGTACCCTTAGCATGAGAAAATTGGTTAAATTTTTGTTTCGTTCAATAAGGCTTTGTAACGATGTTGCACAATCGGACACTTTCAGCGTAACACGAATATGATGATTATAAGCCCGTAGTACCCTTAGGTTGAGAAAATCGGTCTAAATTTTGTTTTCGTCTAATAACGCTTTATAGCGATGTTGCACAATCGGACACTTCCAGCGCAACACGAATATGATGATTATAAGCCCGTAGTACCCTTAGGTTGAGAAAATCGGTCTAAATTTTGTTTCCGTCCAATAACGCTTTATAGCGATGTTGCACAATCGGACACTTCCAGCGCAACACGAATATGATGATTATAAGCCCGTAGTACCCTTAGGTTGAGAAAATCGGTCTAAATTTTGTTTTCGACCAATAACGCTTTATAGCGATGTTGCACAATCGGACACTTCCAGCGCAACACGAATATGATGATTATAAGCCCGTAGTACCCTTAGCTTGAGAAAATTGGTTAAATTTTTTTTTCGTTCAATAAGGCTTTGTAGCGATGTTGCACAATCGGACACTTGCAGCGCAACACGAATATGATGATTATAAGCCCGTAGTACCCTTAGGTTGAGAAAATCGGTCTAAATTTTGTTTCCGTCCAATAACGCTTTATAGCGATGTTGCACAATCGGACACTTCCAGCGCAACACGAATATGATGATTATAAGCCCGTAGTACCCTTAGGTTGAGAAAATCGGTCTAAATTTTGTTTCCGTCCAATAACGCTTTATAGCGATGTTGCACAATCGGACACTTCCAGCGTAACACGAATATGATAATTATAAGCCCGTAGTACCCTTAGGTTGATAAAATTGGTTAAATTTGTGTTTCGTTCAATAACGCTTTGTAGCGATGTTGCACAATCGGACACTTGCAGCGCAACACGAATATGATGATTATAAGCCCGTAGTACCCTTAGGTTGAGAAAATCGGTCTAAATTTTGTTTCCGTCCAATAACGCTTTATAGCGATGTTGCACAATCGGACACTTCCAGCGCAACACGAATATGATGATTATAAGCCCGTAGTACCCTTAGGTTGAGAAAATCGGTCTAAATTTTGTTTTCGTCCAATAACGCTTTATAGCGATGTTGCACAATCGGACACTTGCAGCGCAACACGAAAATGATGGTTATAAGCCCGTAGTACCCTTAGGTTGAGAAAATCGGTCTACATTTTGTTTTCGTCCAATAACGCTTTATAGCGATGTTGCACAATCGGACACTTGCAGCGCAACACGAATATGATGATTATAAGCCCGTAGTACCCTTAGGTTGAAAAAATCGGTTGAATTTTTTTTTCGTTCAATAACGCTTTGTAGCGATGTTGCACAATCGGACACTTGCAGCGCAACACGAATATGATGATTATAAGCCCGTAGTACCCTTAGGTTGAAAAAATCGGTTAAATTTTGTTTTCGTTCAATAAGGCTTTGTAGCGATGTTGCACAATCGGACACTTGCAGCGCGACATGAATATGATGATTATAAGCCCGTAGTACCCTTAGGTTGAGAAAATCGGTCTAAATTTTGTTTTCGTCCAATAACGCTTTATAGCGATGTTGCACAATCGGACACTTCCAGCGTAACACGAATATGATGATTATAAGCCTGTAGTACCCTTAGCATGAGAAAATTGGTTAAATTTTTGTTTCGTTCAATAAGGCTTTGTAACGATGTTGCACAATCGGACACTTTCAGCGTAACACGAATATGATGATTATAAGCCCGTAGTACCCTTAGGTTGAGAAAATCGGTCTAAATTTTGTTTTCGTCTAATAACGCTTTATAGCGATGTTGCACAATCGGACACTTCCAGCGCAACACGAATATGATGATTATAAGCCCGTAGTACCCTTAGGTTGAGAAACTCGGTCTAAATTTTGTTTTCGCCCAGTAACACTTTATAGCGATGTTGCACAATCGGACACTTCCAGCGCAACACGAATATGATGATTATAAGCCCGTAGTACCCTTAGGTTGATAAAATTGCTTAAATTTTGTTTTCGTTCAATAAGGCTTTGTAGCGATGTTGCACAATCGGACACTTGCAGCGCGACACGAATATGATGATTATAAGCCCGTAGTACCCTTAGGTTGATAAAATTGGTTAAATTTTTGTTTCGTTCAATAAGGCTTTGTAGCGATGTTGCACAATCGGACACTTGCAGCGCAACACGAATATGATGATTATAAGCCCGTAGTACCCTTAGCTTGAGAAAATTGGTTAAATTTTTTTCGTTCAATAAGGCTTTGTAGCGATGTTGCACAATCGGACACTTCCAGCGTAACACGAATATGATAATTATAAGCCCGTAGTACCCTTAGGTTGATAAAATTGGTTAAATTTGTGTTTCGTTCAATAACGCTTTGTAGCGATGTTGCACAATCGGACACTTGCAGCGCAACACGAATATGATGATTATAAGCCCGTAGTACCCTTAGGTTGAGAAAATCGGTCTAAATTTTGTTTCCGTCCAATAACGCTTTATAGCGATGTTGCACAATCGGACACTTCCAGCGCAACACGAATATGATGATTATAAGCCCGTAGTACCCTTAGGTTGAGAAAATCGGTCTAAATTTTGTTTTAGACCAATAACGCTTTATAGCGATGTTGCACAATCGGACACTTCCAGCGCAACACGAATATGATGATTATAAGCCCGTAGTACCCTTAGCTTGAGAAAATTGGTTAAATTTTTTTTTCGTTCAATAAGGCTTTGTAGCGATGTTGCACAATCGGACACTAGCAGCGCAACACGAATATGATGATTATAAGCCCGTAGTACCCTTAGGTTGAGAAAATCGGTCTAAATTTTGTTTCCGTCCAATAACGCTTTATAGCGATGTTGCACAATCGGACACTTCCAGCGCAACACGAATATGATGATTATAAGCCCGTAGTACCCTTAGCTTGAGAAAATTGGTTAAATTTTTTTCGTTCAATAAGGCTTTGTAGCGATGTTGCACAATCGGACACTTCCAGCGTAACACGAATATGATAATTATAAGCCTGCAGTACCCTTAGCATGAGAAAATTGGTTAAATTTTTGTTTCGTTCAATAACGCTTTGTAGCGATGTTGCACAATCCGACACTTCCAGCGCAACACGAATATGATGATTATAAGCCCGTAGTACCCTTAGGTTGAGAAAATCGGTCTAAATTTTGTTTTCGTCTAATAACGCTTTATAGCGATGTTGCACAATCGGACACTTCCAGCGCAACACGAATATGATGATTATAAGCCCGTAGTACCCTTAGGTTGAGAAACTCGGTCTAAATTTTGTTTTCGTCCAGTAACACTTTATAGCGATGTTGCACAATCGGACAGTTCCAGCGCAACACGAATATGATGATTATAAGCCCGTAGTACCCTTAGGTTGATAAAATTGCTTAAATTTTTTTTTCGTTCAATAAGGCTTTGTAGCGATGTTGCACAATCGGACACTTGCAGCGCGACACGAATATGATGATTATAAGCCCGTAGTACCCTTATGTTGAGAAAATTGGTTAAATTTTGTTTCGTTCAATAAGGCTTTGTAGCGATGTTGCAGAATCGGACACTTCCAGCGTAACACGAATGTGATAATTATAAGCCCGTAGTACCCTTAGCTTGAGAAAATTGGTTAAATTTTTGTTTCGTTCAATAAGGCTTTGTAGCGATGTTGCACAATCGGACACTTCCAGCGTAACACGAATAAGATGATTATAAGCCTGCAGTACCCGTAGCATGAGAAAATTGGTTAAATTTTTGTTTCGTTCAATAAGGCTTTGTAACGATGTTGCACAATCGGACACTTTCAGCGCAACACGAATATGATGATTATAAGCCCGTAGTACCCTTAGGTTGAGAAAATCGGTCTAAATTTTGTTTTCGTCTAATAACGCTTTATAGCGATGTTGCACAATCGGACACTTCCAGCGCAACACGAATATGATGATTATAAGCCCGTAGTACCCTTAGGTTGAGAAACTCGGTCTAAATTTTGTTTTCGTCCAGTAACACTTTATAGCGATGTTGCACAATCGGACACTTCCAGCGCAACACGAATATGATGATTATAAGCCCGTAGTACCCTTAGGTTGATAAAATTGCTTAAATTTTTTTTTCGTTCAATAAGGCTTTGTAGCGATGTTGCACAATCGGACACTTGCAGCGCGACACGAATATGATGATTATAAGCCCGTAGTACCCTTATGTTGAGAAAATTGGTTAAATTTTGTTGAGTTCAATACCGCTTTGTTGCGATGTTGAACAATCGGAAACTTCCCGCGCAACACGAATATGATGATTATAAGCCCGTAGTACCCTTAGGTTGAGAAACTCGGTCTAAATTTTGTTTTCGTCCAGTAACGCTTTATAGCGATGTTGCACAATCGGACACTTCCAGCGCAACACGAATATGATGATTATAAGCCCGTAGTACCCTTAGGTTGATAAAATTGCTTAAATTTTTTTTTCGTTCAATAACGCTTTGTAACGATGTTGCACAATCGGACACTTGCAGCGCAACACGAATATGATGATTATAAGCCCGTAGTACCCTTAGGTTGATAAAATTGGTTAAATTTTTGTTTCGTTCAATAAGGCTTTGTAGCGATGTTGCACAATCGGACACTTGCAGCGCAACACGAATATGATGATTATAAGCCCGTAGTACCCTTAGCTTGAGAAAATTGGTTAAATTTTTTTCGTTCAATAAGGCTTTGTAGCGATGTTGCACAATCGGACACTTCCAGCGTAACACGAATATGATAATTATAAGCCCGTAGTACCCTTAGGTTGATAAAATTGGTTAAATTTGTGTTTCGTTCAATAACGCTTTGTAGCGATGTTGCACAATCGGACACTTGCAGCGCAACACGAATATGATGATTATAAGCCCGTAGTACCCTTAGGTTGAGAAAATCGGTCTAAATTTTGTTTCCGTCCAATAACGCTTTATAGCGATGTTGCACAATCGGACACTTCCAGCGCAACACGAATATGATGATTATAAGCCCGTAGTACCCTTAGGTTGAGAAAATCGGTCTAAATTTTGTTTTAGACCAATAACGCTTTATAGCGATGTTGCACAATCGGACACTTCCAGCGCAACACGAATATGATGATTATAAGCCCGTAGTACCCTTAGCTTGAGAAAATTGGTTAAATTTTTTTTTCGTTCAATAAGGCTTTGTAGCGATGTTGCACAATCGGACACTTGCAGCGCAACACGAATATGATGATTATAAGCCCGTAGTACCCTTAGGTTGAGAAAATCGGTCTAAATTTTGTTTCCGTCCAATAACGCTTTATAGCGATGTTGCACAATCGGACACTTCCAGCGCAACACGAATATGATGATTATAAGCCCGTAGTACCCTTAGGTTGAGAAACTCGGTCTAAATTTTGTTTTCGTCCAGTAACACTTTATAGCGATGTTGCACAATCGGACACTTCCAGCGCAACACGAATATGATGATTATAAGCCCGTAGTACCCTTAGGTTGATAAAATTGCTTAAATTTTTTTTTCGTTCAATAAGGCTTTGTAGCGATGTTGCACAATCGGACACTTGCAGCGCAACCCGAATATGATAATTATAAGCCCGTAGTACCCTTAGGTTGATAAAATTGCTTAAATTTGTTTTTCGTTCAATAAGGCTTTGTAGCGATGTTGCAGAATCGGACACTTCCAGCGTAACACGAATGTGATAATTATAAGCCCGTAGTACCCTTAGCTTGAGAAAATTGGTTAAATTTTTGTTTCGTTCAATAAGGCTTTGTAGCGATGTTGCACAATCGGACACTTCCAGCGTAACACGAATATGATGATTATAAGCCTGCAGTACCCTTAGCATGAGAAAATTGGTTAAATTTTTGTTTCGTTCAATAAGGCTTTGTAACGATGTTGCACAATCGGACACTTTCAGCGCAACACGAATATGATGATTATAAGCCCGTAGTACCCTTAGGTTGATAAAATTGGTTAAATTTGTGTTTCGTTCAATAACGCTTTGTAGCGATGTTGCACAATCGGACACTTGCAGCGCAACACGAATATGATGATTATAAGCCCGTAGTACCCTTAGGTTGAGAAAATCGGTCTAAATTTTGTTTCCGTCCAATAACGCTTTATAGCGATGTTGCACAATCGGACACTTCCAGCGCAACACGAATATGATGATTATAAGCCCGTAGTACCCTTAGGTTGAGAAAATCGGTCTAAATTTTGTTTTAGACCAATAACGCTTTATAGCGATGTTGCACAATCGGACACTTCCAGCGCAACACGAATATGATGATTATAAGCCCGTAGTACCCTTAGCTTGAGAAAATTGGTTAAATTTTTTTTTCGTTCAATAAGGCTTTGTAGCGATGTTGCACAATCGGACACTTGCAGCGCAACACGAATATGATGATTATAAGCCCGTAGTACCCTTAGGTTGAGAAAATCGGTCTAAATTTTGTTTCCGTCCAATAACGCTTTATAGCGATGTTGCACAATCGGACACTTCCAGCGCAACACGAATATGATGATTATAAGCCCGTAGTACCCTTAGCTTGAGAAAATTGGTTAAATTTTTTTCGTTCAATAAGGCTTTGTAGCGATGTTGCACAATCGGACACTTCCAGCGTAACACGAATATGATAATTATAAGCCTGCAGTACCCTTAGCATGAGAAAATTGGTTAAATTTTTGTTTCGTTCAATAACGCTTTGTAGCGATGTTGCACAATCCGACACTTCCAGCGCAACACGAATATGATGATTATAAGCCCGTAGTACCCTTAGGTTGAGAAAATCGGTCTAAATTTTGTTTTCGTCTAATAACGCTTTATAGCGATGTTGCACAATCGGACACTTCCAGCGCAACACGAATATGATGATTATAAGCCCGTAGTACCCTTAGGTTGAGAAACTCGGTCTAAATTTTGTTTTCGTCCAGTAACACTTTATAGCGATGTTGCACAATCGGACACTTCCAGCGCAACACGAATATGATGATTATAAGCCCGTAGTACCCTTAGCTTGAGAAAATTGGTTAAATTTTTTTTTCGTTCAATAAGGCTTTGTAGCGATGTTGCACAATCGGACACTTGCAGCGCAACACGAATATGATGATTATAAGCCCGTAGTACCCTTAGGTTGAGAAAATCGGTCTAAATTTTGTTTCCGTCCAATAACGCTTTATAGCGATGTTGCACAATCGGACACTTCCAGCGCAACACGAATATGATGATTATAAGCCCGTAGTACCCTTAGCTTGAGAAAATTGGTTAAATTTTTTTCGTTCAATAAGGCTTTGTAGCGATGTTGCACAATCGGACACTTCCAGCGTAACACGAATATGATAATTATAAGCCTGCAGTACCCTTAGCATGAGAAAATTGGTTAAATTTTTGTTTCGTTCAATAACGCTTTGTAGCGATGTTGCACAATCCGACACTTCCAGCGCAACACGAATATGATGATTATAAGCCCGTAGTACCCTTAGGTTGAGAAAATCGGTCTAAATTTTGTTTTCGTCTAATAACGCTTTATAGCGATGTTGCACAATCGGACACTTCCAGCGCAACACGAATATGATGATTATAAGCCCGTAGTACCCTTAGGTTGAGAAACTCGGTCTAAATTTTGTTTTCGTCCAGTAACACTTTATAGCGATGTTGCACAATCGGACACTTCCAGCGCAACACGAATATGATGATTATAAGCCCGTAGTACCCTTAGGTTGATAAAATTGCTTAAATTTTTTTTTCGTTCAATAAGGCTTTGTAGCGATGTTGCACAATCGGACACTTGCAGCGCAACACGAATATGATAATTATAAGCCCGTAGTACCCTTAGGTTGATAAAATTGCTTAAATTTGTTTTTCGTTCAATAAGGCTTTGTAGCGATGTTGCAGAATCGGACACTTCCAGCGTAACACGAATGTGATAATTATAAGCCCGTAGTACCCTTAGCTTGAGAAAATTGGTTAAATTTTTGTTTCGTTCAATAAGGCTTTGTAGCGATGTTGCACAATCGGACACTTCCAGCGTAACACGAATATGATGATTATAAGCCTGCAGTACCCTTAGCATGAGAAAATTGGTTAAATTTTTGTTTCGTTCAATAAGGCTTTGTAACGATGTTGCACAATCGGACACTTTCAGCGCAACACGAATATGATGATTATAAGCCCGTAGTACCCTTAGGTTGATAAAATTGGTTAAATTTGTGTTTCGTTCAATAACGCTTTGTAGCGATGTTGCACAATCGGACACTTGCAGCGCAACACGAATATGATGATTATAAGCCCGTAGTACCCTTAGGTTGAGAAAATCGGTCTAAATTTTGTTTCCGTCCAATAACGCTTTATAGCGATGTTGCACAATCGGACACTTCCAGCGCAACACGAATATGATGATTATAAGCCCGTAGTACCCTTAGGTTGAGAAAATCGGTCTAAATTTTGTTTTAGACCAATAACGCTTTATAGCGATGTTGCACAATCGGACACTTCCAGCGCAACACGAATATGATGATTATAAGCCCGTAGTACCCTTAGCTTGAGAAAATTGGTTAAATTTTTTTTTCGTTCAATAAGGCTTTGTAGCGATGTTGCACAATCGGACACTTGCAGCGCAACACGAATATGATGATTATAAGCCCGTAGTACCCTTAGGTTGAGAAAATCGGTCTAAATTTTGTTTCCGTCCAATAACGCTTTATAGCGATGTTGCACAATCGGACACTTCCAGCGCAACACGAATATGATGATTATAAGCCCGTAGTACCCTTAGCTTGAGAAAATTGGTTAAATTTTTTTCGTTCAATAAGGCTTTGTAGCGATGTTGCACAATCGGACACTTCCAGCGTAACACGAATATGATAATTATAAGCCTGCAGTACCCTTAGCATGAGAAAATTGGTTAAATTTTTGTTTCGTTCAATAACGCTTTGTAGCGATGTTGCACAATCCGACACTTCCAGCGCAACACGAATATGATGATTATAAGCCCGTAGTACCCTTAGGTTGAGAAAATCGGTCTAAATTTTGTTTTCGTCTAATAACGCTTTATAGCGATGTTGCACAATCGGACACTTCCAGCGCAACACGAATATGATGATTATAAGCCCGTAGTACCCTTAGGTTGAGAAACTCGGTCTAAATTTTGTTTTCGTCCAGTAACACTTTATAGCGATGTTGCACAATCGGACACTTCCAGCGCAACACGAATATGATGATTATAAGCCCGTAGTACCCTTAGGTTGATAAAATTGCTTAAATTTTTTTTTCGTTCAATAAGGCTTTGTAGCGATGTTGCACAATCGGACACTTGCAGCGCGACACGAATATGATGATTATAAGCCCGTAGTACCCTTATGTTGAGAAAATTGGTTAAATTTTGTTTCGTTCAATAAGGCTTTGTAGCGATGTTGCACAATCGGACACTTGCAGCGCAACACGAATATGATAATTATAAGCCCGTAGTACCCTTAGGTTGATAAAATTGCTTAAATTTGTTTTTCGTTCAATAAGGCTTTGTAGCGATGTTGCAGAATCGGACACTTCCAGCGTAACACGAATGTGATAATTATAAGCCCGTAGTACCCTTAGCTTGAGAAAATTGGTTAAATTTTTGTTTCGTTCAATAAGGCTTTGTAGCGATGTTGCACAATCGGACACTTCCAGCGTAACACGAATATGATGATTATAAGCCTGCAGTACCCTTAGCATGAGAAAATTGGTTAAATTTTTGTTTCGTTCAATAAGGCTTTGTAACGATGTTGCACAATCAGACACTTTCAGCGCAACACGAATATGATGATTATAAGCCCGTAGTACCCTTAGGTTGAGAAAATCGGTCTAAATTTTGTTTTCGTCTAATAACGCTTTATAGCGATGTTGCACAATCGGACACTTCCAGCGCAACACGAATATGATGATTATAAGCCCGTAGTACCCTTAGGTTGAGAAACTCGGTCTAAATTTTGTTTTCGTCCACTAACACTTTATAGCGATGTTGCACAATCGGACACTTCCAGCGCAACACGAATATGATGATTATAAGCCCGTAGTACCCTTAGGTTGATAAAATTGCTTAAATTTTTTTTTCGTTCAATAAGGCTTTGTAGCGATGTTTCACAATCGGACACTTGCAGCGCGACACGAATATGATGATTATAAGCCCGTAGTACCCTTATGTTGAGAAAATTGGTTAAATTTTGTTGAGTTCAATACCGCTTTGTTGCGATGTTGAACAATCGGAAACTTCCCGCGCAACACGAATATGATGATTATAAGCCCGTAGTACCCTTAGGTTGAGAAACTCGGTCTAAATTTTGTTTTCGTCCAGTAACGCTTTATAGCGATGTTGCACAATCGGACACTTCCAGCGCAACACGAATATGATGATTATAAGCCCGTAGTACCCTTAGGTTGATAAAATTGCTTAAATTTTTTTTTCGTTCAATAACGCTTTGTAACGATGTTGCACAATCGGACACTTGCAGCGCAACACGAATATGATGATTATAAGCCCGTAGTACCCTTAGCTTGAGAAAATTGGTTAAATTTTTTTCGTTCAATAAGGCTTTGTAGCGATGTTGCACAATCGGACACTTCCAGCGTAACACGAATATGATAATTATAAGCCCGTAGTACCCTTAGGTTGATAAAATTGGTTAAATTTTTGTTTCGTTCAATAACGCTTTGTAGCGATGTTGCACAATCGGACACTTGCAGCGCAACACGAATATGATGATTATAAGCCCGTAGTACCCTTAGGTTGACAAAATCGGTCGAAATTTTTTTTCGTCCCATAAGGCTTTGTAGCGATGTCTCGCAATCGGACACTTGCAGCGCAACACGAATATGATGACTATAAGCCCGTAGTACCCTTAGCTTGAGAAAATAGGTTAAATTTTTTTTTCGTTCAATAAGGCTTTGTAGCGATGTTGCACAATCGGACACTTCCAGCGTAACACGAATATGATGATTATAAGCCTGCAGTACCCTTAGCATGAGAAAATTGGTTAAATTTTTGTTTCGTTCAATAAGGCTTTGTAACGATGTTGCACAATCGGACACTTTCAGCGCAACACGAATATGATGATTATAAGCCCGTAGTACCCTTAGGTTGAGAAAATCGGTCTAAATTTTGTTTTCGTCTAATAACGCTTTATAGCGATGTTGCACAATCGGACACTTCCAGCGCAACACGAATATGATGATTATAAGCCCGTAGTACCCTTAGGTTGAGAAACTCGGTCTAAATTTTGTTTTCGTCCAGTAACACTTTATAGCGATGTTGCACAATCGGACACTTCCAGCGCAACACGAATATGATGATTATAAGCCCGTAGTACGCTTAGGTTGATAAAATTGCTTAAATTTTTTTTTCGTTCAATAAGGCTTTGTAGCGATGTTGCACAATCGGACACTTGCAGCGCGACACGAATATGATGATTATAAGCCCGTAGTACCCTTATGTTGAGAAAATTGGTTAAATTTTGTTGAGTTCAATACCGCTTTGTTGCGATGTTGAACAATCGGAAACTTCCCGCGCAACACGAATATGATGATTATAAGCCCGTAGTACCCTTAGGTTGATAAAATTGGTTAAATTTTTGTTTCGTTCAATAAGGCTTTGTAGCGATGTTGCACAATCGGACACTTGCAGCGCAACACGAATATGATGATTATAAGCCCGTAGTACCCTTAGCTTGAGAAAATTGGTTAAATTTTTTTCGTTCAATAAGGCTTTGTAGCGATGTTGCACAATCGGACACTTCCAGCGTAACACGAATATGATAATTATAAGCCCGTAGTACCCTTAGGTTGATAAAATTGGTTAAATTTGTGTTTCGTTCAATAACGCTTTGTAGCGATGTTGCACAATCGGACACTTGCAGCGCAACACGAATATGATGATTATAAGCCCGTAGTACCCTTAGGTTGAGAAAATCGGTCTAAATTTTGTTTCCGTCCAATAACGCTTTATAGCGATGTTGCACAATCGGACACTTCCAGCGCAACACGAATATGATGATTATAAGCCCGTAGTACCCTTAGGTTGAGAAAATCGGTCTAAATTTTGTTTTCGTCCAATAACGCTTTATAGCGATGTTGCACAATCGGACACTTCCAGCGCAACACGAATATGATGATTATAAGCCCGTAGTACCCTTAGCTTGAGAAAATTGGTTAAATTTTTTTTTCGTTCAATAAGGCTTTGTAGCGATGTTGCACAATCGGACACTTGCAGCGCAAGACGAATATGATGATTATAAGCCCGTAGTACCCTTAGGTTGAGAAAATCGGTCTAAATTTTGTTTCCGTCCAATAACGCTTTATAGCGATGTTGCACAATCGGACACTTCCAGCGCAACACGAATATGATGATTATAAGCCCGTAGTACCCTTAGCTTGAGAAAATTGGTTAAATTTTTTTCGTTCAATAAGGCTTTGTAGCGATGTTGCACAATCGGACACTTCCAGCGTAACACGAATATGATAATTATAAGCCCGTAGTACCCTTAGGTTGAGAAAATTGGTTAAATTTTTGTTTCGTTCAATAACGCTTTGTAGCGATGTTGCACAATCCGACACTTCCAGCGCAACACGAATATGATGATTATAAGCCCGTAGTACCCTTAGCTTGAGAAAATTGGTTAAATTTTTTTTTCGTTCAATAAGGCTTTGTAGCGATGTTGCACAATCGGACACTTGCAGCGCAACACGAATATGATGATTATAAGCCCGTAGTACCCTTAGGTTGAGAAAATCGGTCTAAATTTTGTTTTCGTCCAATAACGCTTTATAGCGATGTTGCACAATCGGACACTTGCAGCGCAACACGAAAATGATGGTTATAAGCCCGTAGTACCCTTAGGTTGAGAAAATCGGTCTACATTTTGTTTTCGTCCAATAACGCTTTATAGCGATGTTGCACAATCGGACACTTGCAGCGCAACACGAATATGATGATTATAAGCCCGTAGTACCCTTAGGTTGAAAAAATCGGTTGAATTTTTTTTTCGTTCAATAACGCTTTGTAGCGATGTTGCACAATCGGACACTTCCAGCGTAACACGAATATGATAATTATAAGCCCGTAGTACCCTTAGGTTGATAAAATTGGTTAAATTTGTGTTTCGTTCAATAACGCTTTGTAGCGATGTTGCACAATCGGACACTTGCAGCGCAACACGAATATGATGATTATAAGCCCGTAGTACCCTTAGGTTGAGAAAATCGGTCTAAATTTTGTTTCCGTCCAATAACGCTTTATAGCGATGTTGCACAATCGGACACTTCCAGCGCAACACGAATATGATGATTATAAGCCCGTAGTACCCTTAGGTTGAGAAAATCGGTCTAAATTTTGTTTTCGTCCAATAACGCTTTATAGCGATGTTGCACAATCGGACACTTCCAGCGCAACACGAATATGATGATTATAAGCCCGTAGTACCCTTAGCTTGAGAAAATTGGTTAAATTTGTTTTTCGTTCAATAAGGCTTTGTAGCGATGTTGCACAATCGGACACTTGCAGCGCAAGACGAATATGATGATTATAAGCCCGTAGTACCCTTAGGTTGAGAAAATCGGTCTAAATTTTGTTTCCGTCCAATAACGCTTTATAGCGATGTTGCACAATCGGACACTTCCAGCGCAACACGAATATGATGATTATAAGCCCGTAGTACCCTTAGCTTGAGAAAATTGGTTAAATTTGTTTCGTTCAATAAGGCTTTGTAGCGATGTTGCACAATCGGACACTTCCAGCGTAACACGAATATGATAATTATAAGCCCGTAGTACCCTTAGGTTGAGAAAATTGGTTAAATTTTTGTTTCGTTCAATAACGCTTTGTAGCGATGTTGCACAATCCGACACTTCCAGCGCAACACGAATATGATGATTATAAGCCCGTAGTACCCTTAGCTTGAGAAAATTGGTTAAATTTTTTTTTCGTTCAATAAGGCTTTGTAGCGATGTTGCACAATCGGACACTTGCAGCGCAACACGAATATGATGATTATAAGCCCGTAGTACCCTTAGGTTGAGAAAATCGGTCTAAATTTTGTTTTCGTCCAATAACGCTTTATAGCGATGTTGCACAATCGGACACTTGCAGCGCAACACGAAAATGATGGTTATAAGCCCGTAGTACCCTTAGGTTGAGAAAATCGGTCTACATTTTGTTTTCGTCCAATAACGCTTTATAGCGATGTTGCACAATCGGACACTTGCAGCGCAACACGAATATGATGATTATAAGCCCGTAGTACCCTTAGGTTGAAAAAATCGGTTGAATTTTTTTTTCGTTCAATAACGCTTTGTAGCGATGTTGCACAATCGGACACTTGCAGCGCAACACGAATATGATGATTATAAGCCCGTAGTACCCTTAGGTTGAAAAAATCGGTTAAATTTTGTTTTCGTTCAATAAGGCTTTGTAGCGATGTTGCACAATCGGACACTTGCAGCGCGACATGAATATGATGATTATAAGCCCGTAGTACCCTTAGGTTGAGAAAATCGGTCTAAATTTTGTTTTCGTCCAATAACGCTTTATAGCGATGTTGCACAATCGGACACTTCCAGCGTAACACGAATATGATGATTATAAGCCTGTAGTACCCTTAGCATGAGAAAATTGGTTAAATTTTTGTTTCGTTCAATAAGGCTTTGTAACGATGTTGCACAATCGGACACTTTCAGCGTAACACGAATATGATGATTATAAGCCCGTAGTACCCTTAGGTTGAGAAAATCGGTCTAAATTTTGTTTTCGTCTAATAACGCTTTATAGCGATGTTGCACAATCGGACACTTCCAGCGCAACACGAATATGATGATTATAAGCCCGTAGTACCCTTAGGTTGAGAAACTCGGTCTAAATTTTGTTTTCGTCCAGTAACACTTTATAGCGATGTTGCACAATCGGACACTTCCAGCGCAACACGAATATGATGATTATAAGCCCGTAGTACCCTTAGGTTGATAAAATTGCTTAAATTTTGTTTTCGTTCAATAAGGCTTTGTAGCGATGTTGCACAATCGGACACTTGCAGCGCGACACGAATATGATGATTATAAGCCCGTAGGACCCTTATGTTGAGAAAATTGGTTAAATTTTGTTGAGTTCAATACCGCTTTGTTGCGATGTTGAACAATCGGAAACTTCCCGCGCAACACGAATATGATGATTATAAGCCCGTAGTACCCTTATGTTGAGAAAATTGGTTAAATTTTGTTGAGTTCAATACCGCTTTGTTGCGATGTTGAACAATCGGAAACTTCCCGCGCAACACGAATATGATGATTATAAGCCCGTAGTACCCTTAGGTTGATAAAATTGGTTAAATTTTTGTTTCGTTCAATAAGGCTTTGTAGCGATGTTGCACAATCGGACACTTGCAGCGCAACACGAATATGATGATTATAAGCCCGTAGTACCCTTAGCTTGAGAAAATTGGTTAAATTTTTTTCGTTCAATAAGGCTTTGTAGCGATGTTGCACAATCGGACACTTCCAGCGTAACACGAATATGATAATTATAAGCCCGTAGTACCCTTAGGTTGATAAAATTGGTTAAATTTGTGTTTCGTTCAATAACGCTTTGTAGCGATGTTGCACAATCGGACACTTGCAGCGCAACACGAATATGATGATTATAAGCCCGTAGTACCCTTAGGTTGAGAAAATCGGTCTAAATTTTGTTTCCGTCCAATAACGCTTTATAGCGATGTTGCACAATCGGACACTTCCAGCGCAACACGAATATGATGATTATAAGCCCGTAGTACCCTTAGGTTGAGAAAATCGGTCTAAATTTTGTTTTCGACCAATAACGCTTTATAGCGATGTTGCACAATCGGACACTTCCAGCGCAACACGAATATGATGATTATAAGCCCGTAGTACCCTTAGCTTGAGAAAATTGGTTAAATTTTTTTTTCGTTCAATAAGGCTTTGTAGCGATGTTGCACAATCGGACACTTGCAGCGCAACACGAATATGATGATTATAAGCCCGTAGTACCCTTAGGTTGAAAAAATCGGTCTAAATTTTGTTTCCGTCCAATAACGCTTTATAGCGATGTTGCACAATCGGACACTTCCAGCGCAACACGAATATGATGATTATAAGCCCGTAGTACCCTTAGCTTGAGAAAATTGGTTAAATTTTTTTCGTTCAATAAGGCTTTGTAGCGATGTTGCACAATCGGACACTTCCAGCGTAACACGAATATGATAATTATAAGCCCGTAGTACCCTTAGGTTGAGAAAATTGGTTAAATTTTTGTTTCGTTCAATAACGCTTTGTAGCGATGTTGCACAATCCGACACTTCCAGCGCAACACGAATATGATGATTATAAGCCCGTAGTACCCTTAGCTTGAGAAAATTGGTTAAATTTGTTTTTCGTTCAATAAGGCTTTGTAGCGATGTTGCACAATCGGACACTCGCAGCGCAACACGAATATGATGATTATAAGCCCGTAGTACCCTTAGGTTGAGAAAATCGGTCTAAATTTTGTTTTCGTCCAATAACGCTTTATAGCGATGTTGCACAATCGGACACTTGCAGCGCAACACGAATATGATGATTATAAGCCCGTAGTACCCTTAGGTTGAAAAAATCGGTTAAATTTTGTTTTCGTTCAATAAGGCTTTGTAGCGATGTTGCACAATCGGACACTTGCAGCGCGACATGAATATGATGATTATAAGCCCGTAGTACCCTTAGGTTGAGAAAATCGGTCTAAATTTTGTTTTCGTCCAATAACGCTTTATAGCGATGTTGCACAATCGGACACTTCCAGCGTAACACGAATATGATGATTATAAGCCTGTAGTACCCTTAGCATGAGAAAATTGGTTTAATTTTTGTTTCGTTCAATAAGGCTTTGTAACGATGTTGCACAATCGGACACTTTCAGCGTAACACGAATATGATGATTATAAGCCCGTAGTACCCTTAGGTTGAGAAAATCGGTCTAAATTTTGTTTTCGTCTAATAACGCTTTATAGCGATGTTGCACAATCGGACACTTCCAGCGCAACACGAATATGATGATTATAAGCCCGTAGTACCCTTAGGTTGAGAAACTCGGTCTAAATTTTGTTTTCGTCCAGTAACACTTTATAGCGATGTTGCACAATCGGACACTTCCAGCGCAACACGAATATGATGATTATAAGCCCGTAGTACCCTTAGGTTGATAAAATTGCTTAAATTTTGTTTTCGTTCAATAAGGCTTTGTAGCGATGTTGCACAATCGGACACTTGCAGCGCGACACGAATATGATGATTATAAGCCCGTAGGACCCTTATGTTGAGAAAATTGGTTAAATTTTGTTGAGTTCAATACCGCTTTGTTGCGATGTTGAACAAGTGGAAACTTCCCGCGCAACACGAATATGATGATTATAAGCCCGTAGTACCCTTAGGTTGATAAAATTGGTTAAATTTTTGTTTCGTTCAATAAGGCTTTGTAGCGATGTTGCACAATCGGACACTTGCAGCGCAACACGAATATAATGATTATAAGCCCGTAGTACCCTTAGCTTGAGAAAATTGGTTAAATTTTTTTCGTTCAATAAGGCTTTGTAGCGATGTTGCACAATCGGACACTTCCAGCGTAACACGAATATGATAATTATAAGCCCGTAGTACCCTTAGGTTGATAAAATTGGTTAAATTTGTGTTTCGTTCAATAACGCTTTGTAGCGATGTTGCACAATCGGACACTTGCAGCGCAACACGAATATGATGATTATAAGCCCGTAGTACCCTTAGGTTGAGAAAATCGGTCTAAATTTTGTTTCCGTCCAATAACGCTTTATAGCGATGTTGCACAATCGGACACTTCCAGCGCAACACGAATATGATGATTATAAGCCCGTAGTACCCTTAGGTTGAGAAAATCGGTCTAAATTTTGTTTTCGTCCAATAACGCTTTATAGCGATGTTGCACAATCGGACACTTCCAGCGCAACACGAATATGATGATTATAAGCCCGTAGTACCCTTAGGTTGAGAAAATCGGTCTAAATTTTGTTTCCGTCCAATAACGCTTTATAGCGATGTTGCACAATCGGACACTTCCAGCGCAACACGAATATGATGATTATAAGCCCGTAGTACCCTTAGCTTGAGAAAATTGGTTAAATTTGTTTCGTTCAATAAGGCTTTGTAGCGATGTTGCACAATCGGACACTTCCAGCGTAACACGAATATGATAATTATAAGCCCGTAGTACCCTTAGGTTGAGAAAATTGGTTAAATTTTTGTTTCGTTCAATAACGCTTTGTAGCGATGTTGCACAATCCGACACTTCCAGCGCAACACGAATATGATGATTATAAGCCCGTAGTACCCTTAGCTTGAGAAAATTGGTTAAATTTGTTTTTCGTTCAATAAGGCTTTGTAGCGATGTTGCACAATCGGACACTTGCAGCGCAACACGAATATGATGATTATAAGCCCGTAGTACCCTTAGGTTGAGAAAATCGGTCTAAATTTTGTTTTCGTCCAATAACGCTTTATAGCGATGTTGCACAATCGGACACTTGCAGCGCAACACGAATATGATGATTATAAGCACGTAGTACCCTTAGGTTGACAAAATCGGTCGAAATTTTCTTTCGTCCAATAAGGCTTTGTAGCGATGTCTCGCAATCGGACACTTGCAGCGCAACAGGAATATGATGATTATAAGCCCGTAGTACCCTTAGGTTGCTAAAATTGCTTAAATTTTTTTTTCGTTCAATAACGCTTTGTAGCGTTGTTGCACAATCGGACGCTTGCAGCGCAACACGAATATGATGATTATAAGCCCGTAGTACCCTTAGCTTGAGAAAATTGGTTAATTTTTTTTTTCATTCAATAAGGCTTTGTAGCGATGTTTCACAATCGGACACTTGCAGCGCAACACGAAAATGATGGTTATAAGCCCGTAGTACCCTTAGGTTGAGAAAATCGGTCTACATTTTGTTTTCGTCCAATAACGCTTTATAGCGATGTTGCACAATCGGACACTTGCGGCGCAACACGAATATGATGATTATAAGCCCGTAGTACCCTTAGGTTGAAAAAATCGGTTGAATTTTTTTTTCGTTCAATAACGCTTTGTAGCGATGTTGCACAATCGGACACTTGCAGCGCTACACGAATATGATGATTATAAGCCCGTAGT
This sequence comes from Netelia virgata, assembly GCA_951802705.1. Taxonomy (NCBI): domain Eukaryota; kingdom Metazoa; phylum Arthropoda; class Insecta; order Hymenoptera; family Ichneumonidae; genus Netelia; species Netelia virgata. Next base: position 31,353,289 of record OX637863.1, on the reverse strand, counting down.
ACCCTTAGGTTGAAAAAATCGGTTAAATTTTGTTTTCGTTCAATAAGGCTTTGTAGCGATGTTGCACAATCGGACACTTGCAGCGCCACATGAATATGATGATTATAAGCCCGTAGTACCCTTAGGTTGAGAAAATCGGTCTAAATTTTGTTTTCGTCCAGTAACACTTTATAGCGATGTTGCACAATCGGACACTTCCAGCGCAACACGAATATGATGATTATAAGCCCGTAGTACCCTTAGGTTGATAAAATTGCTTAAATTTTGTTTTCGTTCAATAAGGCTTTGTAGCGATGTTGCACAATCGGACACTTGCAGCGCGACACGAATATGATGATTATAAGCCCGTAGGACCCTTATGTTGAGAAAATTGGTTAAATTTTGTTGAGTTCAATACCGCCTTGTTGCGATGTTGAACAATCGGAAACTTCCCGCGCAACACGAATATGATGATTATAAGCCCGTAGTACCCTTAGGTTGATAAAATTGGTTAAATTTTTGTTTCGTTCAATAAGGCTTTGTAGCGATGTTGCACAATCGGACACTTCCAGCGCAACACGAATATGATGATTATAAGCCCGTAGTACCCTTAGGTTGAGAAAATCGGTCTAAATTTTGTTTTCGTCCAATAACGCTTTATAGCGATGTTGCACAATCGGACACTTCCAGCGTAACACGAATATGATGATTATAAGCCCGTAGTACCCTTAGCTTGAGAAAATTGGTTAAATTTTTTTTTCGTTCAATAAGGCTTTGTAACGATGTTGCACAATCGGACACTTTCAGCGTAACACGAATATGATGATTATAAGCCCGTAGTACCCTTAGGTTGAGAAAATCGGTCTAAATTTTGTTTTCGTCTAATAACGCTTTATAGCGATGTTGCACAATCGGACACTTCCAGCGCAACACGAATATGATGATTATAAGCCCGTAGTACCCTTAGATTGAGAAACTCGGTCTAAATTTTGTTTTCGTCCAGTAACACTTTATAGCGATGTTGCACAATCGGACACTTCCAGCGCAACACGAATATGATGATTATAAGCCCGTAGTACCCTTAGGTTGATAAAATTGCTTAAATTTTGTTTTCGTTCAATAAGGCTTTGTAGCGATGTTGCACAATCGGACACTTGCAGCGCGACACGAATATGATGATTATAAGCCCGTAGTACCCTTATGTTGAGAAAATTGGTTAAATTTTGTTGAGTTCAATACCGCTTTGTTGCGATGTTTAACAATCGGAAACTTCCCGCGCAACACGAATATGATGATTATAAGCCCGTAGTACCCTTAGGTTGATAAAATTGGTTAAATTTTTCTTTCGGTCAATAAGCCTTTGTAGCGATGTTGCACAATCGGACACTTGCAGCGCAACACGAATATGATGATTATAAGCCCGTAGTACCCTTAGCTTGAGAAAATTGGTTAAATTTTTTTCGTTCAATAAGGCTTTGTAGCGATGTTGCACAATCGGACACTTCCAGCGTAACACGAATATGATAATTATAAGCCCGTAGTACCCTTAGGTTGATAAAATTGGTTAAATTTTTGTTTCGTTCAATAACGCTTTGTAGCGATGTTGCACAATCGGACACTTGCAGCGCAACACGAATATGATGATTATAAGCCCGTCGTACCCTTAGGTTGAGAAAATCGGTCTAAATTTTGTTTCCGTCCAATAACGCTTTATAGCGATGGTGCACAATCGGACACTTCCAGCGCAACACGAATATGATGATTATAAGCCCGTAGTACCCTTAGGTTGAGAAAATCGGTCTAAATTTTGTTTTCGTCCAATAACGCTTTATAGCGATGTTGCACAATCGGACACTTCCAGCGCAACACGAATATGATGATTATAAGCCCGTAGTACCCTTAGCTTGAGAAAATTGGTTAATTTTTTTTTTCGTTCAATAAGGCTTTGTAGCGATGTTGCACAATCCGACACTTCCAGCGCAACACGAATATGATGATTATAAGCCCGTAGTACCCTTAGCTTGAGAAAATTGGTTAAATTTTTTTCGTTCAATAAGGCTTTGTAGCGATGTTGCACAATCGGACACTTCCAGCGCAACACGAATATGATGATTATAAGCCCGTAGTACCCTTAGGTTGAGAAAATCGGTCTAAATTTTGTTTTCGTCCAATAACGCTTTATAGCGATGTTGCACAATCGGACACTTCCAGCGCAACACGAATATGATGATTATAAGCCCGTAGTACCCTTAGCTTGAGAAAATTGGTTAAATTTTTTTTTCGTTCAATAAGGCTTTGTAGCGATGTTGCACAATCGGACACTTCCAGCGTAACACGAATATGATGATTATAAGCCTGTAGTACCTTTAGCATGAGAAAATTGGTTAAATTTTTGTTTCGTTCAATAAGGCTTTGTAACGATGTTGCACAATCGGACACTTTCAGCGTAACACGAATATGATGATTATAAGCCCGTAGTACCCTTAGGTTGAGAAAATCGGTCTAAATTTTGTTTTCGTCTAATAACGCTTTATAGCGATGTTGCACAATCGGACACTTCCAGCGCAACACGAATATGATGATTATAAGCCCGTAGTACCCTTAGATTGAGAAACTCGGTCTAAATTTTGTTTTCGTCCAGTAACACTTTATAGCGATGTTGCACAATCGGACACTTCCAGCGCAACACGAATATGATGATTATAAGCCCGTAGTACCCTTAGGTTGATAAAATTGCTTAAATTTTGTTTTCGTTCAATAAGGCTTTGTAGCGATGTTGCACAATCGGACACTTGCAGCGCGACACGAATATGATGATTATAAGCCCGTAGTACCCTTATGTTGAGAAAATTGGTTAAATTTTGTTGAGTTCAATACCGCTTTGTTGCGATGTTTAACAATCGGAAACTTCCCGCGCAACACGAATATGATGATTATAAGCCCGTAGTACCCTTAGGTTGATAAAATTGGTTAAATTTTTCTTTCGGTCAATAAGCCTTTGTAGCGATGTTGCACAATCGGACACTTGCAGCGCAACACGAATATGATGATTATAAGCCCGTAGTACCCTTAGCTTGAGAAAATTGGTTAAATTTTTTTCGTTCAATAAGGCTTTGTAGCGATGTTGCACAATCGGACACTTCCAGCGTAACACGAATATGATAATTATAAGCCCGTAGTACCCTTAGGTTGATAAAATTGGTTAAATTTTTGTTTCGTTCAATAACGCTTTGTAGCGATGTTGCACAATCGGACACTTGCAGCGCAACACGAATATGATGATTATAAGCCCGTCGTACCCTTAGGTTGAGTAAATCGGTCTAAATTTTGTTTCCGTCCAATAACGCTTTATAGCGATGGTGCACAATCGGACACTTCCAGCGCAACACGAATATGATGATTATAAGCCCGTAGTACCCTTAGGTTGAGAAAATCGGTCTAAATTTTGTTTTCGTCCAATAACGCTTTATAGCGATGTTGCACAATCGGACACTTCCAGCGCAACACGAATATGATGATTATAAGCCCGTAGTACCCTTAGCTTGAGAAAATTGGTTAATTTTTTTTTTCGTTCAATAAGGCTTTGTAGCGATGTTGCACAATCCGACACTTCCAGCGCAACACGAATATGATGATTATAAGCCCGTAGTACCCTTAGCTTGAGAAAATTGGTTAAATTTTTTTTTCGTTCAATAAGGCTTTGTAGCGATGTTGCACAATCGGACACTTGCAGCGCAACACGAATATGATGATTATAAGCCCGTAGTACCCTTAGGTTGAGAAAATCGGTCTAAATTTTGTTTTCGTCCAATAACGCTTTATAGCGATGTTGCACAATCGGACACTTGCAGCGCAACAGGAATATGATGATTATAAGCCCGTAGTACCCTTAGGTTGCTAAAATTGCTTAAATTTTTTTTTCGTTCAATAACGCTTTGTAGCGTTGTTGCACAATCGGACGCTTGCAGCGCAACACGAATATGATGATTATAAGCCCGTAGTACCCTTAGCTTGAGAAAATTGGTTAATTTTTTTTTTCGTTCAATAAGGCTTTGTAGCGATGTTTCACAATCGGACACTTGCAGCGCAACACGAAAATGATGGTTATAAGCCCGTAGTACCCTTAGGTTGAGAAAATCGGTCTACATTTTGTTTTCGTCCAATAACGCTTTATAGCGATGTTGCACAATCGGACACTTGCAGCGCAACACGAATATGATGATTATAAGCCCGTAGTACCCTTAGGTTGAAAAAATCGGTTGAATTTTTTTTTCGTTCAATAACGCTTTGTAGCGATGTTGCACAATCGGACACTTGCAGCGCAACACGAATATGATGATTATAAGCCCGTAGTACCCTTAGGTTGAAAAAATCGGTTAAATTTTGTTTTCGTTCAATAAGGCTTTGTAGCGATGTTGTACAATCGGACACTTGCAGCGCGACATGAATATGTTGATTATAAGCCCGTAGTACCCTTAGGTTGAGAAAATCGGTCTAAATTTTGTTTTCGTCCAATAACGCTTTATAGCGATGTTGCACAATCGGACACTTCCAGCGTAACACGAATATGATGATTATAAGCCTGTAGTACCCTTAGCATGAGAAAATTGGTTAAATTTTTGTTTCGTTCAATAAGGCTTTGTAACGATGTTGCACAATCGGACACTTTCAGCGTAACACGAATATGATGATTATAAGCCCGTAGTACCCTTAGGTTGAGAAAATCGGTCTAAATTTTGTTTTCGTCTAATAACGCTTTATAGCGATGTTGCACAATCGGACACTTCCAGCGCAACACGAATATGATGATTATAAGCCCGTAGTACCCTTAGGTTGAGAAACTCGGTCTAAATTTTGTTTTCGTCCAGTAACACTTTATAGCGATGTTGCACAATCGGACACTTCCAGCGCAACACGAATATGATGATTATAAGCCCGTAGTACCCTTAGGTTGATAAAATTGCTTAAATTTTGTTTTCGTTCGATAAGGCTTTGTAGCGATGTTGCACAATCGGACACTTGCAGCGCGACACGAATATGATGATTATAAGCCCGTAGTACCCTTAGGTTGATAAAATTGGTTAAATTTTTGTTTCGTTCAATAAGGCTTTGTAGCGATGTTGCACAATCGGACACTTCCAGCGCAACACGAATATGATGATTATAAGCCCGTAGTACCCTTAGGTTGAGAAAATCGGTCTAAATTTTGTTTTCGTCCAATAACGCTTTATAGCGATGTTGCACAATCGGACACTTCCAGCGCAACACGAATATGATGATTATAAGCCCGTAGTACCCTTAGCTTGAGAAAATTAGTTAAATTTTTTTTCCGTTCAATAACGCTTTGTAGCGATGTTGCACAATCGGACACTTGCAACGCAACACGAATATGATGATTATAAGCCCGTAGTACCCTTATGTTGAGAAAATTGGTTAAATTTTTGTTTCGTTCAATAAGGCTTTGTAGCGATGTTGCACAATCGGACACTTGCAGCGCAACACGAATATGATGATTATAAGCCCGTAGTACCCTTAGCTTGAGAAAATTGGTTAAATTTTTTTTTCGTTCAATAAGGCTTTGTAGCGATGTTGCACAATCGGACACTTGCAGCGCAACACGAATATGATGATTATAAGCCCGTAGTACCCTTAGGTTGAGAACATAGGTCTACATTTTGTTTTCGTCCAATAACGCTTTATAGCGATGTTGCACAATCGGTCACTTCCAGCGCAACACGAATATGATGATTATAAACCCGTAGTACCCTTAGGTTGAAAAAATCGGTTGAATTTTTTTTTCGTTCAATAACGCTTTGTAGCGATGTTGCACAATCGGACACTTGCAGCGCAACACGAATATGATGATTATAAGCCCGTAGTACCCTTAGGTTGAAAAAATCGGTTAAATTTTTTTTTCGTTCAATAAGGCTTTGTAGCGATGTTGCACAATCGGACACTTGCAGCGCGACATGAATATGATGATTATAAACCCGTAGTACCCTTAGGTTGAGAAAATCGGTCTAAATTTTGTTTTCGTCCAATAACGCTTTATAGCGATGTTGCACAATCGGACACTTCCAGCGCAACACGAATATGATGATTATAAGCCCGTAGTACCCTTAGCTTGAGAAAATTGGTTAAATTTTTTTTTCGTTCAATAAGGCTTTGTAGCGATGTTGCACAATCGGACACTTCCAGCGTAACACGAATATGATGATTATAAGCCTGTAGTACCCTTAGCATGAGAAAATTGGTTAAATTTTTGTTTCGTTCAATAAGGCTTTGTACCGATGTTGCACAATCGGACACTTTCAGCGTAACACGAATATGATGATTATAAGCCCGTAGTACCCTTAGGTTGAGAAAATCGGTCTAAATTTTGTTTTCGTCTAATAACGCTTTATAGCGATGTTGCACAATCGGACACTTCCAGCGCAACACGAATATGATGATTATAAGCCCGTAGTACCCTTAGGTTGAGAAACTCGGTCTAAATTTTGTTTTCGTCCAGTAACACTTTATAGCGATGTTGCACAATCGGACACTTCCAGCGCAACACGAATATGATGATTATAAGCCCGTAGTACCCTTAGGTTGATAAAATTGCTTAAATTTTGTTTTCGTTCAATAAGGCTTTGTAGCGATGTTGCACAATCGGACACTTGCAGCGCGACACGAATATGATGATTATAAGCCCGTAGTACCCTTATGTTGAGAAAATTGGTTAAATTTTGTTGAGTTCAATACCGCTTTGTTGCGATGTTGAACAATCGGAAACTTCCCGCGCAACACGAATATGATGATTATAAGCCCGTAGTACCCTTAGGTTGATAAAATTGGTTAAATTTTTGTTTCGGTCAATAAGGCTTTGTAGCGATGTTGCACAATCGGACACTTGCAGCGCAACACGAATATGATGATTATAAGCCCGTAGTACCCTTAGCTTGAGAAAATTGGTTAAATTTTTTTCGTTCAATAAGGCTTTGTAGCGATGTTGCACAATCGGACACTTCCAGCGTAACACGAATATGATAATTATAAGCCCGTAGTACCCTTAGGTTGATAAAATTGGTTAAATTTTTGTTTCGTTCAATAACGCTTTGTAGCGATGTTGCACAATCGGACACTTGCAGCGCAACACGAATATGATGATTATAAGCCCGTAGTACCCTTAGGTTGAGAAAATCGGTCTAAATTTTGTTTTCGTCCAATAACGCTTTATAGCGATGTTGCACAATCGGACACTTGCAGCGCAACACGAATATGATGATTATAAGCCCGTAGTACCCTTAGGTTGAAAAAATCGGTTAAATTTTGTTTTCGTTCAATAAGGCTTTGTAGCGATGTTGCACAATCGGACACTTGCAGCGCGACATGAATATGATGATTATAAGCCCGTAGTACCCTTAGGTTGAGAAAATCGGTCTAAATTTTGTTTTCGTCCAATAACGCTTTATAGCGATGTTGCACAATCGGACACTTCCAGCGCAACACGAATATGATGATTATAAGCCCGTAGTACCCTTAGCTTGAGAAAATTGGTTAAATTTTTTTCGTTCAATGAGGCTTTGTAGCGATGTTGCACAATCGGACACTTCCAGCGTAACACGAATATGATAATTATAAGCCCGTAGTACCCTTAGGTTGAGAAAATTGGTTAAATTTTTGTTTCGTTCAATAACGCTTTGTAGCGATGTTGCACAATCCGACACTTCCAGCGCAACACGAATATGATGATTATAAGCCCGTAGTACCCTTAGCTTGAGAAAATTGGTTAAATTTGTTTTTCGTTCAATAACGCTTTGTAGCGATGTTGCACAATCGGACACTTGCAGCGCAACACGAATATGATGATTATAAGCCCGTAGTACCCTTACGTTGAGAAAATCGGTCTAAATTTTGTTTTCGTCCAATAACGCTTTATAGCGATGTTGCACAATCGGACACTTGCAGCGCAACACGAATATGATGATTATAAGCCCGTAGTACCCTTAGGTTGACAAAATCGGTCGAAATTTTATTTCGTCCAATAAGGCTTTGTAGCGATGTCTCGCAATCGGACACTTGCAGCGCAACAGGAATATGATGATTATAAGCCCGTAGTACCCTTAGGTTGCTAAAATTGCTTAAATTTTTTTTTCGTTCAATAACGCTTTGTAGCGTTGTTGCACAATCGGACGCTTGCAGCGCAACACGAATATGATGATTATAAGCCCGTAGTACCCTTAGCTTGAGAAAATTGGTTAATTTTTTTTTTCGTTCAATAAGGCTTTGTAGCGATGTTTCACAATCGGACACTTGCAGCGCAACACGAAAATGATGGTTATAAGCCCGTAGTACCCTTAGGTTGAGAAAATCGGTCTACATTTTGTTTTCGTCCAATAACGCTTTATAGCGATGTTGCACAATCGGACACTTGCAGCGCAACACGAATATGATGATTATAAGCCCGTAGTACCCTTAGGTTGAAAAAATCGGTTGAATTTTTTTTTCGTTCAATAACGCTTTGTAGCGATGTTGCACAATCGGACACTTGCAGCGCTACACGAATATGATGATTATAAGCCCGTAGTACCCTTAGGTTGAAAAAATCGGTTAAATTTTGTTTTCGTTCAATAAGGCTTTGTAGCGATGTTGCACAATCGGACACTTGCAGCGCGACACGAATATGATGATTATAAGCCCGTAGGACCCTTATGTTGAGAAAATTGGTTAAATTTTGTTGAGTTCAATACCGCTTTGTTGCGATGTTGAACAATCGGAAACTTCCCGCGCAACACGAATATGATGATTATAAGCCCGTAGTACCCTTAGGTTGATAAAATTGGTTAAATTTTTGTTTCGTTCAATAAGGCTTTGTAGCGATGTTGCACAATCGGACACTTCCAGCGCAACACGAATATGATGATTATAAGCCCGTAGTACCCTTAGGTTGAGAAAATCGGTCTAAATTTTGTTTTCGTCCAATAACGCTTTATAGCGATGTTGCACAATCGGACACTTCCAGCGCAACACGAATATGATGATTATAAGCCCGTAGTACCCTTAGCTTGAGAAAATTAGTTAAATTTTTTTTCCGTTCAATAACGCTTTGTAGCGATGTTGCACAATCGGACACTTGCAACGCAACACGAATATGATGATTATAAGCCCGTAGTACCCTTATGTTGAGAAAATTGGTTAAATTTTTGTTTCGTTCAATAAGGCTTTGTAGCGATGTTGCACAATCGGACACTTGCAGCGCAACACGAATATGATGATTATAAGCCCGTAGTACCCTTAGGTTGAGAAAATCGGTCTACATTTTGTTTTCGTCCAATAACGCTTTATAGCGATGTTGCACAATCGGACACTTGCAGCGCAACACGAATATGATGATTATAAGCCCGTAGTACCCTTAGGTTGAGAAAATCGGTCTAAATTTTGTTTTCGTCTAATAACGCTTTATAGCGATGTTGCACAATCGGACACTTCCAGCGCAACACGAATATGATGATTATAAGCCCGTAGTACCCTTAGGTTGAGAAACTCGGTCTAAATTTTGTTTTCGTCCAGTAACACTTTATAGCGATGTTGCACAATCGGACACTTCCAGCGCAACACGAATATGATGATTATAAGCCCGTAGTACCCTTAGGTTGATAAAATTGCTTAAATTTTGTTTTCGTTCAATAAGGCTTTGTAGCGATGTTGCACAATCGGACACTTGCAGCGCGACACGAATATGATGATTATAAGCCCGTAGTACCCTTATGTTGAGAAAATTGGTTAAATTTTGTTGAGTTCAATACCGCTTTGTTGCGATGTTGAACAATCGGAAACTTCCCGCGCAACACGAATATGATGATTATAAGCCCGTAGTACCCTTAGGTTGATACAATTGGTTAAATTTTTGTTTCGGTCAATAAGGCTTTGTAGCGATGTTGCACAATCGGACACTTGCAGCGCAACACGAATATGATGATTATAAGCCCGTAGTACCCTTAGCTTGAGAAAATTGGTTAAATTTTTTTCGTTCAATAAGGCTTTGTAGCGATGTTGCACAATCGGACACTTCCAGCGTAACACGAATATGATAATTATAAGCCCGTAGTACCCTTAGGTTGATAAAATTGGTTAAATTTTTGTTTCGTTCAATAACGCTTTGTAGCGATGTTGCACAATCGGACACTTGCAGCGCAACACGAATATGATGATTATAAGCCCGTAGTACCCTTAGGTTGAGAAAATCGGTCTAAATTTTGTTTTCGTCTAATAACGCTTTATAGCGATGTTGCACAATCGGACACTTCCAGCGCAACACGAATATGATGATTATAAGCCCGTAGTACCCTTAGGTTGAGAAACTCGGTCTAAATTTTGTTTTCGTCCAGTAACACTTTATAGCGATGTTGCACAATCGGACACTTCCAGCGCAACACGAATATGATGATTATAAGCCCGTAGTACCCTTAGGTTGATAAAATTGCTTAAATTTTGTTTTCGTTCAATAAGGCTTTGTAGCGATGTTGCACAATCGGACACTTGCAGCGCGACACGAATATGATGATTATAAGCCCGTAGTACCCTTATGTTGAGAAAATTGGTTAAATTTTGTTGAGTTCAATACCGCTTTGTTGCGATGTTGAACAATCGGAAACTTCCCGCGCAACACGAATATGATGATTATAAGCCCGTAGTACCCTTAGGTTGATAAAATTGGTTAAATTTTTGTTTCGGTCAATAAGGCTTTGTAGCGATGTTGCACAATCGGACACTTGCAGCGCAACACGAATATGATGATTATAAGCCCGTAGTACCCTTAGCTTGAGAAAATTGGTTAAATTTTTTTCGTTCAATAAGGCTTTGTAGCGATGTTGCACAATCGGACACTTCCAGCGTAACACGAATATGATAATTATAAGCCCGTAGTACCCTTAGGTTGATAAAATTGGTTAAATTTTTGTTTCGTTCAATAACGCTTTGTAGCGATGTTGCACAATCGGACACTTGCAGCGCAACACGAATATGATGATTATAAGCCCGTAGTACCCTTAGGTTGAGAAAATCGGTCTAAATTTTGTTTTCGTCCAATAACGCTTTATAGCGATGTTGCACAATCGCACACTTGCAGCGCAACACGAATATGATGATTATAAGCCCGTAGTACCCTTAGGTTGAAAAAATCGGTTAAATTTTGTTTTCGTTCAATAAGGCTTTGTAGCGATGTTGCACAATCGGACACTTGCAGCGCGACATGAATATGATGATTATAAGCCCGTAGTACCCTTAGGTTGAGAAAATCGGTCTAAATTTTGTTTTCGTCCAATAACGCTTTATAGCGATGTTGCACAATCGGACACTTCCAGCGCAACACGAATATGATGATTATAAGCCCGTAGTACCCTTAGCTTGAGAAAATTGGTTAAATTTTTTTCGTTCAATAAGGCTTTGTAGCGATGTTGCACAATCGGACACTTCCAGCGTAACACGAATATGATAATTATAAGCCCGTAGTACCCTTAGGTTGAGAAAATTGGTTAAATTTTTGTTTCGTTCAATAACGCTTTGTAGCGATGTTGCACAATCCGACACTTCCAGCGCAACACGAATATGATGATTATAAGCCCGTAGTACCCTTAGCTTGAGAAAATTGGTTAAATTTGTTTTTCGTTCAATAACGCTTTGTAGCGATGTTGCACAATCGGACACTTGCAGCGCAACACGAATATGATGATTATAAGCCCGTAGTACCCTTAGGTTGAGAAAATCGGTCTAAATTTTGTTTTCGTCCAATAACGCTTTATAGCGATGTTGCACAATCGGACACTTGCAGCGCAACACGAATATGATGATTATAAGCCCGTAGTACCCTTAGGTTGAAAAAATCGGTTAAATTTTGTTTTCGTTCAATAAGGCTTTGTAGCGATGTTGCACAATCGGACACTTGCAGCGCGACATGAATATGATGATTATAAGCCCGTAGTACCCTTAGGTTGAGAAAATCGGTCTAAATTTTGTTTTCGTCCAATAACGCTTTATAGCGATGTTGCACAATCGGACACTTCCAGCGCAACACGAATATGATGATTATAAGCCCGTAGTACCCTTAGCTCGAGAAAATTGGTTAAATTTTTTTCGTTCAATAAGGCTTTGTAGCGATGTTGCACAATCGGACACTTCCAGCGTAACACGAATATGATAATTATAAGCCCGTAGTACCCTTAGGTTGAGAAAATTGGTTAAATTTTTGTTTCGTTCAATAACGCTTTGTAGCGATGTTGCACAATCCGACACTTCCAGCGCAACACGAATATGATGATTATAAGCCCGTAGTACCCTTAGCTTGAGAAAATTGGTTAAATTTGTTTTTCGTTCAATAACGCTTTGTAGCGATGTTGCACAATCGGACACTTGCAGCGCAACAGGAATATGATGATTCTAAGCCCGTAGTACCCTTAGGTTGCTAAAATTGCTTAAATTTTTTTTTCGTTCAATAACGCTTTGTAGCGTTGTTGCACAATCGGACGCTTGCAGCGCAACACGAATATGATGATTATAAGCCCGTAGTACCCTTAGCTTGAGAAAATTGGTTAATTTTTTTTTTCGTTCAATAAGGCTTTGTAGCGATGTTTCACAATCGGACACTTGCAGCGCAACACGAAAATGATGGTTATAAGCCCGTAGTACCCTTAGGTTGAGAAAATCGGTCTACATTTTGTTTTCGTCCAATAACGCTTTATAGCGATGTTGCACAATCGGACACTTGCAGCGCAACACGAATATGATGATTATAAGCCCGTAGTACCCTTAGGTTGAAAAAATCGGTTGAATTTTTTTTTCGTTCAATAACGCTTTGTAGCGATGTTGCACAATCGGACACTTGCAGCGCTACACGAATATGATGATTATAAGCCCGTAGTACCCTTAGGTTGAAAAAATCGGTTAAATTTTGTTTTCGTTCAATAAGGCTTTGTAGCGATGTTGCACAATCGGACACTTGCAGCGCGACACGAATATGATGATTATAAGCCCGTAGGACCCTTATGTTGAGAAAATTGGTTAAATTTTGTTGAGTTCAATACCGCTTTGTTGCGATGTTGAACAATCGGAAACTTCCCGCGCAACACGAATATGATGATTATAAGCCCGTAGTACCCTTAGGTTGATAAAATTGGTTAAATTTTTGTTTCGTTCAATAAGGCTTTGTAGCGATGTTGCACAATCGGACACTTCCAGCGCAACACGAATATGATGATTATAAGCCCGTAGTACCCTTAGGTTGAGAAAATCGGTCTAAATTTTGTTTTCGTCCAATAACGCTTTATAGCGATGTTGCACAATCGGACACTTGCAGCGCAACACGAATATGATGATTATAAGCCCGTAGTACCCTTAGGTTGAGAAAATCGGTCTAAATTTTGTTTTCGTCTAATAACGCTTTATAGCGATGTTGCACAATCGGACACTTCCAGCGCAACACGAATATGATGATTATAAGCCCGTAGTACCCTTAGGTTGAGAAACTCGGTCTAAATTTTGTTTTCGTCCAGTAACACTTTATAGCGATGTTGCACAATCGGACACTTCCAGCGCAACACGAATATGATGATTATAAGCCCGTAGTACCCTTAGGTTGATAAAATTGCTTAAATTTTGTTTTCGTTCAATAAGGCTTTGTAGCGATGTTGCACAATCGGACACTTGCAGCGCGACACGAATATGATGATTATAAGCCCGTAGTACCCTTATGTTGAGAAAATTGGTTAAATTTTGTTGAGTTCAATAACGCTTTGTAGCGATGTTGCACAATCGGACACTTGCAGCGCAACACGAATATGATGATTATAAGCCCGTAGTACCCTTAGGTTGAGAAAATCGGTCTAAATTTTGTTTTCGTCCAATAACGCTTTATAGCGATGTTGCACAATCGGACACTTGCAGCGCAACACGAATATGATGATTATAAGCCCGTAGTACCCTTAGGTTGAAAAAATCGGTTAAATTTTGTTTTCGTTCAATAAGGCTTTGTAGCGATGTTGCACAATCGGACACTTGCAGCGCGACATGAATATGATGATTATAAGCCCGTAGTACCCTTAGGTTGAGAAAATCGGTCTAAATTTTGTTTTCGTCCAATAACGCTTTATAGCGATGTTGCACAATCGGACACTTCCAGCGCAACACGAATATGATGATTATAAGCCCGTAGTACCCTTAGCTTGAGAAAATTGGTTAAATTTTTTTCGTTCAATAAGGCTTTGTAGCGATGTTGCACAATCGGACACTTCCAGCGTAACACGAATATGATAATTATAAGCCCGTAGTACCCTTAGGTTGAGAAAATTGGTTAAATTTTTGTTTCGTTCAATAACGCTTTGTAGCGATGTTGCACAATCCGACACTTCCAGCGCAACACGAATATGATGATTATAAGCCCGTAGTACCCTTAGCTTGAGAAAATTGGTTAAATTTGTTTTTCGTTCAATAAGGCTTTGTAGCGATGTTGCACAATCGGACACTTGCAGCGCAACACGAATATGATGATTATAAGCCCGTAGTACCCTTACGTTGAGAAAATCGGTCTAAATTTTGTTTTCGTCCAATAACGCTTTATAGCGATGTTGCACAATCGGACACTTGCAGCGCAACACGAATATGATGATTATAAGCCCGTAGTACCCTTAGGTTGACAAAATCGGTCGAAATTTTATTTCGTCCACTAAGGCTTTGTAGCGATGTCTCGCAATCGGACACTTGCAGCGCAACAGGAATATGATGATTATAAGCCCGTAGTACCCTTAGGTTGCTAAAATTGCTTAAATTTTTTTTTCGTTCAATAACGCTTTGTAGCGTTGTTGCACAATCGGACGCTTGCAGCGCAACACGAATATGATGATTGTAAGCCCGTAGTACCCTTAGCTTGAGAAAATTGGTTAATTTTTTTTTTCGTTCAATAAGGCTTTGTAGCGATGTTTCACAATCGGACACTTGCAGCGCAACACGAAAATGATGGTTATAAGCCCGTAGTACCCTTAGGTTGAGAAAATCGGTCTACATTTTGTTTTCGTCCAATAACGCTTTATAGCGATGTTGCACAATCGGACACTTGCAGCGCAACACGAATATGATGATTATAAGCCCGTAGTACCCTTAGGTTGAAAAAATCGGTTGAATTTTTGTTTCGTTCAATAACGCTTTGTAGCGATGTTGCACAATCGGACACTTGCAGCGCTACACGAATATGATGATTATAAGCCCGTAGTACCCTTAGGTTGAAAAAATCGGTTAAATTTTGTTTTCGTTCAATAAGGCTTTGTAGCGATGTTGCACAATCGGACACTTGCAGCGCGACACGAATATGATGATTATAAGCCCGTAGGACCCTTATGTTGAGAAAATTGGTTAAATTTTGTTGAGTTCAATACCGCTTTGTTGCGATGTTGAACAATCGGAAACTTCCCGCGCAACACGAATATGATGATTATAAGCCCGTAGTACCCTTAGGTTGATAAAATTGGTTAAATTTTTGTTTCGTTCAATAAGGCTTTGTAGCGATGCTGCACAATCGGACACTTCCAGCGCAACACGAATATGATGATTATAAGCCCGTAGTACCCTTAGGTTGAGAAAATCGGTCTAAATTTTGTTTTCGTCCAATAACGCTTTATAGCGATGTTGCACAATCGGACACTTCCAGCGCAACACGAATATGATGATTATAAGCCCGTAGTACCCTTAGCTTGAGAAAATTAGTTAAATTTTTTTTCCGTTCAATAACGCTTTGTAGCGATGTTGCACAATCGGACACTTGCAACGCAACACGAATATGATGATTATAAGCCCGTAGTACCCTTATGTTGAGAAAATTGGTTAAATTTTTGTTTCGTTCAATAAGGCTTTGTAGCGATGTTGCACAATCGGACACTTGCAGCGCAACACGAATATGATGATTATAAGCCCGTAGTACCCTTAGGTTGAGAAAATCGGTCTACATTTTGTTTTCGACCAATAACGCTTTATAGCGATGTTGCACAATCGGACACTTGCAGCGCAACACGAATATGATGATTATAAGCCCGTAGTACCCTTAGGTTGAGAAAATCGGTCTAAATTTTGTTTTCGTCCAATAACGCTTTATAGCGATGTTGCACAATCGGACACTTCCAGCGCAACACGAATATGATGATTATAAGCCCGTAGTACCCTTAGCTTGAGAAAATTAGTTAAATTTTTTTTCCGTTCAATAACGCTTTGTAGCGATGTTGCACAATCGGACACTTGCAACGCAACACGAATATGATGATTATAAGCCCGTAGTACCCTTATGTTGAGAAAATTGGTTAAATTTTTGTTTCGTTCAATAAGGCTTTGTAGCGATGTTGCACAATCGGACACTTGCAGCGCAACACGAATATGATGATTATAAGCCCGTAGTACCCTTAGCTTGAGAAAATTGGTTAAATTTGTTTTTCGTTCAATAAGGCTTTGTAGCGATGTTGCACAATCGGACACTTGCAGCGCAACACGAATATCATGATTATAAGCCCGTAGTACCCTTAGGTTGAGAAAATCGGTCTAAATTTTGTTTTCGTCTAATAACGCTTTATAGCGATGTTGCACAATCGGACACTTCCAGCGCAACACGAATATGATGATTATAAGCCCGTAGTACCCTTAGGTTGAGAAACTCGGTCTAAATTTTGTTTTCGTCCAGTAACACTTTATAGCGATGTTGCACAATCGGACACTTCCAGCGCAACACGAATATGATGATTATAAGCCCGTAGTACCCTTAGCTTGAGAAAATTGGTTAATTTTTTTTTTCGTTTAATAAGGCTTTGTAGCGATGTTGCACAATCCGACACTTCCAGCGCAACACGAATATGATGATTATAAGCCCGTAGTACCCTTAGCTTGAGAAAATTGGTTAAATTTTTTTTTCGTTCAATAAGGCTTTGTAGCGATGTTGCACAATCGGACACTTGCAGCGCAACACGAATATGATGATTATAAGCCCGTAGTACCCTTAGGTTGAGAAAATCGGTCTAAATTTTGTTTTCGTCCAATAACGCTTTATAGCGATGTTGCACAATCGGACACTTGCAGCGCAACACGAATATGATGATTATAAGCCCGTAGTACCCTTAGGTTGACAAAATCGGTCGAAATTTTCTTTCGTCCAATAAGGCTTTGTAACGATGTTGCACAATCGGACACTTTCAGCGTAACACGAATATGATGATTATAAGCCCGTAGTACCCTTAGGTTGAGAAAATCGGTCTAAATTTTGTTTTCGTCTAATAACGCTTTATAGCGATGTTGCACAATCGGACACTTCCAGCGCAACACGAATATGATGATTATAAGCCCGTAGTACCCTTAGGTTGAGAAACTCGGTCTAAATTTTGTTTTCGTCCAGTAACACTTTATAGCGATGTTGCACAATCGGACACTTCCAGCGCAACACGAATATGATGATTATAAGCCCGTAGTACCCTTAGGTTGATAAAATTGCTTAAATTTTGGTTTCGTTCAATAAGGCTTTGTAGCGATGTTGCACAATCGGACACTTGCAGCGCGACACGAATATGATGATTATAAGCCCGTAGGACCCTTATGTTGAGAAAATTGGTCTAAATTTTGTTTTCGTCCAATAACGCTTTATAGCGATGTTGCACAATCGGACACTTCCAGCGCAACACGAATATGATGATTATAAGCCCGTAGTACCCTTAGCTTGAGAAAATTGCTTAAATTTTGGTTTCGTTCAATAAGGCTTTGTAGCGATGTTGCACAATCGGACACTTGCAGCGCGACACGAATATGATGATTATAAGCCCGTAGGACCCTTATGTTGAGAAAATTGGTCTAAATTTTGTTTTCGTCCAATAACGCTTTATAGCGATGTTGCACAATCGGACACTTCCAGCGCAACACGAATATGATGATTATAAGCCCGTAGTACCCTTAGCTTGAGAAAATTAGTTAAATTTTTTTTCCGTTCAATAACGCTTTGTAGCGATGTTGCACAATCGGACACTTGCAACGCAACACGAATATGATGATTATAAGCCCGTAGTACCCTTATGTTGAGAAAATTGGTTAAATTTTTGTTTCGTTCAATAAGGCTTTGTAGCGATGTTGCACAATCGGACACTTGCAGCGCAACACGAATATGATGATTATAAGCCCGTAGTACCCTTAGCTTGAGAAAATTGGTTAAATTTTTTTTTCGTTCAATAAGGCTTTGTAGCGATGTTGCACAATCGGACACTTGCAGCGCAACACGAATATGATGATCATAAACCCGTAGTACCCTTAGGTTGAAAAAATCGGTTGAATTTTTTTTTCGTTCAATAACGCTTTGTAGCGATGTTGCACAATCGGACACTTGCAGCGCAACACGAATATGATGATTATAAGCCCGTAGTACCCTTAGGTTGAAAAAATCGGTTAAATTTTTTTTTCGTTCAATAAGGCTTTGTAGCGATGTTGCACAATCGGACACTTGCAGCGCGACATGAATATGATGATTATAAGCCCGTAGTACCCTTAGGTTGAGAAAATCGGTCTAAATTTTGTTTTCGTCCAATAACGCTTTATAGCGATGTTGCACAATCGGACACTTCCAGCGCAACACGAATATGATGATTATAAGCCCGTAGTACCCTTAGCTTGAGAAAATTGGTTAAATTTTTTTTTCGTTCAATAAGGCTTTGTAGCGATGTTGCACAATCGGACACTTCCAGCGTAACACGAATATGATGATTATAAGCCTGTAGTACCCTTAGCATGAGAAAATTGGTTAAATTTTTGTTTCGTTCAATAAGGCTTTGTAACGATGTTGCACAATCGGACACTTTCAGCGTAACACGAATATGATGATTATAAGCCCGTAGTACCCTTAGGTTGAGAAAATCGGTCTAAATTTTGTTTTCGTCTAATAACGCTTTATAGCGATGTTGCACAATCGGACACTTCCAGCGCAACACGAATATGATGATTATAAGCCCGTAGTACCCTTAGGTTGAGAAACTCGGTCTAAATTTTGTTTTCGTCCAGTAACACTTTATAGCGATGTTGCACAATCGGACACTTCCAGCGCAACACGAATATGATGATTATAAGCCCGTAGTACCCTTAGGTTGATAAAATTGCTTAAATTTTGTTTTCGTTCAATAAGGCTTTGTAGCGATGTTGCACAATCGGACACTTGCAGCGCGACACGAATATGATGATTATAAGCCCGTAGTACCCTTATGTTGAGAAAATTGGTTAAATTTGGTTGAGTTCAATACCGCTTTGTTGCGATGTTGAACAATCGGAAACTTCCCGCGCAACACGAATATGATGATTATAAGCCCGTAGTACCCTTAGGTTGATAAAATTGGTTAAATTTTTGTTTCGGTCAATAAGGCTTTGTAGCGATGTTGCACAATCGGACACTTGCAGCGCAACACGAATATGATGATTATAAGCCCGTAGTACCCTTAGCTTGAGAAAATTGGTTAAATTTTTTTCGTTCAATAAGGCTTTGTAGCGATGTTGCACAATCGGACACTTCCAGCGTAACACGAATATGATAATTATAAGCCCGTAGTACCCTTAGGTTGATAAAATTGGTTAAATTTTTGTTTCGTTCAATAACGCTTTGTAGCGATGTTGCACAATCGGACACTTGCAGCGCAACACGAATATGATGATTATAAGCCCGTAGTACCCTTAGGTTGAGAAAATCGGTCTAAATTTTGTTTCCGTCCAATAACGCTTTATAGCGATGGTGCACAATCGGACACTTCCAGCGCAACACGAATATGATGATTATAAGCCCGTAGTACCCTTAGGTTGAGAAAATCGGTCTAAATTTTGTTTTCGTCCAATAACGCTTTATAGCGATGTTGCACAATCGGACACTTGCAGCGCAACACGAATATGATGATTATAAGCCCGTAGTACCCTTAGGTTGAGAAAATCGGTCTCAATTTTGTTTCCGTCCAATAACGCTTTATAGCGATGTTGCACAATCGGACACTTCCAGCGCAACACGAATATGATGATTATAAGCCCGTAGTACCCTTAGGTTGAGAAAATCGGTCGAAATTTGTTTTCGTCCCATAAGGCTTTGTAGCGATGTCTCGCAATCGGGCACTTGCAGCGCAACACGAATATGATGACTATAAGCCCGTAGTACCCTTAGGTTGATAAAATTGCTTAAATTTTTTTTTCGTTCAATAACGCTTTGTAGCGATGTTGCACAATCGGACACTTTCAGCGCAACACGAATATGATGATTATAAGCCCGTAGTACCCTTAGGTTGAGAAACTCGGTCTAAATTTTGTTTTCGTCCAGTAACACTTTATAGCGATGTTGCACAATCGGACACTTCCAGCGCAACACGAATATGATGATTATAAGCCCGTAGTACCCTTATGTTGAGAAAATTGCTTACATTTTGTTGAGTTCAATACCGCTTTGTTGCGATGTTGAACAATCGGAAACTTCCCGCGCAACACGAATATGATGATTATAAGCCCGTAGTACCCTTAGCTTGAGAAAATAGGTTAAATTTGTGTTTCGTTCAATAAGGCTTTGTAGCGATGTTGCACAATCGGACACTTCCAGCGTAACACGAATATGATGATTATAAGCCCGTAGGACCCTTATGTTGAGAAAATTGGTCTAAATTTTGTTTTCGTCCAATAACGCTTTATAGCGATGTTGCACAATCGGACACTTCCAGCGCAACACGAATATGATGATTATAAGCCCGTAGTACCCTTAGCTTGAGAAAATTGCTTAAATTTTGGTTTCGTTCAATAAGGCTTTGTAGCGATGTTGCACAATCGGACACTTGCAGCGCGACACGAATATGATGATTATAAGCCCGTAGGACCCTTATGTTGAGAAAATTGGTCTAAATTTTGTTTTCGTCCAATAACGCTTTATAGCGATGTTGCACAATCGGACACTTCCAGCGCAACACGAATATGATGATTATAAGCCCGTAGTACCCTTAGCTTGAGAAAATTAGTTAAATTTTTTTTCCGTTCAATAACGCTTTGTAGCGATGTTGCACAATCGGACACTTGCAACGCAACACGAATATGATGATTATAAGCCCGTAGTACCCTTATGTTGAGAAAATTGGTTAAATTTTTGTTTCGTTCAATAAGGCTTTGTAGCGATGTTGCACAATCGGACACTTGCAGCGCAACACGAATATGATGATTATAAGCCCGTAGTACCCTTAGCTTGAGAAAATTGGTTAAATTTTTTTTTCGTTCAATAAGGCTTTGTAGCGATGTTGCACAATCGGACACTTGCAGCGCAACACGAATATGATGATTATAAACCCGTAGTACCCTTAGGTTGAAAAAATCGGTTGAATTTTTTTTTCGTTCAATAACGCTTTGTAGCGATGTTGCACAATCGGACACTTGCAGCGCAACACGAATATGATGATTATAAGCCCGTAGTACCCTTAGGTTGAAAAAATCGGTTAAATTTTTTTTTCGTTCAATAAGGCTTTGTAGCGATGTTGCACAATCGGACACTTGCAGCGCGACATGAATATGATGATTATAAGCCCGTAGTACCCTTAGGTTGAGAAAATCGGTCTAAATTTTGTTTTCGTCCAATAACGCTTTATAGCGATGTTGCACAATCGGACACTTCCAGCGCAACACGAATATGATGATTATAAGCCCGTAGTACCCTTAGCTTGAGAAAATTGGTTAAATTTTTTTTTCGTTCAATAAGGCTTTGTAGCGATGTTGCACAATCGGACACTTCCAGCGTAACACGAATATGATGATTATAAGCCTGTAGTACCCTTAGCATGAGAAAATTGGTTAAATTTTTGTTTCGTTCAATAAGGCTTTGTAACGATGTTGCACAATCGGACACTTTCAGCGTAACACGAATATGATGATTATAAGCCCGTAGTACCCTTAGGTTGAGAAAATCGGTCTAAATTTTGTTTTCGTCTAATAACGCTTTATAGCGATGTTGCACAATCGGACACTTCCAGCGCAACACGAATATGATGATTATAAGCCCGTAGTACCCTTAGGTTGAGAAACTCGGTCTAAATTTTGTTTTCGTCCAGTAACACTTTATAGCGATGTTGCACAATCGGACACTTCCAGCGCAACACGAATATGATGATTATAAGCCCGTAGTACCCTTAGGTTGATAAAATTGCTTAAATTTTGTTTTCGTTCAATAAGGCTTTGTAGCGATGTTGCACAATCGGACACTTGCAGCGCGACACGAATATGATGATTATAAGCCCGTAGTACCCTTATGTTGAGAAAATTGGTTAAATTTGGTTGAGTTCAATACCGCTTTGTTGCGATGTTGAACAATCGGAAACTTCCCGCGCAACACGAATATGATGATTATAAGCCCGTAGTACCCTTAGGTTGATAAAATTGGTTAAATTTTTGTTTCGGTCAATAAGGCTTTGTAGCGATGTTGCACAATCGGACACTTGCAGCGCAACACGAATATGATGATTATAAGCCCGTAGTACCCTTAGCTTGAGAAAATTGGTTAAATTTTTTTCGTTCAATAAGGCTTTGTAGCGATGTTGCACAATCGGACACTTCCAGCGTAACACGAATATGATAATTATAAGCCCGTAGTACCCTTAGGTTGATAAAATTGGTTAAATTTTTGTTTCGTTCAATAACGCTTTGTAGCGATGTTGCACAATCGGACACTTGCAGCGCAACACGAATATGATGATTATAAGCCCGTAGTACCCTTAGGTTGAGAAAATCGGTCTAAATTTTGTTTCCGTCCAATAACGCTTTATAGCGATGGTGCACAATCGGACACTTCCAGCGCAACACGAATATGATGATTATAAGCCCGTAGTACCCTTAGGTTGAGAAAATCGGTCTAAATTTTGTTTTCGTCCAATAACGCTTTATAGCGATGTTGCACAATCGGACACTTGCAGCGCAACACGAATATGATGATTATAAGCCCGTAGTACCCTTAGGTTGAGAAAATCGGTCTCAATTTTGTTTCCGTCCAATAACGCTTTATAGCGATGTTGCACAATCGGACACTTCCAGCGCAACACGAATATGATGATTATAAGCCCGTAGTACCCTTAGGTTGAGAAAATCGGTCGAAATTTGTTTTCGTCCCATAAGGCTTTGTAGCGATGTCTCGCAATCGGGCACTTGCAGCGCAACACGAATATGATGACTATAAGCCCGTAGTACCCTTAGGTTGATAAAATTGCTTAAATTTTTTTTTCGTTCAATAACGCTTTGTAGCGATGTTGCACAATCGGACACTTTCAGCGCAACACGAATATGATGATTATAAGCCCGTAGTACCCTTAGGTTGAGAAACTCGGTCTAAATTTTGTTTTCGTCCAGTAACACTTTATAGCGATGTTGCACAATCGGACACTTCCAGCGCAACACGAATATGATGATTATAAGCCCGTAGTACCCTTATGTTGAGAAAATTGCTTACATTTTGTTGAGTTCAATACCGCTTTGTTGCGATGTTGAACAATCGGAAACTTCCCGCGCAACACGAATATGATGATTATAAGCCCGTAGTACCCTTAGCTTGAGAAAATAGGTTAAATTTGTGTTTCGTTCAATAAGGCTTTGTAGCGATGTTGCACAATCGGACACTTCCAGCGTAACACGAATATGATGATTATAAGCCTGCAGTACCCTTAGCATGAGAAAATTGGTTAAATTTTTGTTTCGTTCAATAAGGCTTTGTAACGATGTTGCACAATCGGACACTTTCAGCGCAACACGAATATGATGATTATAAGCCCGTAGTACCCTTAGGTTGAGAAAATCGGTCTAAATTTTGTTTTCGTCTAATAACGCTTTATAGCGATGTTGCACAATCGGACACTTCCAGCGCAACACGAATATGATGATTATAAGCCCGTAGTACCCTTAGGTTGAGAAACTCGGTCTAAATTTTGTTTTCGTCCAGTAACACTTTATAGCGATGTTGCACAATCGGACACTTCCAGCGCAACACGAATATGATGATTATAAGCCCGTAGTACGCTTAGGTTGATAAAATTGCTTAAATTTTTTTTTCGTTCAATAACGCTTTGTAGCGATGTTGCACAATCGGACACTTGCAGCGCAACACGAATATCATGATTATAAGCCCGTAGTACCCTTAGGTTGAGAAAATCGGTCTACATTTTGTTTTCGTCCAATAACGCTTTATAGCGATGTTGCACAATCGGACACTTGCAGCGCAACACGACTATGATGATTATAAGCCCGTAGTACCCTTAGGTTGAGAAAATCGGTCTAAATTTTGTTTCCGTCCAATAACGCTTTATAGCGATGTTGCACAATCGGACACTTCCAGCGCAACACGAATATGATGATTATAAGCCCGTAGTACCCTTAGCTTGAGAAAATTGGTTAAATTTTTTTTTCGTTCAATAAGGCTTTGTAGCGATGTTGCACAATCGGACACTTGCAGCGCAACACGAATATGATGATTATAAGCCCGTAGTACCCTTAGGTTGAGAAAATCGGTCTAAATTTTGTTTTCGTCCAATAACGCTTTATAGCGATGTTGCACAATCGGACACTTGCAGCGCAACACGAATATGATGATTATAAACCCGTAGTACCCTTAGGTTGACAGAATCGGTCGAAATTTTCTTTCGTCCAATAAGGCTTTGTAGCGATGTCTCGCAATCGGACACTTGCAGCGCAACAGGAATATGATGATTATAAGCCCGTAGTACCCTTAGGTTGCTAAAATTGCTTAAATTTTTTTTTCGTTCAATAACGCTTTGTAGCGTTGTTGCACAATCGGACGCTTGCAGCGCAACACGAATATGATGATTATAAGCCCGTAGTACCCTTAGCTTGAGAAAATTGGTTAATTTTTTTTTTCGTTCAATAAGGCTTTGTAGCGATGTTTCACAATCGGACACTTGCAGCGCAACACGAAAATGATGTTTATAAGCCCGTAGTACCCTTAGGTTGAGAAAATCGGTCTACATTTTGTTTTCGTCCAATAACGCTTTATAGCGATGTTGCACAATCGGACACTTGCAGCGCAACACGAATATGATGATTATAAGCCCGTAGTACCCTTAGGTTGAAAAAATCGGTTGAATTTTTTTTTCGTTCAATAACGCTTTGTAGCGATGTTGCGCAATCGGACACTTGCAGCGCAACACGAATATGATGATTATAAGCCCGTAGTACCCTTAGGTTGAAAAAATCGGTTAAATTTTGTTTTCGTTCAATAAGGCTTTGTAGCGATGTTGCACAATCGGACACTTGCAGCGCGACATGAATATGATGATTATAAGCCCGTAGTACCCTTAGGTTGAGAAAATCGGTCTAAATTTTGTTTTCGTCCAATAACGCTTTATAGCGATGTTGCACAATCGGACACTTCCAGCGTAACACGAATATGATGATTATAAGCCTGTAGTACCCTTAGCATGAGAAAATTGGTTAAATTTTTGTTTCGTTCAATAAGGCTTTGTAACGATGTTGCACAATCGGACACTTTCAGCGTAACACGAATATGATGATTATAAGCCCGTAGTACCCTTAGGTTGAGAAAATCGGTCTAAATTTTGTTTTCGTCTAATAACGCTTTATAGCGATGTTGCACAATCGGACACTTCCAGCGCAACACGAATATGATGATTATAAGCCCGTAGTACCCTTAGGTTGAGAAACTCGGTCTAAATTTTGTTTTCGTCCAGTAACACTTTATAGCGATGTTGCACAATCGGACACTTCCAGCGCAACACGAATATGATGATTATAAGCCCGTAGTACCCTTAGGTTGATAAAATTGCTTAAATTTTGTTTTCGTTCAATAAGGCTTTGTAGCGATGTCTCGCAATCGGGCACTTGCAGCGCAACACGAATATGATGACTATAAGCCCGTAGTACCCTTAGGTTGATAAAATTGCTTAAATTTTTTTTTCGTTCAATAACGCTTTGTAGCGATGTTGCACAATCGGACACTTTCAGCGCAACACGAATATGATGATTATAAGCCCGTAGTACCCTTAGGTTGAGAAACTCGGTCTAAATTTTGTTTCGTCCCATAAGGCTTTGTAGCGATGTCTCGCAATCGGGCACTTGCAGCGCAACACGAATATGATGACTATAAGCCCGTAGTACCCTTAGGTTGATAAAATTGCTTAAATTTTTTTTTCGTTCAATAACGCTTTGTAGCGATGTTGCACAATCGGACACTTTCAGCGCAACACGAATATGATGATTATAAGCCCGTAGTACCCTTAGGTTGAGAAACTCGGTCTAAATTTTGTTTTCGTCCAGTAACACTTTATAGCGATGTTGCACAATCGGACACTTCCAGCGCAACACGAATATGATGATTATAAGCCCGTAGTACCCTTATGTTGAGAAAATTGCTTACATTTTGTTGAGTTCAATACCGCTTTGTTGCGATGTTGAACAATCGGAAACTTCCCGCGCAACACGAATATGATGATTATAAGCCCGTAGTACCCTTAGCTTGAGAAAATAGGTTAAATTTGTGTTTCGTTCAATAAGGCTTTGTAGCGATGTTGCACAATCGGACACTTCCAGCGTAACACGAATATGATGATTATAAGCCTGCAGTACCCTTAGCATGAGAAAATTGGTTAAATTTTTGTTTCGTTCAATAAGGCTTTGTAACGATGTTGCACAATCGGACACTTTCAGCGCAACACGAATATGATGATTATAAGCCCGTAGTACCCTTAGGTTGAGAAAATCGGTCTAAATTTTGTTTTCGTCTAATAACGCTTTATAGCGATGTTGCACAATCGGACACTTCCAGCGCAACACGAATATGATGATTATAAGCCCGTAGTACCCTTAGGTTGAGAAACTCGGTCTAAATTTTGTTTTCGTCCAGTAACACTTTATAGCGATGTTGCACAATCGGACACTTCCAGCGCAACACGAATATGATGATTATAAGCCCGTAGTACGCTTAGGTTGATAAAATTGCTTAAATTTTTTTTTCGTTCAATAAGGCTTTGTAGCGATGTTGCACAATCGGACACTTGCAGCGCGACACGAATATGATGATTATAAGCCCGTAGTACCCTTATGTTGAGAAAATTGGTTAAATTTTGTTGAGTTCAATACCGCTTTGTTGCGATGTTGAACAATCGGAAACTTCCCGCGCAACACGAATATGATGATTATAAGCCCGTAGTACCCTTAGGTTGATAAAATTGGTTAAATTTTTGTTTCGTTCAATAAGGCTTTGTAGCGATGTTGCACAATCGGACACTTGCAGCGCAACACGAATATGATGATTATAAGCCCGTAGTACCCTTAGCGTGAGAAAATTGGTTAAATTTTTTTCGTTCAATAAGGCTTTGTAGCGATGTTGCACAATCGGACACTTCCAGCGTAACACGAATATGATAATTATAAGCCCGTAGTACCCTTAGGTTGAGAAAATCGGTCTAAATTTTGTTTTCGTCCAATAACGCTTTATAGCGATGTTGCACAATCGGACACTTCCAGCGCAACACGAATATGATGATTATAAGCCCGTAGTACCCTTAGCTTGAGAAAATTGGTTAAATTTTGTTTTCGTTCAATAAGGCTTTGTAGCGATGTTGCACAATCGGACACTTGCAGCGCAACACGACTATGATGATTATAAGCCCGTAGTACCCTTAGGTTGAGAAAATCGGTCTAAATTTTGTTTCCGTCCAATAACGCTTTATAGCGATGTTGCACAATCGGACACTTCCAGCGCAACACGAATATGATGATTATAAGCCCGTAGTACCCTTAGCTTGAGAAAATTGGTTAAATTTTTTTTTCGTTCAATAAGGCTTTGTAGCGATGTTGCACAATCGGACACTTGCAGCGCAACACGAATATGATGATTATAAGCCCGTAGTACCCTTAGGTTGAAAAAATCGGTTAAATTTTGTTTTCGTTCAATAAGGCTTTGTAGCGATGTTGCACAATCGGACACTTGCAGCGCGACATGAATATGATGATTATAAGCCCGTAGTACCCTTAGGTTGAGAAAATCGGTCTAAATTTTGTTTTCGTCCAATAACGCTTTATAGCGATGTTGCACAATCGGACACTTCCAGCGTAACACGAATATGATGATTATAAGCCTGTAGTACCCTTAGCATGAGAAAATTGGTTAAATTTTTGTTTCGTTCAATAAGGCTTTGTAACGATGTTGCACAATCGGACACTTTCAGCGTAACACGAATATGATGATTATAAGCCCGTAGTACCCTTAGGTTGAGAAAATCGGTCTAAATTTTGTTTTCGTCTAATAACGCTTTATAGCGATGTTGCACAATCGGACACTTCCAGCGCAACACGAATATGATGATTATAAGCCCGTAGTACCCTTAGGTTGAGAAACTCGGTCTAAATTTTGTTTTCGTCCAGTAACACTTTATAGCGATGTTGCACAATCGGACACTTCCAGCGCAACACGAATATGATGATTATAAGCCCGTAGTACCCTTAGGTTGATAAAATTGCTTAAATTTTGTTTTCGTTCAATAAGGCTTTGTAGCGATGTTGCACAATCGGACACTTGCAGCGCGACACGAATATGATGATTATAAGCCCGTAGGACCCTTATGTTGAGAAAATTGGTTAAATTTTGTTGAGTTCAATACCGCTTTGTAGCGATGTTGCACAATCGGACACTTGCAGCGCGACACGAATATGATGATTATAAGCCCGTAGGACCCTTATGTTGAGAAAATTGGTTAAATTTTGTTGAGTTCAATACCGCTTTGTTGCGATGTTGAACAATCGGAAACTTCCCGCGCAACACGAATATGATGATTATAAGCCCGTAGTACCCTTATGTTGAGAAAATTGGTTAGATTTTTGTTTCGTTCAATAAGGCTTTGTAGCGATGTTGCACAATCGGACACTTGCAGCGCAACACGAATATGATGATCATAAGCCCGTAGTACCCTTAGCTTGAGAAAATTGGTTAAATTTTTTTTTCGTTCAATAACGCTTTGTAGCGATGTTGCACAATCGGACACTTGCAGCGCAACACGAATATCATGATTATAAGCCCGTAGTACCCTTAGGTTGAGAAAATCGGTCTACATTTTGTTTTCGTCCAATAACGCTTTATAGCGATGTTGCACAATCGGACACTTCCAGCGCAACACGAATATGATGATTATAAGCCCGTAGTACCCTTAGGTTGAAAAAATCGGTTGAATTTTTTTTTCGTTCAATAACGCTTTGTAGCGATGTTGCACAATCGGACACTTGCAGCGCAACACGAATATGATGATTATAAGCCCGTAGTACCCTTAGGTTGAAAAAATCGGTTAAATTTTTTTTTCGTTCAATAAGGCTTTGTAGCGATGTTGCACAATCGGACACTTGCAGCGCGACATGAATATGATGATTATAAGCCCGTAGTACCCTTAGGTTGAGAAAATCGGTCTAAATTTTGTTTTCGTCCAATAACGCTTTATAGCGATGTTGCACAATCGGACACTTCCAGCGCAACACGAATATGATGATTATAAGCCCGTAGTACCCTTAGCTTGAGAAAATTGGTTAAATTTTTTTTTCGTTCAATAAGGCTTTGTAGCGATGTTGCACAATCGGACACTTCCAGCGTAACACGAATATGATGATTATAAGCCTGTAGTACCTTTAGCATGAGAAAATTGGTTAAATTTTTGTTTCGTTCAATAAGGCTTTGTAACGATGTTGCACAATCGGACAATTTCAGCGTAACACGAATATGATGATTATAAGCCCGTAGTACCCTTAGGTTGAGAAAATCGGTCTAAATTTTGTTTTCGTCTAATAACGCTTTATAGCGATGTTGCACAATCGGACACTTCCAGCGCAACACGAATATGATGATTATAAGCCCGTAGTACCCTTAGGTTGAGAAACTCGGTCTAAATTTTGTTTTCGTCCAGTAACACTTTATAGCGATGTTGCACAATCGGACACTTCCAGCGCAACACGAATATGATGATTATAAGCCCGTAGTACCCTTAGGTTGATAAAATTGCTTAAATTTTGTTTTCGTTCAATAAGGCTTTGTAGCGATGTTGCACAATCGGACACTTGCAGCGCGACACGAATATGATGATTATAAGCCCGTAGTACCCTTATGTTGAGAAAATTGGTTAAATTTTGTTGAGTTCAATACCGCTTTGTTGCGATGTTGAACAATCGGAAACTTCCCGCGCAACACGAATATGATGATTATAAACCCGTAGTACCCTTAGGTTGATAAAATTGGTTAAATTTTTGTTTCGGTCAATAAGCCTTTGTAGCGATGTTGCACAATCGGACACTTGCAGCGCAACACGAATATGATGATTATAAGCCCGTAGTACCCTTAGCTTGAGAAAATTGGTTAAATTTTTTTCGTTCAATAAGGCTTTGTAGCGATGTTGCACAATCGGACACTTCCCGCGCAACACGAATATGATCATTATAAGCCCGTAGTACCCTTAGGTTGATAAAATTGGTTAAATTTTTGTTTCGTTCAATAAGGCTTTGTAGCGATGTTGCACAATCGGACACTTCCAGCGCAACACGAATATGATGATTATAAGCCCGTAGTACCTTTAGGTTGAGAAAATCGGTCTAAATTTTGTTTTCGTCCAATAACGCTTTATAGCGATGTTGCACAATCGGACACTTCCAGCGCAACACGAATATGATGATTATAAGCCCGTAGTACCCTTAGCTTGAGAAAATTAGTTAATTTTTTTTTCCGTTCAATAACGCTTTGTAGCGATGTTGCACAATCGGACACTTGCAACGCAACACGAATATGATGATTATAAGCCCGTAGTACCCTTATGTTGAGAAAATTGGTTAGATTTTTGTTTCGTTCAATAAGGCTTTGTAGCGATGTTGCACAATCGGACACTTGCAGCGCAACACGAATATGATGATTATAAGCCCGTAGTACCCTTAGCTTGAGAAAATTGGTTAAATTTTTTTTTCGTTCAATAAGGCTTTGTAGCGATGTTGCACAATCGGACACTTGCAGCGCAACACGAATATCATGATTATAAGCCCGTAGTACCCTTAGGTTGAGAAAATCGGTCTACATTTTGTTTTCGTCCAATAACGCTTTATAGCGATGTTGCACAATCGGACACTTCCAGCGCAACACGAATATGATGATTATAAGCCCGTAGTACCCTTAGGTTGAAAAAATCGGTTGAATTTTTTTTTCGTTCAATAACGCTTTGTAGCGATGTTGCACAATCGGACACTTGCAGCGCAACACGAATATGATGATTATAAGCCCGTAGTACCCTTAGGTTGAAAAAATCGGTTAAATTTTTTTTTCGTTCAATAAGGCTTTGTAGCGATGTTGCACAATCGGACACTTGCAGCGCGACATGAATATGATGATTATAAGCCCGTAGTACCCTTAGGTTGAGAAAATCGGTCTAAATTTTGTTTTCGTCCAATAACGCTTTATAGCGATGTTGCACAATCGGACACTTCCAGCGCAACACGAATATGATGATTATAAGCCCGTAGTACCCTTAGCTTGAGAAAATTGGTTAAATTTTTTTTTCGTTCAATAAGGCTTTGTAGCGATGTTGCACAATCGGACACTTCCAGCGTAACACGAATATGATGATTATAAGCCTGTAGTACCTTTAGCATGAGAAAATTGGTTAAATTTTTGTTTCGTTCAATAAGGCTTTGTAACGATGTTGCACAATCGGACAATTTCAGCGTAACACGAATATGATGATTATAAGCCCGTAGTACCCTTAGGTTGAGAAAATCGGTCTAAATTTTGTTTTCGTCTAATAACGCTTTATAGCGATGTTGCACAATCGGACACTTCCAGCGCAACACGAATATGATGATTATAAGCCCGTAGTACCCTTAGGTTGAGAAACTCGGTCTAAATTTTGTTTTCGTCCAGTAACACTTTATAGCGATGTTGCACAATCGGACACTTCCAGCGCAACACGAATATGATGATTATAAGCCCGTAGTACCCTTAGGTTGATAAAATTGCTTAAATTTTGTTTTCGTTCAATAAGGCTTTGTAGCGATGTTGCACAATCGGACACTTGCAGCGCGACACGAATATGATGATTATAAGCCCGTAGTACCCTTATGTTGAGAAAATTGGTTAAATTTTGTTGAGTTCAATACCGCTTTGTTGCGATGTTGAACAATCGGAAACTTCCCGCGCAACACGAATATGATGATTATAAACCCGTAGTACCCTTAGGTTGATAAAATTGGTTAAATTTTTGTTTCGGTCAATAAGCCTTTGTAGCGATGTTGCACAATCGGACACTTGCAGCGCAACACGAATATGATGATTATAAGCCCGTAGTACCCTTAGCTTGAGAAAATTGGTTAAATTTTTTTCGTTCAATAAGGCTTTGTAGCGATGTTGCACAATCGGACACTTCCAGCGTAACACGAATATGATAATTATAAGCCCGTAGTACCCTTAGGTTGATAAAATTGGTTAAATTTTTGTTTCGTTCAATAACGCTTTGTAGCGATGTTGCACAATCGGACACTTGCAGCGCAACACGAATATGATGATTATAAGCCCGTAGTACCCTTAGGTTGAGAAAATCGGTCTAAATTTTGTTTCCGTCCAATAACGCTTTATAGCGATGGTGCACAATCGGACACTTCCAGCACAACACGAATATGATGATTATAAGCCCGTAGTACCCTTAGGTTGAGAAAATCGGTCTAAATTTTGTTTTCGTCCAATAACGCTTTATAGCGATGTTGCACAATCGGACACTTCCAGCGCAACACGAATATGATGATTATAAGCCCGTAGTACCCTTAGCTTGAGAAAATTGGTTAATTTTTGTTTTCGTTCAATAAGGCTTTGTAGCGATGTTGCACAATCCGACACTTCCAGCGCAACACGAATATGATGATTATAAGCCCGTAGTACCCTTAGCTTGAGAAAATTGGTTAAATTTTTTTTTCGTTCAATAAGGCTTTGTAGCGATGTTGCACAATCGGACACTTGCAGCGCAACACGAATATGATGATTATAAGCCCGTAGTACCCTTAGCTTGAGAAAATTGGTTAAATTTTTTTTTCGTTCAATAAGGCTTTGTAGCGATGTTGCACAATCGGACACTTGCAGCGCGACATGAATATGATGATTATAAGCCCGTAGTACCCTTAGGTTGAGAAAATCGGTCTAAATTTTGTTTTCGTCCAATAACGCTTTATAGCGATGTTGCACAATCGGACACTTCCAGCGCAACACGAATATGATGATTATAAGCCCGTAGTACCCTTAGCTTGAGAAAATTGGTTAAATTTTGTTTTCGTTCAATAAGGCTTTGTAGCGATGTTGCACAATCGGACACTTCCAGCGTAACACGAATATGATGATTATAAGCCTGTAGTACCTTTAGCATGAGAAAATTGGTTAAATTTTTGTTTCGTTCAATAAGGCTTTGTAACGATGTTGCACAATCGGACAATTTCAGCGTAACACGAATATGATGATTATAAGCCCGTAGTACCCTTAGGTTGAGAAAATCGGTCTAAATTTTGTTTTCGTCTAATAACGCTTTATAGCGATGTTGCACAATCGGACACTTCCAGCGCAACACGAATATGATGATTATAAGCCCGTAGTACCCTTAGGTTGAGAAACTCGGTCTAAATTTTGTTTTCGTCCAGTAACACTTTATAGCGATGTTGCACAATCGGACACTTCCAGCGCAACACGAATATGATGATTATAAGCCCGTAGTACCCTTAGGTTGATAAAATTGCTTAAATTTTGTTTTCGTTCAATAAGGCTTTGTAGCGATGTTGCACAATCGGACACTTGCAGCGCGACACGAATATGATGATTATAAGCCCGTAGTACCCTTATGTTGAGAAAATTGGTTAAATTTTGTTGAGTTCAATACCGCTTTGTTGCGATGTTGAACAATCGGAAACTTCCCGCGCAACACGAATATGATGATTATAAACCCGTAGTACCCTTAGGTTGATAAAATTGGTTAAATTTTTGTTTCGGTCAATAAGCCTTTGTAGCGATGTTGCACAATCGGACACTTGCAGCGCAACACGAATATGATGATTATAAGCCCGTAGTACCCTTAGCTTGAGAAAATTGGTTAAATTTTTTTCGTTCAATAAGGCTTTGTAGCGATGTTGCACAATCGGACACTTCCAGCGTAACACGAATATGATAATTATAAGCCCGTAGTACCCTTAGGTTGATAAAATTGGTTAAATTTTTGTTTCGTTCAATAACGCTTTGTAGCGATGTTGCACAATCGGACACTTGCAGCGCAACACGAATATGATGATTATAAGCCCGTAGTACCCTTAGGTTGAGAAAATCGGTCTAAATTTTGTTTCCGTCCAATAACGCTTTATAGCGATGGTGCACAATCGGACACTTCCAGCACAACACGAATATGATGATTATAAGCCCGTAGTACCCTTAGGTTGAGAAAATCGGTCTAAATTTTGTTTTCGTCCAATAACGCTTTATAGCGATGTTGCACAATCGGACACTTCCAGCGCAACACGAATATGATGATTATAAGCCCGTAGTACCCTTAGCTTGAGAAAATTGGTTAATTTTTTTTTTCGTTCAATAAGGCTTTGTAGCGATGTTGCACAATCCGACACTTCCAGCGCAACACGAATATGATGATTATAAGCCCGTAGTACCCTTAGCTTGAGAAAATTGGTTAAATTTTTTTTTCGTTCAATAAGGCTTTGTAGCGATGTTGCACAATCGGACACTTGCAGCGCAACACGAATATGATGATTATAAGCCCGTAGTACCCTTTGGTTGAGAAAATCGGTCTAAATTTTGTTTTCGTCCAATAACGCTTTATAGCGATGTTGCACAATCGGACACTTGCAGCGCAACACGAATATGATGATTATAAGCCCGTAGTACCCTTAGGTTGACAAAATCGGTCGAAATTTTCTTTCGTCCAATAAGGCTTTGTAGCGATGTCTCGCAATCGGACACTTGCAGCGCAACAGGAATATGATGATTATAAGCCCGTAGTACCCTTAGGTTGCTAAAATTGCTTAAATTTTTTTTTCGTTCAATAACGCTTTGTAGCGTTGTTGCACAATCGGACGCTTGCAGCGCAACACGAATATGATGATTATAAGCCCGTAGTACCCTTAGCTTGAGAAAATTGGTTAATTTTTTTTTTCGTTCAATAAGGCTTTGTAGCGATGTTTCACAATCGGACACTTGCAGCGCAACACGAAAATGATGGTTATAAGCCCGTAGTACCCTTAGGTTGAGAAAATCGGTCTACATTTTGTTTTCGTCCAATAACGCTTTATAGCGATGTTGCACAATCGGACACTTGCAGCGCAACACGAATATGATGATTATAAGCCCGTAGTACCCTTAGGTTAAAAAAATCGGTTGAATTTTTTTTTCGTTCAATAACGCTTTGTAGCGATGTTGCACAATCGGACACTTGCAGCGCAACACGAATATGATGATTATAAGCCCGTAGTACCCTTAGGTTGAAAAAATCGGTTAAATTTTGTTTTCGTTCAATAAGGCTTTGTAGCGATGTTGCACAATCGGACACTTCCAGCGTAACACGAATATGATGATTATAAGCCTGTAGTACCCTTAGCATGAGAAAATTGGTTAAATTTTTGTTTCGTTCAATAAGGCTTTGTAACGATGTTGCACAATCGGACACTTTCAGCGTAACACGAATATGATGATTATAAGCCCGTAGTACCCTTAGGTTGAGAAAATCGGTCTAAATTTTGTTTTCGTCTAATAACGCTTTATAGCGATGTTGCACAATCGGACACTTCCAGCGCAACACGAATATGATGATTATAAGCCCGTAGTACCCTTAGGTTGATAAAATTGCTTAAATTTTGTTTTCGTTCGATAAGGCTTTGTAGCGATGTTGCACAATCGGACACTTGCAGCGCGACACGAATATGATGATTATAAGCCCGTAGGACCCTTATGTTGAGAAAATTGGTTAAATTTTGTTGAGTTCAATACCGCTTTGTTGCGATGTTGAACAATCGGAAACTTCCCGCGCAACACGAATATGATGATTATAAGCCCGTAGTACCCTTAGGTTGATAAAATTGGTTAAATTTTTGTTTCGTTCAATAAGGCTTTGTAGCGATGTTGCACAATCGGACACTTCCAGCGCAACACGAATATGATGATTATAAGCCCGTAGTACCCTTAGGTTGAGAAAATCGGTCTAAATTTTGTTTTCGTCCAATAACGCTTTATAGCGATGTTGCACAATCGGACACTTCCAGCGCAACACGAATATGATGATTATAAGCCCGTAGTACCCTTAGCTTGAGAAAATTAGTTAAATTTTTTTTCCGTTCAATAACGCTTTGTAGCGATGTTGCACAATCGGACACTTGCAACGCAACACGAATATGATGATTATAAGCCCGTAGTACCCTTATGTTGAGAAAATTGGTTAAATTTTTGTTTCGTTCAATAAGGCTTTGTAGCGATGTTGCACAATCGGACACTTGCAGCGCAACACGAATATGATGATTATAAGCCCGTAGTACCCTTAGCTTGAGAAAATTGGTTAAATTTTTTTTTCGTTCAATAAGGCTTTGTAGCGATGTTGCACAATCGGACACTTGCAGCGCAACACGAATATGATGATTATAAGCCCGTAGTACCCTTAGGTTGAGAACATCGGTCTACATTTTGTTTTCGTCCAATAACGCTTTATAGCGATGTTGCACAATCGGACACTTCCAGCGCAACACGAATATGATGATTATAAACCCGTAGTACCCTTAGGTTGAAAAAATCGGTTGGATTTTTTTTTCGTTCAATAACGCTTTGTAGCGATGTTGCACAATCGGACACTTGCAGCGCAACACGAATATGATGATTATAAGCCCGTAGTACCCTTAGGTTGAAAAAATCGGTTAAATTTTTTTTTCGTTCAATAAGGCTTTGTAGCGATGTTGCACAATCGGACACTTGCAGCGCGACATGAATATGATGATTATAAGCCCGTAGTACCCTTAGGTTGATAAAATCGGTCTAAATTTTGTTTTCGTCCAATAACGCTTTATAGCGATGTTGCACAATCGGACACTTTCAGCGTAACACGAATATGATGATTATAAGCCCGTAGTACCCTTAGGTTGAGAAAATCGGTCTAAATTTTGTTTTCGTCTAATAACGCTTTATAGCGATGTTGCACAATCGGACACTTCCAGCGCAACACGAATATGATGATTATAAGCCCGTAGTACCCTTAGGTTGATAAAATTGCTTAAATTTTGTTTTCGTTCAATAAGGCTTTGTAGCGATGTTGCACAATCGGACACTTGCAGCGCGACACGAATATGATGATTATAAGCCCGTAGTACCCTTATGTTGAGAAAATTGGTTAAATTTTGTTGAGTTCAATACCGCTTTGTTGCGATGTTGAACAATCGGAAACTTCCCGCGCAACACGAATATGATGATTATAAGCCCGTAGTACCCTTAGGTTGATAAAATTGGTTAAATTTTTGTTTCGGTCAATAAGGCTTTGTAGCGATGTTGCACAATCGGACACTTGCAGCGCAACACGAATATGATGATTATAAGCCCGTAGTACCCTTAGCTTGAGAAAATTGGTTAAATTTTGTTCGTTCAATAAGGCTTTGTAGCGATGTTGCACAATCGGACACTTCCAGCGTAACACGAATATGATAATTATAAGCCCGTAGTACCCTTAGGTTGATAAAATTGGTTAAATTTTTGTTTCGTTCAATAACGCTTTGTAGCGATGTTGCACAATCGGACACTTGCAGCGCAACACGAATATGATGATTATAAGCCCGTAGTACCCTTAGGTTGAGAAAATCGGTCTAAATTTTGTTTTCGTCCAATAACGCTTTATAGCGATGTTGCACAATCGGACACTTGCAGCGCAACACGAATATGATGATTATAAGCCCGTAGTACCCTTAGGTTGACAAAATCGGTCGAAATTTTCTTTCGTCCAATAAGGCTTTGTAGCGATGTCTCGCAATCGGACACTTGCAGCGCAACAGGAATATGATGATTATAAGCCCGTAGTACCCTTAGGTTGCTAAAATTGCTTAAATTTTTTTTTCGTTCAATAACGCTTTGTAGCGTTGTTGCACAATCGGACGCTTGCAGCGCAACACGAATATGATGATTATAAGCCCGTAGTACCCTTAGGTTGAAAAAATCGGTTAAATTTTGTTTTCGTTCAATAAGGCTTTGTAGCGATGTTGCACAATCGGACACTTGCAGCGCGACATGAATATGATGATTATAAGCCCGTAGTACCCTTAGGTTGAGAAAATCGGTCTAAATTTTGTTTTCGTCCAATAACGCTTTATAGCGATGTTGCACAATCGGACACTTCCAGCGTAACACGAATATGATGATTATAAGCCTGTAGTACCCTTAGCATGAGAAAATTGGTTAAATTTTTGTTTCGTTCAATAAGGCTTTGTAACGATGTTGCACAATCGGACACTTTCAGCGTAACACGAATATGATGATTATAAGCCCGTAGTACCCTTAGGTTGAGAAAATCGGTCTAAATTTTGTTTTCGTCTAATAACGCTTTATAGCGATGTTGCACAATCGGACACTTCCAGCGCAACACGAATATGATGATTATAAGCCCGTAGTACCTTTAGGTTGAGAAACTCGGTCTAAATTTTGTTTTCGTCCAGTAACACTTTATAGCGATGTTGCACAATCGGACACTTCCAGCGCAACACGAATATGATGATTATAAGCCCGTAGTACCCTTAGGTTGATAAAATTGCTTAAATTTTGTTTTCGTTCAATAAGGCTTTGTAGCGATGTTGCACAATCGGACACTTGCAGCGCGACACGAATATGATGATTATAAGCCCGTAGGACCCTTATGTTGAGAAAATTGGTTAAATTTTGTTGAGTTCAATACCGCTTTGTTGCGATGTTGAACAATCGGAAACTTCCCGCGCAACACGAATATGATGATTATAAGCCCGTAGTACCCTTAGGTTGATAAAATTGGTTAAATTTTTGTTTCGTTCAATAAGGCTTTGTAGCGATGTTGCACAATCGGACACTTCCAGCGCAACACGAATATGATGATTATAAGCCCGTAGTACCCTTAGCTTGAGAAAATTGGTTAAATTTTTGTTTCGTTCAATAAGGCTTTGTAGCGATGTTGCACAATCGGACACTTGCAGCGCAACACGAATATCATGATTATAAGCCCGTAGTACCCTTAGGTTGAGAAAATCGGTCTACATTTTGTTTTCGTCCAATAACGCTTTATAGCGATGTTGCACAATCGGACACTTCCAGCGCAACACGAATATGATGATTATAAGCCCGTAGTACCCTTAGGTTGAAAAAATTGGTTAAATTTTTGTTTCGTTCAATAACGCTTTGTAGCGATGTTGCACAATCGGACACTTGCAGCGCAACACGAATATGATGATTATAAGCCCGTAGTACCCTTAGGTTGATAAAATTGGTTAAATTTTTGTTTCGTTCAATAACGCTTTGTAGCGATGTTGCACAATCGGACACTTGCAGCGCAACACGAATATGATGATTATAAGCCCGTAGTACCCTTAGGTTGAGAAAATCGGTCTAAATTTTGTTTCCGTCCAATAACGCTTTATAGCGATGGTGCACAATCGGACACTTCCAGCGCAACACGAATATGATGATTATAAGCCCGTAGTACCCTTAGGTTGAGAAAATCGGTCTAAATTTTGTTTTCGTCCAATAACGCTTTATAGCGATGTTGCACAATCGGACACTTCCAGCGCAACACGAATATGATGGTTATAAGCCCGTAGTACCCTTAGCTTGAGAAAATTGGTTAATTTTTTTTTTCGTTCAATAAGGCTTTGTAGCGATGTTGCACAATCCGACACTTCCAGCGCAACACGAATATGATGATTATAAGCCCGTAGTACCCTTAGCTTGAGAAAATTGGTTAAATTTTATTTTCGTTCAATAAGGCTTTGTAGCGATGTTGCACAATCGGACACTTGCAGCGCAACACGAATATGATGATTATAAGCCCGTAGTACCCTTAGGTTGAGAAAATCGGTCTAAATTTTGTTTTCATCCAATAACGCTTTATAGCGATGTTGCACAATCGGACACTTGCAGCGCAACACGAATATGATGATTATAAGCCCGTAGTACCCTTAGGTTGACAAAATCGGTCGAAATTTTCTTTCGTCCAATAAGGCTTTGTAGCGATGTCTCGCAATCGGACACTTGCAGCGCAACAGGAATATGATGATTATAAGCCCGTAGTACCCTTAGGTTGCTAAAATTGCTTAAATTTTGTTTTCGTTCAATAACGCTTTGTAGCGTTGTTGCACAATCGGACGCTTGCAGCGCAACACGAATATGATGATTATAAGCCCGTAGTACCCTTAGCTTGAGAAAATTGGTTAATTTTTTTTTTCGTTCAATAAGGCTTTGTAGCGATGTTTCACAATCGGACACTTGCAGCGCAACACGAAAATGATGGTTATAAGCCCGTAGTACCCTTAGGTTGAGAAAATCGGTCTACATTTTGTTTTCGTCCAATAACGCTTTATAGCGATGTTGCACAATCGGACACTTGCAGCGCAACACGAATATGATGATTATAAGCCCGTAGTACCCTTAGCTTGAGAAAATTGGTTAAATTTTTTTTTCGTTCAATAAGGCTTTGTAGCGATGTTGCACAATCGGACACTTCCAGCGTAACACGAATATGATGATTATTAGCCTGTAGTACCTTTAGCATGAGAAAATTGGTTAAATTTTTGTTTCGTTCAATAAAGCTTTGTAACGATGTTGCACAATCGGACACTTTCAGCGTAACACGAATATGATGATTATAAGCCCGTAGTACCCTTAGGTTGAGAAAATCGGTCTAAATTTTGTTTTCGTCTAATAACGCTTTATAGCGATGTTGCACAATCGGACACTTCCAGCGCAACACGAATATGATGATTATAAGCCCGTAGTACCCTTAGGTTGAGAAACTCGGTCTAAATTTTGTTTTCGTCCAGTAACACTTTATAGCGATGTTGCACAATCGGACACTTCCAGCGCAACACGAATATGATGATTATAAGCCCGTAGTACCCTTAGGTTGATAAAATTGCTTAAATTTTGTTTTCGTTCAATAAGGCTTTGTAGCGATGTTGCACAATCGGACACTTGCAGCGCGACACGAATATGATGATTATAAGCCCGTAGTACCCTTATGTTGAGAAAATTGGTTAAATTTTGTTGAGTTCAATACCGCTTTGTTGCGATGTTGAACAATCGGAAACTTCCCGCGCAACACGAATATGATGATTATAAGCCCGTAGTACCCTTAGGTTGATAAAATTGGTTAAATTTTTGTTTCGTTCAATAACGCTTTGTAGCGATGTTGCACAATCGGACACTTGCAGCGCAACACGAATATGATGATTATAAGCCCGTAGTACCCTTAGGTTGAGAAAATCGGTCTAAATTTTGTTTCCGTCCAATAACGCTTTATAGCGATGGTGCACAATCGGACACTTCCAGCGCAACACGAATATGATGATTATAAGCCCGTAGTACCCTTAGGTTGAGAAAATCGGTCTAAATTTTGTTTTCGTCCAATAACGCTTTATAGCGATGTTGCACAATCGGACACTTCCAGCGCAACACGAATATGATGGTTATAAGCCCGTAGTACCCTTAGCTTGAGAAAATTGGTTAATTTTTTTTTTCGTTCAATAAGGCTTTGTAGCGATGTTGCACAATCCGACACTTCCAGCGCAACACGAATATGATGATTATAAGCCCGTAGTACCCTTAGCTTGAGAAAATTGGTTAAATTTTTTTTTCGTTCAATAAGGCTTTGTAGCGATGTTGCACAATCCGACACTTGCAGCGCAACACGAATATGATGATTATAAGCCCGTAGTACCCTTAGGTTGAGAAAATCGGTCTAAATTTTGTTTTCGTCCAATAACGCTTTATAGCGATGTTGCACAATCGGACACTTGCAGCGCAACACGAATATGATGATTATAAGCCCGTAGTACCCTTAGGTTGACAAAATCGGTCGAAATTTTCTTTCGTCCAATAAGGCTTTGTAGCGATGTCTCGCAATCGGACACTTGCAGCGCAACAGGAATATGATGATTATAAGCCCGTAGTACCCTTAGGTTGCTAAAATTGCTTAAATTTTTTTTTCGTTCAATAACGCTTTGTAGCGTTGTTGCACAATCGGACGCTTGCAGCGCAACACGAATATGATGATTATAAGCCCGTAGTACCCTTAGCTTGAGAAAATTGGTTAATTTTTTTTTTCGTTCAATAAGGCTTTGTAGCGATGTTTCACAATCGGACACTTGCAGCGCAACACGAAAATGATGGTTATAAGCCCGTAGTACCCTTAGGTTGAGAAAATCGGTCTACATTTTGTTTTCGTCCAATAACGCTTTATAGCGATGTTGCACAATCGGACACTTGCAGCGCAACACGAATATGATGATTATAAGCCCGTAGTACCCTTAGGTTGAAAAAATCGGTTGAATTTTTTTTTCGTTCAATAACGCTTTGTAGCGATGTTGCACAATCGGACACTTGCAGCGCAACACGAATATGATGATTATAAGCCCGTAGTACCCTTAGGTTGAAAAAATCGGTTAAATTTTGTTTTCGTTCAATAAGGCTTTGTAGCGATGTTGCACAATCGGACACTTGCAGCGCGACATGAATATGATGATTATAAGCCCGTAGTACCCTTAGGTTGAGAAAATCGGTCTAAATTTTGTTTTCGTCCAATAACGCTTTATAGCGATGTTGCACAATCGGACACTTCCAGCGTAACACGAATATGATGATTATAAGCCTGTAGTACCCTTAGCATGAGAAAATTGGTTAAATTTTTGTTTCGTTCAATAAGGCTTTGTAACGATGTTGCACAATCGGACACTTTCAGCGTAACACGAATATGATGATTATAAGCCCGTAGTACCCTTAGGTTGAGAAAATCGGTCTAAATTTTGTTTTCGTCTAATAACGCTTTATAGCGATGTTGCACAATCGGACACTTCCAGCGCAACACGAATATGATGATTATAAGCCCGTAGTACCCTTAGGTTGAGAAACTCGGTCTAAATTTTGTTTTCGTCCAGTAACACTTTATAGCGATGTTGCACAATCGGACACTTCCAGCGCAACACGAATATGATGATTATAAGCCCGTAGTACCCTTAGGTTGATAAAATTGCTTAAATTTTGTTTTCGTTCAATAAGGCTTTGTAGCGATGTTGCACAATCGGACACTTGCAGCGCGACACGAATATGATGATTATAAGCCCGTAGGACCCTTATGTTGAGAAAATTGGTCTAAATTTTGTTTTCGTCCAATAACGCTTTATAGCGATGTTGCACAATCGGACACTTCCAGCGCAACACGAATATGATGATTATAAGCCCGTAGTACCCTTAGCTTGAGAAAATTAGTTAAATTTTTTTTCCGTTCAATAACGCTTTGTAGCGATGTTGCACAATCGGACACTTGCAACGCAACACGAATATGATGATTATAAGCCCGTAGTACCCTTATGTTGAGAAAATTGGTTAAATTTTTGTTTCGTTCAATAAGGCTTTGTAGCGATGTTGCACAATCGGACACTTGCAGCGCAACACGAATATGATGATTATAAGCCCG
Source organism: Netelia virgata (assembly GCA_951802705.1). Taxonomy (NCBI): domain Eukaryota; kingdom Metazoa; phylum Arthropoda; class Insecta; order Hymenoptera; family Ichneumonidae; genus Netelia; species Netelia virgata. The sequence goes on along the minus strand of OX637863.1, from coordinate 31,309,583 downwards.
TAGTACCCTTAGCTTGAGAAAATTGGTTAAATTTTTTTTTCGTTCAATAAGGCTTTGTAGCGATGTTGCACAATCGGACACTTGCAGCGCAACACGAATATGATGATTATAAGCCCGTAGTACCCTTAGGTTGAGAACATCGGTCTACATTTTGTTTTCGTCCAATAACGCTTTATAGCGATGTTGCACAATCGGACACTTCCAGCGCAACACGAATATGATGATTATAAACCCGTAGTACCCTTAGGTTGAAAAAATCGGTTAAATTTTTTTTTCGTTCAATAAGGCTTTGTAGCGATGTTGCACAATCGGACACTTGCAGCGCGACATGAATATGATGATTATAAGCCCGTAGTACCCTTAGGTTGAGAAAATCGGTCTCAATTTTGTTTTCGTCCAATAACGCTTTATAGCGATGTTGCACAATCGGACACTTCCAGCGCAACACGAATATGATGATTATAAGCCCGTAGTACCCTTAGCTTGAGAAAATTGGTTAAATTTTCTTTCGTCCAATAAGGCTTTGTAGCGATGTCTCGCAATCGGACACTTGCAGCGCAACAGGAATATGATGATTATAAGCCCGTAGTACCCTTAGGTTGCTAAAATTGCTTAAATTTTTTTTTCGTTCAATAACGCTTTGTAGCGTTGTTGCACAATCGGACGCTTGCAGCGCAACACGAATATGATGATTATAAGCCCGTAGTACCCTTAGCTTGAGAAAATTGGTTAATTTTTTTTTTCGTTCAATAAGGCTTTGTAGCGATGTTTCACAATCGGACACTTGCAGCGCAACACGAAAATGATGGTTATAAGCCCGTAGTACCCTTAGGTTGAGAAAATCGGTCTACATTTTGTTTTCGTCCAATAACGCTTTATAGCGATGTTGCACAATCGGACACTTGCAGCGCAACACGAATATGATGATTATAAGCCCGTAGTACCCTTAGGTTGAAAAAATCGGTTGAATTTTTTTTTCGTTCAATAACGCTTTGTAGCGATGTTGCACAATCGGACACTTGCAGCGCAACACGAATATGATGATTATAAGCCCGTAGTACCCTTAGGTTGAAAAAATCGGTTAAATTTTGTTTTCGTTCAATAAGGCTTTGTAGCGATGTTGCACAATCGGACACTTGCAGCGCGACATGAATATGATGATTATAAGCCCGTAGTACCCTTAGGTTGAGAAAATCGGTCTAAATTTTGTTTTCGTCCAATAACGCTTTATAGCGATGTTGCACAATCGGACACTTCCAGCGTAACACGAATATGATGATTATAAGCCTGTAGTACCCTTAGCATGAGAAAATTGGTTAAATTTTTGTTTCGTTCAATAAGGCTTTGTAACGATGTTGCACAATCGGACACTTTCAGCGTAACACGAATATGATGATTATAAGCCCGTAGTACCCTTAGGTTGAGAAAATCGGTCTAAATTTTGTTTTCGTCTAATAACGCTTTATAGCGATGTTGCACAATCGGACACTTCCAGCGCAACACGAATATGATGATTATAAGCCCGTAGTACCCTTAGGTTGAGAAACTCGGTCTAAATTTTGTTTTCGTCCAGTAACACTTTATAGCGATGTTGCACAATCGGACACTTCCAGCGCAACACGAATATGATGATTATAAGCCCGTAGTACCCTTAGGTTGATAAAATTGCTTAAATTTTGTTTTCGTTCAATAAGGCTTTGTAGCGATGTTGCACAATCGGACACTTGCAGCGCGACACGAATATGATGATTATAAGCCCGTAGGACCCTTATGTTGAGAAAATTGGTCTAAATTTTGTTTTCGTCCAATAACGCTTTATAGCGATGTTGCACAATCGGACACTTCCAGCGCAACACGAATATGATGATTATAAGCCCGTAGTACCCTTAGCTTGAGAAAATTAGTTAAATTTTTTTTCCGTTCAATAACGCTTTGTAGCGATGTTGCACAATCGGACACTTGCAACGCAACACGAATATGATGATTATAAGCCCGTAGTACCCTTATGTTGAGAAAATTGGTTAAATTTTTGTTTCGTTCAATAAGGCTTTGTAGCGATGTTGCACAATCGGACACTTGCAGCGCAACACGAATATGATGATTATAAGCCCGTAGTACCCTTAGCTTGAGAAAATTGGTTAAATTTTTTTTTCGTTCAATAAGGCTTTGTAGCGATGTTGCACAATCGGACACTTGCAGCGCAACACGAATATGATGATTATAAGCCCGTAGTACCCTTAGGTTGAGAACATCGGTCTACATTTTGTTTTCGTCCAATAACGCTTTATAGCGATGTTGCACAATCGGACACTTCCAGCGCAACACGAATATGATGATTATAAACCCGTAGTACCCTTAGGTTGAAAAAATCGGTTAAATTTTTTTTTCGTTCAATAAGGCTTTGTAGCGATGTTGCACAATCGGACACTTGCAGCGCGACATGAATATGATGATTATAAGCCCGTAGTACCCTTAGGTTGAGAAAATCGGTCTCAATTTTGTTTTCGTCCAATAACGCTTTATAGCGATGTTGCACAATCGGACACTTCCAGCGCAACACGAATATGATGATTATAAGCCCGTAGTACCCTTAGCTTGAGAAAATTGGTTAAATTTTTTTTTCGTTCAATAAGGCTTTGTAGCGATGTTGCACAATCGGACACTTCCAGCGTAACACGAATATGATGATTATAAGCCTGTAGTACCCTTAGCATGAGAAAATTGGTTAAATTTATGTTTCGTTCAATAAGGCTTTGTAACGATGTTGCACAATCGGACACTTTCAGCGTAACACGAATATGATGATTATAAGCCCGTAGTACCCTTAGGATGAGAAAATCGGTCTAAATTTTGTTTTCGTCTAATAACGCTTTATAGCGATGTTGCACAATCGGACACTTCCAGCGCAACACGAATATGATGATTATAAGCCCGTAGTACCCTTAGGTTGAGAAACTCGGTCTAAATTTTGTTTTCGTCCAGTAACACTTTATAGCGATGTTGCACAATCGGACACTTCCAGCGCAACACGAATATGATGATTATAAGCCCGTAGTACCCTTAGGTTGATAAAATTGCTTAAATTTTGTTTTCGTTCAATAAGGCTTTGTAGCGATGTTGCACAATCGGACACTTGCAGCGCGACACGAATATGATGATTATAAGCCCGTAGTACCCTTATGTTGAGAAAATTGGTTAAATTTTGTTGAGTTCAATACCGCTTTGTTGCGATGTTGAACAATCGGAAACTTCCCGCGCAACACGAATATGATGATTATAAGCCCGTAGTACCCTTAGCTTGAGAAAATTGGTTAATTTTTTTTTTCGTTCAATAAGGCTTTGTAGCGATGTTGCACAATCGGACACTTGCAGCGCAACACGAATATGATGATTATAAGCCCGTAGTACCCTTAGGTTGAGAAAATCGGTCTCAATTTTGTTTCCGTCCAATAACGCTTTATAGCGATGTTGCACAATCGGACACTTCCAGCGCAACACGAATATGATGATTATAAGCCCGTAGTACCCTTAGGTTGAGAAAATCGGTCGAAATTTTTTTTCGTCCCATAAGGCTTTGTAGCGATGTCTCGCAATCGGACACTTGCAGCGCAACACGAATATGATGACTATAAGCCCGTAGTACCCTTAGGTTGATAAAATTGCTTAAATTTTTTTTTCGTTCAATAACGCTTTGTAGCGATGTTGCACAATCGGACACTTTCAGCGCAACACGAATATGATGATTATAAGCCCGTAGTACCCTTAGGTTGAGAAACTCGGTCTAAATTTTGTTTTCGTCCAGTAACACTTTATAGCGATGTTGCACAATCGGACACTTCCAGCGCAACACGAATATGATGATTATAAGCCCGTAGTACCCTTAGCTTGAGAAAATTGGTTAAATTTTTTTCGTTCAATAAGGCTTTGTAGCGATGTTGCACAATCGGACACTTCCAGCGTAACACGAATATGATAATTATAAGCCCGTAGTACCCTTAGGTTGATAAAATTGGTTAAATTTTTGTTTCGTTCAATAACGCTTTGTAGCGATGTTGCACAATCGGACACTTGCAGCGCAACACGAATATGATGATTATAAGCCCGTAGTACCCTTAGGTTGAGAAAATCGGTCTAAATTTTGTTTCCGTCCAATAACGCTTTATAGCGATGGTGCACAATCGGACACTTCCAGCGCAACACGAATATGATGATTATAAGCCCGTAGTACCCTTAGGTTGAGAAAATCGGTCTAAATTTTGTTTTCGTCCAATAACGCTTTATAGCGATGTTGCACAATCGGACACTTCCAGCGCAACACGAATATGATGATTATAAGCCCGTAGTACCCTTAGCTTGAGAAAATTGGTTAATTTTTTTTTTCGTTCAATAAGGCTTTGTAGCGATGTTGCACAATCGGACACTTGCAGCGCAACACGAATATGATGATTATAAGCCCGTAGTACCCTTAGGTTGAGAAAATCGGTCTCAATTTTGTTTCCGTCCAATAACGCTTTATAGCGATGTTGCACAATCGGACACTTCCAGCGCAACACGAATATGATGATTATAAGCCCGTAGTACCCTTAGGTTGAGAAAATCGGTCGAAATTTTTTTTCGTCCCATAAGGCTTTGTAGCGATGTCTCGCAATCGGACACTTGCAGCGCAACACGAATATGATGACTATAAGCCCGTAGTACCCTTAGGTTGATAAAATTGCTTAAATTTTTTTTTCGTTCAATAACGCTTTGTAGCGATGTTGAACAATCGGAAACTTCCCGCGCAACACGAATATGATGATTATAAGCCCGTAGTACCCTTAGGTTGAGAAAATTGGTTAAATTTTTGTTTCGTTCAATAAGGCTTTGTAGCGATGTTGCACAATCGGACACTTCCAGCGTAACACGAATATGATGATTATAAGCCTGTAGTACCCTTAGCATGAGAAAATTGGTTAAATTTTTGTTTCGTTCAATAAGGCTTTGTAACGATGTTGCACAATCGGACACTTTCAGCGCAACACGAATATGATGATTATAAGCCCGTAGTACCCTTAGGTTGAGAAAATCGGTCTAAATTTTGTTTTCGTCTAATAACGCTTTATAGCGATGTTGCACAATCGGACACTTCCAGCGCAACACGAATATGATGATTATAAGCCCGTAGTACCCTTAGGTTGAGAAACTCGGTCTAAATTTTGTTTTCGTCCAGTAACACTTTATAGCGATGTTGCACAATCGGACACTTCCAGCGCAACACGAATATGATGATTATAAGCCCGTAGTACGCTTAGGTTGATAAAATTGCTTAAATTTTTTTTTCGTTCAATAAGGCTTTGTAGCGATGTTGCACAATCGGACACTTGCAGCGCGACACGAATATGATGATTATAAGCCCGTAGTACCCTTATGTTGAGAAAATTGGTTAAATTTTGTTGAGTTCAATACCGCTTTGTTGCGATGTTGAACAATCGGAAACTTCCCGCGCAACACGAATATGATGATTATAAGCCCGTAGTACCCTTAGGTTGATAAAATTGGTTAAATTTTTGTTTCGTTCAATAAGGCTTTGTAGCGATGTTGCACAATCGGACACTTGCAGCGCAACACGAATATGATGATTATAAGCCCGTAGTACCCTTAGCTTGAGAAAATTGGTTAAATTTTTTTCGTTCAATAAGGCTTTGTAGCGATGTTGCACAATCGGACATGATAATTATAAGCCCGTAGTACCCTTAGGTTGAGAAAATCGGTCTAAATTTTGTTTTCGTCCAATAACGCTTTATAGCGATGTTGCACTATCGGACACTTCCAGCGCAACACGAATATGATGATTATAAGCCCGTAGTACCCTTAGCTTGAGAAAATTGGTTAAATTTTTTTTTCGTTCAATAAGGCTTTGTAGCGATGTTGCACAATCGGACACTTGCAGCGCAACACGAATATGATGATTATAAGCCCGTAGTACCCTTAGGTTGAGAAAATCGGTCTAAATTTTGTTTCCGTCCAATAACGCTTTATAGCGATGTTGCACAATCGGACACTTCCAGCGCAACACGAACATGATGATTATAAGCCCGTAGTACCCTTAGGTTGAGAAAATCGGTCTAAATTTTGTTTCCGTCCAATAACGCTTTATAGCGATGGTGCACAATCGGACACTTCCAGCGCAACACGAATATGATGATTATAAGCCCGTAGTACCCTTAGGTTGAGAAAATCGGTCTAAATTTTGTTTTCGTCCAATAACGCTTTATAGCGATGTTGCACAATCGGACACTTCCAGCGCAACACGAATATGATGATTATAAGCCCGTAGTACCCTTAGCTTGAGAAAATTGGTTAATTTTTTTTTTCGTTCAATAAGGCTTTGTAGCGATGTTGCACAATCGGACACTTGCAGCGCAACACGAATATGATGATTATAAGCCCGTAGTACCCTTAGGTTGAGAAAATCGGTCTCAATTTTGTTTCCGTCCAATAACGCTTTATAGCGATGTTGCACAATCGGACACTTCCAGCGCAACACGAATATGATGATTATAAGCCCGTAGTACCCTTAGGTTGAGAAAATCGGTCGAAATTTTTTTTCGTCCCATAAGGCTTTGTAGCGATGTCTCGCAATCGGACACTTGCAGCGCAACACGAATATGATGACTATAAGCCCGTAGTACCCTTAGGTTGATAAAATTGCTTAAATTTTTTTTTCGTTCAATAACGCTTTGTAGCGATGTTGCACAATCGGACACTTTCAGCGCAACACGAATATGATGATTATAAGCCCGTAGTACCCTTAGGTTGAGAAACTCGGTCTAAATTTTGTTTTCGTCCAGTAACACTTTATAGCGATGTTGCACAATCGGACACTTCCAGCGCAACACGAATATGATGATTATAAGCCCGTAGTACCCTTATGTTGAGAAAATTGCTTACATTTTGTTGAGTTCAATACCGCTTTGTTGCGATGTTGAACAATCGGAAACTTCCCGCGCAACACGAATATGATGATTATAAGCCCGTAGTACCCTTAGGTTGAGAAAATTGGTTAAATTTTTGTTTCGTTCAATAAGGCTTTGTAGCGATGTTGCACAATCGGACACTTCCAGCGTAACACGAATATGATGATTATAAGCCTGTAGTACCCTTAGCATGAGAAAATTGGTTAAATTTTTGTTTCGTTCAATAAGGCTTTGTAACGATGTTGCACAATCGGACACTTTCAGCGCAACACGAATATGATGATTATAAGCCCGTAGTACCCTTAGGTTGAGAAAATCGGTCTAAATTTTGTTTTCGTCTAATAACGCTTTATAGCGATGTTGCACAATCGGACACTTCCAGCGCAACACGAATATGATGATTATAAGCCCGTAGTACCCTTAGGTTGAGAAACTCGGTCTAAATTTTGTTTTCGTCCAGTAACACTTTATAGCGATGTTGCACAATCGGACACTTCCAGCGCAACACGAATATGATGATTATAAGCCCGTAGTACGCTTAGGTTGATAAAATTGCTTAAATTTTTTTTTCGTTCAATAAGGCTTTGTAGCGATGTTGCACAATCGGACACTTGCAGCGCGACACGAATATGATGATTATAAGCCCGTAGTACCCTTATGTTGAGAAAATTGGTTAAATTTTGTTGAGTTCAATACCGCTTTGTTGCGATGTTGAACAATCGGAAACTTCCCGCGCAACACGAATATGATGATTATAAGCCCGTAGTACCCTTAGGTTGATAAAATTGGTTAAATTTTTGTTTCGGTCAATAAGGCTTTGTAGCGATGTTGCACAATCGGACACTTGCAGCGCAACACGAATATGATGATTATAAGCCCGTAGTACCCTTAGGTTGAGAAACTCGGTCTAAATTTTGTTTTCGTCCAGTAACACTTTATAGCGATGTTGCACAATCGGACACTTCCAGCGCAACACGAATATGATGATTATAAGCCCGTAGTACGCTTAGGTTGATAAAATTGCTTAAATTTTTTTTTCGTTCAATAAGGCTTTGTAGCGATGTTGCACAATCGGACACTTGCAGCGCGACACGAATATGATGATTATAAGCCCGTAGTACCCTTATGTTGAGAAAATTGGTTAAATTTTGTTGAGTTCAATACCGCTTTGTTGCGATGTTGAACAATCGGAAACTTCCCGCGCAACACGAATATGATGATTATAAGCCCGTAGTACCCTTAGGTTGATAAAATTGGTTAAATTTTTGTTTCGGTCAATAAGGCTTTGTAGCGATGTTGCACAATCGGACACTTGCAGCGCAACACGAATATGATGATTATAAGCCCGTAGTACCCTTAGCTTGAGAAAATTGGTTAAATTTTTTTCGTTCAATAAGGCTTTGTAGCGATGTTGCACAATCGGACACTTCCAGCGTAACACGAATATGATAATTATAAGCCCGTAGTACCCTTAGGTTGATAAAATTGGTTAAATTTTTGTTTCGTTCAATAACGCTTTGTAGCGATGTTGCACAATCGGACACTTGCAGCGCAACACGAATATGATGATTATAAGCCCGTAGTACCCTTAGGTTGAGAAAATCGGTCTAAATTTTGTTTCCGTCCAATAACGCTTTATAGCGTTGGTGCACAATCGGACACTTCCAGCGCAACACGAATATGATGATTATAAGCCCGTAGTACCCTTAGGTTGAGAAAATCGGTCTAAATTTTGTTTTCGTCCAATAACGCTTTATAGCGATGTTGCACAATCGGACACTTCCAGCGCAACACGAATATGATGATTATAAGCCCGTAGTACCCTTAGCTTGAGAAAATTGGTTAATTTTTTTTTTCGTTCAATAAGGCTTTGTAGCGATGTTGCACAATCGGACACTTGCAGCGCAACACGAATATGATGATTATAAGCCCGTAGTACCCTTAGGTTGAGAAAATCGGTCTCAATTTTGTTTCCGTCCAATAACGCTTTATAGCGATGTTGCACAATCGGACACTTCCAGCGCAACACGAATATGATGATTATAAGCCCGTAGTACCCTTAGGTTGAGAAAATCGGTCGAAATTTTTTTTCGTCCCATAAGGCTTTGTAGCGATGTCTCGCAATCGGACACTTGCAGCGCAACACGAATATGATGACTATAAGCCCGTAGTACCCTTAGGTTGATAAAATTGCTTAAATTTTTTTTTCGTTCAATAACGCTTTGTAGCGATGTTGCACAATCGGACACTTTCAGCGCAACACGAATATGATGATTATAAGCCCGTAGTACCCTTAGGTTGAGAAACTCGGTCTAAATTTTGTTTTCGTCCAGTAACACTTTATAGCGATGTTGCACAATCGGACACTTCCAGCGCAACACGAATATGATGATTATAAGCCCGTAGTACCCTTATGTTGAGAAAATTGCTTACATTTTGTTGAGTTCAATACCGCTTTGTTGCGATGTTGAACAATCGGAAACTTCCCGCGCAACACGAATATGATGATTATAAGCCCGTAGTACCCTTATGTTGAGAAAATTGGTTAAATTTTGTTGAGTTCAATACCGCTTTGTTGCGATGTTGAACAATCGGAAACTTCCCGCGCAACACGAATATGATGATTATAAGCCCGTAGTACCCTTAGGTTGATAAAATTGGTTAAATTTTTGTTTCGTTCAATAAGGCTTTGTAGCGATGTTGCACAATCGGACACTTGCAGCGCAACACGAATATGATGATTATAAGCCCGTAGTACCCTTAGCTTGAGAAAATTGGTTAAATTTTTTTCGTTCAATAAGGCTTTGTAGCGATGTTGCACAATCGGACACTTCCAGCGTAACACGAATATGATAATTATAAGCCCGTAGTACCCTTAGGTTGAGAAAATCGGTCTAAATTTTGTTTTCGTCCAATAACGCTTTATAGCGATGTTGCACTATCGGACACTTCCAGCGCAACACGAATATGATGATTATAAGCCCGTAGTACCCTTAGCTTGAGAAAATTGGTTAAATTTTTTTTTCGTTCAATAAGGCTTTGTAGCGATGTTGCACAATCGGACACTTGCAGCGCAACACGAATATGATGATTATAAGCCCGTAGTACCCTTAGGTTGAGAAAATCGGTCTAAATTTTGTTTCCGTCCAATAACGCTTTATAGCGATGTTGCACAATCGGACACTTCCAGCGCAACACGAACATGATGATTATAAGCCCGTAGTACCCTTAGCATGAGAAAATTGGTTAAATTTATGTTTCGTTCAATAAGGCTTTGTAACGATGTTGCACAATCGGACACTTTCAGCGTAACACGAATATGATGATTATAAGCCCGTAGTACCCTTAGGTTGAGAAAATCGGTCTAAATTTTGTTTTCGTCTAATAACGCTTTATAGCGATGTTGCACAATCGGACACTTCTAGCGCAACACGAATATGATGATTATAAGCCCGTAGTACCCTTAGGTTGAGAAACTCGGTCTAAATTTTGTTTTCGTCCAGTAACACTTTATAGCGATGTTGCACAATCGGACACTTCCAGCGCAACACGAATATGATGATTATAAGCCCGTAGTACCCTTAGGTTGATAAAATTGCTTAAATTTTTTTTTCGTTCAATAAGGCTTTGTAGCGATGTTGCACAATCGGACACTTGCAGCGCGACACGAATATGATGATTATAAGCCCGTAGTACCCTTATGTTGAGAAAATTGGTTAAATTTTGTTGAGTTCAATACCGCTTTGTTGCGATGTTGAACAATCGGAAACTTCCCGCGCAACACGAATATGATGATTATAAGCCCGTAGTACCCTTAGGTTGATAAAATTGGTTAAATTTTTGTTTCGGTCAATAAGGCTTTGTAGCGATGTTGCACAATCGGACACTTGCAGCGCAACACGAATATGATGATTATAAGCCCGTAGTACCCTTAGGTTGAGAAAATCGGTCTAAATTTTGTTTCCGTCCAATAACGCTTTATAGCGATGGTGCACAATCGGACACTTCCAGCGCAACACGAATATGATGATTATAAGCCCGTAGTACCCTTAGGTTGAGAAAATCGGTCTAAATTTTGTTTTCGTCCAATAACGCTTTATAGCGATGTTGCACAATCGGACACTTCCAGCGCAACACGAATATGATGATTATAAGCCCGTAGTACCCTTAGCTTGAGAAAATTGGTTAATTTTTTTTTTCGTTCAATAAGGCTTTGTAGCGATGTTGCACAATCGGACACTTGCAGCGCAACACGAATATGATGATTATAAGCCCGTAGTACCCTTAGGTTGAGAAAATCGGTCTCAATTTTGTTTCCGTCCAATAACGCTTTATAGCGATGTTGCACAATCGGACACTTCCAGCGCAACACGAATATGATGATTATAAGCCCGTAGTACCCTTAGGTTGAGAAAATCGGTCGAAATTTTTTTTCGTCCCATAAGGCTTTGTAGCGATGTCTCGCAATCGGACACTTGCAGCGCAACACGAATATGATGACTATAAGCCCGTAGTACCCTTAGGTTGATAAAATTGCTTAAATTTTTTTTTCGTTCAATAACGCTTTGTAGCGATGTTGCACAATCGGACACTTTCAGCGCAACACGAATATGATGATTATAAGCCCGTAGTACCCTTAGGTTGAGAAACTCGGTCTAAATTTTGTTTTCGTCCAGTAACACTTTATAGCGATGTTGCACAATCGGACACTTCCAGCGCAACACGAATATGATGATTATAAGCCCGTAGTACCCTTATGTTGAGAAAATTGCTTACATTTTGTTGAGTTCAATACCGCTTTGTTGCGATGTTGAACAATCGGAAACTTCCCGCGCAACACGAATATGATGATTATAAGCCCGTAGTACCCTTAGGTTGAGAAAATTGGTTAAATTTTTGTTTCGTTCAATAAGGCTTTGTAGCGATGTTGCACAATCGGACACTTCCAGCGTAACACGAATATGATGATTATAAGCCTGTAGTACCCTTAGCATGAGAAAATTGGTTAAATTTTTGTTTCGTTCAATAAGGCTTTGTAACGATGTTGCACAATCGGACACTTTCAGCGCAACACGAATATGATGATTATAAGCCCGTAGTACCCTTAGGTTGAGAAAATCGGTCTAAATTTTGTTTTCGTCTAATAACGCTTTATAGCGATGTTGCACAATCGGACACTTGCAGCGCGACACGAATATGATGATTATAAGCCCGTAGTACCCTTATGTTGAGAAAATTGGTTAAATTTTGTTGAGTTCAATACCGCTTTGTTGCGATGTTGAACAATCGGAAACTTCCCGCGCAACACGAATATGATGATTATAAGCCCGTAGTACCCTTAGGTTGATAAAATTGGTTAAATTTTTGTTTCGGTCAATAAGGCTTTGTAGCGATGTTGCACAATCGGACACTTGCAGCGCAACACGAATATGATGATTATAAGCCCGTAGTACCCTTAGCTTGAGAAAATTGGTTAAATTTTTTTCGTTCAATAAGGCTTTGTAGCGATGTTGCACAATCGGACACTTCCAGCGTAACACGAATATGATAATTATAAGCCCGTAGTACCCTTAGGTTGATAAAATTGGTTAAATTTTTGTTTCGTTCAATAACGCTTTGTAGCGATGTTGCACAATCGGACACTTGCAGCGCAACACGAATATGATGATTATAAGCCCGTAGTACCCTTAGGTTGAGAAAATCGGTCTAAATTTTGTTTCCGTCCAATAACGCTTTATAGCGATGGTGCACAATCGGACACTTCCAGCGCAACACGAATATGATGATTATAAGCCCGTAGTACCCTTAGGTTGAGAAAATCGGTCTAAATTTTGTTTTCGTCCAATAACGCTTTATAGCGATGTTGCACAATCGGACACTTCCAGCGCAACACGAATATGATGATTATAAGCCCGTAGTACCCTTAGCTTGAGAAAATTGGTTAATTTTTTTTTTCGGTCAATAAGGCTTTGTAGCGATGTTGCACAATCGGACACTTGCAGCGCAACACGAATATGATGATTATAAGCCCGTAGTACCCTTAGGTTGAGAAAATCGGTCTCAATTTTGTTTCCGTCCAATAACGCTTTATAGCGATGTTGCACAATCGGACACTTCCAGCGCAACACGAATATGATGATTATAAGCCCGTAGTACCCTTAGGTTGAGAAAATCGGTCGAAATTTTTTTTCGTCCCATAAGGCTTTGTAGCGATGTCTCGCAATCGGACACTTGCAGCGCAACACGAATATGATGACTATAAGCCCGTAGTACCCTTAGGTTGATAAAATTGCTTAAATTTTTTTTTCGTTCAATAACGCTTTGTAGCGATGTTGCACAATCGGACACTTTCAGCGCAACACGAATATGATGATTATAAGCCCGTAGTACCCTTAGGTTGAGACACTCGGTCTAAATTTTGTTTTCGTCCAGTAACACTTTATAGCGATGTTGCACAATCGGACACTTCCAGCGCAACACGAATATGATGATTATAAGCCTGTAGTACCCTTAGCATGAGAAAATTGGTTAAATTTTTGTTTCGTTCAATAAGGCTTTGTAACGATGTTGCACAATCGGACACTTTCAGCGCAACACGAATATGATGATTATAAGCCCGTAGTACCCTTAGGTTGAGAAAATCGGTCTAAATTTTGTTTTCGTCTAATAACGCTTTATAGCGATGTTGCACAATCGGACACTTCCAGCGCAACACGAATATGATGATTATAAGCCCGTAGTACCCTTAGGTTGAGAAACTCGGTCTAAATTTTGTTTTCGTCCAGTAACACTTTATAGCGATGTTGCACAATCGGACACTTCCAGCGCAACACGAATATGATGATTATAAGCCCGTAGTACGCTTAGGTTGATAAAATTGCTTAAATTTTTTTTTCGTTCAATAAGGCTTTGTAGCGATGTTGCACAATCGGACACTTGCAGCGCGACACGAATATGATGATTATAAGCCCGTAGTACCCTTATGTTGAGAAAATTGGTTAAATTTTGTTGAGTTCAATACCGCTTTGTTGCGATGTTGAACAATCGGAAACTTCCCGCGCAACACGAATATGATGATTATAAGCCCGTAGTACCCTTAGGTTGATAAAATTGGTTAAATTTTTGTTTCGTTCAATAAGGCTTTGTAGCGATGTTGCACAATCGGACACTTGCAGCGCAACACGAATATGATGATTATAAGCCCGTAGTACCCTTAGCTTGAGAAAATTGGTTAAATTTTTTTCGTTCAATAAGGCTTTGTAGCGATGTTGCACAATCGGACACTTCCAGCGTAACACGAATATGATAATTATAAGCCCGTAGTACCCTTAGGTTGAGAAAATCGGTCTAAATTTTGTTTTCGTCCAATAACGCTTTATAGCGATGTTGCACTATCGGACACTTCCAGCGCAACACGAATATGATGATTATAAGCCCGTAGTACCCTTAGCTTGAGAAAATTGGTTAAATTTTTTTTTCGTTCAATAAGGCTTTGTAGCGATGTTGCACAATCGGACACTTGCAGCGCAACACGAATATGATGATTATAAGCCCGTAGTACCCTTAGGTTGAGGAAATCGGTCTAAATTTTGTTTCCGTCCAATAACGCTTTATAGCGATGTTGCACAATCGGACACTTCCAGCGCAACACGAACATGATGATTATAAGCCCGTAGTACCCTTAGCTTGAAAAAATTGGTTAAATTTTTTTCGTTCAATAAGGCTTTGTAGCGATGTTGCACAATCGGACACTTCCAGCGTAACACGAATATGATGATTATAAGCCTGTAGTACCCTTAGCATGAGAAAATTGGTTAAATTTATGTTTCGTTCAATAAGGCTTTGTAACGATGTTGCACAATCGGACACTTTCAGCGTAACACGAATATGATGATTATAAGCCCGTAGTACCCTTAGGTTGAGAAAATCGGTCTAAATTTTGTTTTCGTCTAATAACGCTTTATAGCGATGTTGCACAATCGGACACTTCTAGCGCAACACGAATATGATGATTATAAGCCCGTAGTACCCTTAGGTTGAGAAACTCGGTCTAAATTTTGTTTTCGTCCAGTAACACTTTATAGCGATGTTGCACAATCGGACACTTCCAGCGCAACACGAATATGATGATTATAAGCCCGTAGTACCCTTAGGTTGATAAAATTGCTTAAATTTTGTTTTCGTTCAATAAGGCTTTGTAGCGATGTTGCACAATCGGACACTTGCAGCGCGACACGAATATGATGATTATAAGCCCGTAGTACCCTTATGTTGAGAAAATTGGTTAAATTTTGTTGAGTTCAATACCGCTTTGTTGCGATGTTGAACAATCGGAAACTTCCCGCGCAACACGAATATGATGATTATAAGCCCGTAGTATCCTTAGGTTGATAAAATTGGTTAAATTTTTGTTTCGGTCAATAAGGCTTTGTAGCGATGTTGCACAATCGGACACTTGCAGCGCAACACGAATATGATGATTATAAGCCCGTAGTACCCTTAGCTTGAGAAAATTGGTTAAATTTTTTTCGTTCAATAAGGCTTTGTAGCGATGTTGCACAATCGGACACTTCCAGCGTAACACGAATATGATAATTATAAGCCCGTAGTACCCTTAGGTTGATAAAATTGGTTAAATTTTTGTTTCGTTCAATAACGCTTTGTAGCGATGTTGCACAATCGGACACTTGCAGCGCAACACGAATATGATGATTATAAGCCCGTAGTACCCTTAGGTTGAGAAAATCGGTCTAAATTTTGTTTCCGTCCAATAACGCTTTATAGCGATGGTGCACAATCGGACACTTCCAGCGCAACACGAATATGATGATTATAAGCCCGTAGTACCCTTAGGTTGAGAAAATCGGTCTAAATTTTGTTTTCGTCCAATAACGCTTTATAGCGATGTTGCACAATCGGACACTTCCAGCGCAACACGAATATGATGATTATAAGCCCGTAGTACCCTTAGCTTGAGAAAATTGGTTAATTTTTTTTTTCGTTCAATAAGGCTTTGTAGCGATGTTGCACAATCGGACACTTGCAGCGCAACACGAATATGATGATTATAAGCCCGTAGTACCCTTAGGTTGAGAAAATCGGTCTCAATTTTGTTTCCGTCCAATAACGCTTTATAGCGATGTTGCACAATCAGACACTTCCAGCGCAACACGAATATGATGATTATAAGCCCGTAGTACCCTTAGGTTG
This sequence comes from Netelia virgata, assembly GCA_951802705.1. Classification (NCBI taxonomy): domain Eukaryota; kingdom Metazoa; phylum Arthropoda; class Insecta; order Hymenoptera; family Ichneumonidae; genus Netelia; species Netelia virgata. Next base: position 31,293,417 of record OX637863.1, on the reverse strand, counting down.
AGAAAATCGGTCGAAATTTTTTTTCGTCCCATAAGGCTTTGTAGCGATGTCTCGCAATCGGACACTTGCAGCGCAACACGAATATGATGACTATAAGCCCGTAGTACCCTTAGGTTGATAAAATTGCTTAAATTTTTTTTTCGTTCAATAACGCTTTGTAGCGATGTTGCACAATCGGACACTTTCAGCGCAACACGAATATGATGATTATAAGCCCGTAGTACCCTTAGGTTGAGAAACTCGGTCTAAATTTTGTTTTCGTCCAGTAACACTTTATAGCGATGTTGCACAATCGGACACTTCCAGCGCAACACGAATATGATGATTATAAGCCCGTAGTACCCTTATGTTGAGAAAATTGCTTACATTTTGTTGAGTTCAATACCGCTTTGTTGCGATGTTGAACAATCGGAAACTTCCCGCGCAACACGAATATGATGATTATAAGCCCGTAGTACCCTTAGGTTGAGAAAATTGGTTAAATTTTTGTTTCGTTCAATAAGGCTTTGTAGCGATGTTGCACAATCGGACACTTCCAGCGTAACACGAATATGATGATTATAAGCCTGTAGTACCCTTAGCATGAGAAAATTGGTTAAATTTTTGTTTCGTTCAATAAGGCTTTGTAACGATGTTGCACAATCGGACACTTTCAGCGCAACACGAATATGATGATTATAAGCCCGTAGTACCCTTAGGTTGAGAAAATCGGTCTACATTTTGTTTTCGTCCAATAACGCTTTATAGCGATGTTGCACAATCGGACACTTGCAGCGCAACACGAATATGATGATTATAAGCCCGTAGTACCCTTAGGTTGACAAAATCGGTCGAAATTTTCTTTCGTCCAATAAGGCTTTGTAGCGATGTCTCGCAATCGGACACTTGCAGCGCAACAGGAATATGATGATTATAAGCCCGTAGTACCCTTAGGTTGCTAAAATTGCTTAAATTTTTTTTTCGTTCAATAACGCTTTGTAGCGTTGTTGCACAATCGGACGCTTGCAGCGCAACACGAATATGATGATTATAAGCCCGTAGTACCCTTAGCTTGAGAAAATTGGTTAATTTTTTTTTTCGTTCAATAAGGCTTTGTAGCGATGTTTCACAATCGGACACTTTCAGCGCAACACGAAAATGATGGTTATAAGCCCGTAGTACCCTTAGGTTGAGAAAATCGGTCTACATTTTGTTTTCGTCCAATAACGCTTTATAGCGATGTTGCACAATCGGACACTTGCAGCGCAACACGAATATGATGATTATAAGCCCGTAGTACCCTTAGGTTGAAAAAATCGGTTGAATTTTGTTTTCGTTCAATAACGCTTTGTAGCGATGTTGCACAATCGGACACTTGCAGCGCTACACGAATATGATGATTATAAGCCCGTAGTACCCTTAGGTTGAAAAAATCGGTTAAATTGTGTTTTCGTTCAATAAGGCTTTGTAGCGATGTTGCACAATCGGACACTTGCAGCGCGACATGAATATGATGATTATAAGCCCGTAGTACCCTTAGGTTGAGAAAATCGGTCTAAATTTTGTTTTCGTCCAATAACGCTTTATAGCGATGTTGCACAATCGGACACTTCCAGCGTAACACGAATATGATGATTATAAGCCTGTAGTACCCTTAGCATGAGAAAATTGGTTAAATTTTGGTTTCGTTCAATAAGGCTTTGTAACGATGTTGCACAATCGGACACTTTCAGCGTAACACGAATATGATGATTATAAGCCCGTAGTACCCTTAGGTTGAGAAAATCGGTCTAAATTTTGTTTTCGTCTAATAACGCTTTATAGCGATGTTGCACAATCGGACACTTCCAGTGCAACACGAATATGATGATTATAAGCCCGTAGTACCCTTAGGTTGAGAAACTCGGTCTAAATTTTGTTTTCGTCCAGTAACACTTTATAGCGATGTTGCACAATCGGACACTTCCAGCGCAACACGAATATGATGATTATAAGCCCGTAGTACCCTTAGGTTGATAAAATTGGTTAAATTTTTGTTTCGTTCAATAAGGCTTTGTAGCGATGTTGCACAATCGGACACTTCCAGCGCAACACGAATATGATGATTCTAAGCCCGTAGTACCCTTAGGTTGAGAAAATCGGTCTAAATTTTGTTTTCGTCCAATAACGCTTTATAGCGATGTTGCACAATCGGACACTTCCAGCGCAACACGAATATGATGATTATAAGCCCGTAGTACCCTTAGCTTGAGAAAATTAGTTAAATTTTTTTTCCGTTCAATAACGCTTTGTAGCGATGTTGCACAATCGGACACTTGCAACGCAACACGAATATGATGATTATAAGCCCGTAGTACCCTTATGTTGAGAAAATTGGTTAAATTTTTGTTTCGTTCAATAAGGCCTTGTAGCGATGTTGCACAATCGGACACTTGCAGCGCAACACGAATATGATGATTATAAGCCCGTAGTACCCTTAGCTTGAGAAAATTGGTTAAATTTTTTTTTCGTTCAATAAGGCTTTGTAGCGATGTTGCACAATCGGACACTTGCAGCGCAACAGGAATATCATGATTATAAGCCCGTAGTACCCTTAGGTTGAGAAAATCGGTCTACATTTTGTTTTCGTCCAATAACGCTTTATAGCGATGTTGCACAATCGGACACTTCCAGCGCAACACGAATATGATGATTATAAGCCCGTAGTACCCTTAGGTTGAAAAAATCGGTTGAATTTTTTTTTCGTTCAATAACGCTTTGTAGCGATGTTGCACAATCGGACACTTGCAGCGCAACACGAATATGATGATTATAAGCCCGTAGTACCCTTAGGTTGAAAAAATCGGTTAAATTTTTTTTTCGTTCAATAAGGCTTTGTAGCGATGTTGCACAATCGGACACTTGCAGCGCGACATGAATATGATGATTATAAGCCCGTAGTACCCTTAGGTTGAGAAAATCGGTCTAAATTTTGTTTTCGTCCAATAACGCTTTATAGCGATGTTGCACAATCGGACACTTCCAGCGCAACACGAATATGATGATTATAAGCCCGTAGTACCCTTAGCTTGAGAAAATTGGTTAAATTTTTTTTTCGTTCAATAAGGCTTTGTAGCGATGTTGCACAATCGGACACTTCCAGCGTAACACGAATATGATGATTATAAGCCTGTAGTACCTTTAGCATGAGAAAATTGGTTAAATTTTTGTTTCGTTCAATAAGGCTTTGTAACGATGTTGCACAATCGGACACTTTCAGCGTAACATGAATATGATGATTATAAGCCCGTAGTACCCTTAGGTTGAGAAAATCGGTCTAAATTTTGTTTTCGTCTAATAACGCTTTATAGCGATGTTGCACAATCGGACACTTCCAGCGCAACACGAATATGATGATTATAAGCCCGTAGTACCCTTAGGTTGAGAAACTCGGTCTAAATTTTGTTTTCGTCCAGTAACACTTTATAGCGATGTTGCACAATCGGACACTTCCAGCGCAACACGAATATGATGATTATAAGCCCGTAGTACCCTTAGGTTGATAAAATTGCTTAAATTTTGTTTTCGTTCAATAAGGCTTTGTAGCGATGTTGCACAATCGGACACTTGCAGCGCGACACGAATATGATGATTATAAGCCCGTAGTACCCTTATGTTGAGAAAATTGGTTAAATTTTGTTGAGTTCAATACCGCTTTGTTGCGATGTTGAACAATCGGAAACTTCCCGCGCAACACGAATATGATGATTATAAGCCCGTAGTACCCTTAGGTTGAAAAAATCGGTTAAATTTTTTTTTCGTTCAATAAGGCTTTGTAGCGATGTTGCACAATCGGACACTTGCAGCGCGACATGAATATGATGATTATAAGCCCGTAGTACCCTTAGGTTGAGAAAATCGGTCTTAATTTTGTTTTCGTCCAATAACGCTTTATAGCGATGTTGCACAATCGGACACTTCCAGCGCAACACGAATATGATGATTATAAGCCCGTAGTACCCTTAGCTTGAGAAAATTGGTTAAATTTTTTTTTCGTTCAATAAGGCTTTGTAGCGATGTTGCACAATCGGACACTTCCAGCGTAACACGAATATGATGATTATAAGCCTGTAGTACCTTTAGCATGAGAAAATTGGTTAAATTTTTGTTTCGTTCAATAAGGCCTTGTAACGATGTTGCACAATCGGACACTTTCAGCGTAACACGAATATGATGATTATAAGCCCGTAGTACCCTTAGGTTGAGAAAATCGGTCTAAATTTTGTTTTCGTCTAATAACGCTTTATAGCGATGTTGCACAATCGGACACTTCCAGCGCAACACGAATATGATGATTATAAGCCCGTAGTACCCTTAGGTTGAGAAACTCGGTCTAAATTTTGTTTTCGTCCAGTAACACTTTATAGCGATGTTGCACAATCGGACACTTCCAGCGCAACACGAATATGATGATTATAAGCCCGTAGTACCCTTAGGTTGATAAAATTGCTTAAATTTTGTTTTCGTTCAATAAGGCTTTGTAGCGATGTTGCACAATCGGACACTTGCAGCGCGACACGAATATGATGATTATAAGCCCGTAGTACCCTTATGTTGAGAAAATTGGTTAAATTTTGTTTCGTTCAATAAGGCTTTGTAGCGATGTTGCACAATCGGACACTTCCAGCGCAACACGAATATGATGATTATAAGCCCGTAGTACCCTTAGGTTGAGAAAATCGGTCTAAATTTTGTTTTCGTCCAATAACGCTTTATAGCGATGTTGCACAATCGGACACTTCCAGCGCAACACGAATATGATGATTATAAGCCCGTAGTACCCTTAGCTTGAGAAAATTGGTTAAATTTTTTTCGTTCAATAAGGCTTTGTAGCGATGTTGCACAATCGGACACTTCCAGCGTAACACGAATATGATAATTATAAGCCCGTAGTACCCTTAGGTTGAGAAAATTGGTTAAATTTTTGTTTCGTTCAATAACGCTTTGTAGCGATGTTGCACAATCCGACACTTCCAGCGCAACACGAATATGATGATTATAAGCCCGTAGTACCCTTAGCTTCAGAAAATTGGTTAAATTTGTTTTTCGTTCAATAAGGCTTTGTAGCGATGTTGCACAATCGGACACTTGCAGCGCAACACGAATATGATGATTATAAGCCCGTAGTACCCTTAGGTTGAGAAAATCGGTCTAAATTTTGTTTTCGTCCAATAACGCTTTATAGCGATGTTGCACAATCGGACACTTGCACGCAACACGAATATGATGATTATAAGCCCGTAGTACCCTTAGGTTGAAAAAATCGGTTAAATTTTTGTTTCGTTCAATAAGGCTTTGTAGCGATGTTGCACAATCGGACACTTGCAGCGCGACATGAATATGATGATTATAAGCCCGTAGTACCCTTAGGTTGAGAAAATCGGTCTAAATTTTGTTTTCGTCTAATAACGCTTTATAGCGATGTTGCACAATCGGACACTTCCAGCGCAACACGAATATGATGATTATAAGCCCGTAGTACCCTTAGGTTGAGAAACTCGGTCTAAATTTTGTTTTCGTCCAGTAACACTTTATAGCGATGTTGCACAATCGGACACTTCCAGCGCAACACGAATATGATGATTATAAGCCCGTAGTACCCTTAGGTTGATAAAATTGGTTAAATTTGTTTTTCGTTCAAAAAGGCTTTGTAGCGATGTTGCACAATCGGACACTTGCAGCGCAACACGAATATGATGATTATAAGCCCGTAGTACGCTTAGGTTGAAAAAATCGGTCGATTTTTTTTTGTTCAATAAGGCTTTGTAGCGATGTCTCGCAATCGGAAATTTCCCGCGCAACACGAATATGATGATTATAAGCCCGTAGTACCCTTAGGTTGAGAAAATCGGTCGAAATTTTGTTTTCGTCCAACAACGCTTTACAGCGATGTTGCACAATCGGAAATTCGCAGCGCAACACGAATATGATGATTATAAGCCTGTAGTATCCTTAAGTTGAGAAAGTCGGTCGAAATTTTGTTGCGTCCAATAAAGCTTTGCAGCGATTATGCGGAATCGGAAATGTTCCGCACAACACGAATATCATGATTATAAGCCCTTAGTACCATTAGGTTGAGAAAATTGGTTACATTTTTTTTTCGTTCAATAAGGCTTTGTAGCGATGTTGCACAATCGGACACTTGCAGCGCAACACGAATATGATGATTATAAGCCCCTAGTACCCTTAGGTTGACAAAATCGGTCGAAATTTTTTTTCGTTCAATAAGGCTTTGTAGCGATTTTGCGCAATCGGAAATTTTCCGCACAACACGAATATAATGATTATAAGCCCGTAGTATCCTTAGATTGAGGAAATTGGTTAAATTTTGTTTTCATTCAATACGGCTTTGTAGCGATGTTGGACAATCGGGCACTTGCAGCGCAACGCGAATATGATGATTATAAGCCCGTAGTACCCTTAGGTTGAGAAAATTGGTTAAATTTGTTTTTCATTCAATACGGCTTTGTACCGATGTTGCACAATCGGACACTTGCAGCGCAACACGAATATGATGATTATAAGCCCGTAGTACCCTTAGGTTGAAAAAATCGGTCTAAATTTTGTTTCTTTCCAATAACGCTTTATAGCGATGTTGCACAATCGGACACTTCCAGCGCAACACGAATATGATGATTATAAGCCCGTAGTACCCTTAGCTTGAGAAAATTGGTTAAATTTTTTTCGTTCAATAAGGCTTTGTAGCGATGTTGCACAATCGGACACTTCCAGCGTAACACGAATATGATAATTATAAGCCCGTAGTACCCTTAGGTTGAGAAAATTGGTTAAATTTTTGTTTCGTTCAATAACGCTTTGTAGCGATGTTGCACAATCCGACACTTCCAGCGCAACACGAATATGATGATTATAAGCCCGTAGTACCCTTAGCTTGAGAAAATTGGTTAAATTTGTTTTTCGTTCAATAAGGCTTTGTAGCGATGTTGCACAATCGGACACTTCCAGCGCAACACGAATATGATGATTATAAGCCCGTAGTACCCTTAGCTTGAGAAAATTGGTTAAATTTTTTTCGTTCAATAAGGCTTTGTAGCGATGTTGCACAATCGGACACTTCCAGCGTAACACGAATATGATAATTATAAGCCCGTAGTACCCTTAGGTTGAGAAAATTGGTTAAATTTTTGTTTCGTTCAATAACGCTTTGTAGCGATGTTGCACAATCCGACACTTCCAGCGCAACACGAATATGATGATTATAAGCCCGTAGTACCCTTAGCTTGAGAAAATTGGTTAAATTTGTTTTTCGTTCAATAAGGCTTTGTAGCGATGTTGCACAATCGGACACTTGCAGCGCAACACGAATATGATGATTATAAGCCCGTAGTACCCTTAGGTTGAGAAAATCGGTCTAAATTTTGTTTTCGTCCAATAACGCTTTATAGCGATGTTGCACAATCGGACACTTGCAGCGCAACACGAATATGATGATTATAAGCCCGTAGTACCCTTAGGTTGACAAAATCGGTCGAAATTTTCTTTCGTCCAATAAGGCTTTGTAGCGATGTCTCGCAATCGGACACTTGCAGCGCAACAGGAATATGATGATTATAAGCCCGTAGTACCCTTAGGTTGCTAAAATTGCTTAAATTTTTTTTTCGTTCAATAACGCTTTGTAGCGTTGTTGCACAATCGGACGCTTGCAGCGCAACACGAATATGATGATTATAAGCCCGTAGTACCCTTAGCTTGAGAAAATTGGTTAATTTTTTTTTTTTTCAATAAGGCTTTGTAGCGATGTTTCACAATCGGACACTTTCAGCGCAACACGAAAATGATGGTTATAAGCCCGTAGTACCCTTAGGTTGAGAAAATCGGTCTAAATTTTGTTTTCGTCTAATAACGCTTTATAGCGATGTTGCACAATCGGACACTTCCAGTGCAACACGAATATGATGATTATAAGCCCGTAGTACCCTTAGGTTGAGAAACTCGGTCTAAATTTTGTTTTCGTCCAGTAACACTTTATAGCGATGTTGCACAATCGGACACTTCCAGCGCAACACGAATATGATGATTATAATCCCGTAGTACCCTTAGGTTGAAAAAATCGGTTAAATTGTGTTTTCGTTCAATAAGGCTTTGTAGCGATGTTGCACAATCGGACACTTGCAGCGCGACATGAATATGATGATTATAAGCCCGTAGTACCCTTAGGTTGAGAAAATCGGTCTAAATTTTGTTTTCGTCCAATAACGCTTTATAGCGATGTTGCACAATCGGACACTTCCAGCGTAACACGAATATGATGATTATAAGCCTGTAGTACCCTTAGCATGAGAAAATTGGTTAAATTTTTGTTTCGTTCAATAAGGCTTTGTAACGATGTTGCACAATCGGACACTTTCAGCGTAACACGAATATGATGATTATAAGCCCGTAGTACCCTTAGGTTGAGAAAATCGGTCTAAATTTTGTTTTCGTCTAATAACGCTTTATAGCGATGTTGCACAATCGGACACTTCCAGTGCAACACGAATATGATGATTATAAGCCCGTAGTACCCTTAGGTTGAGAAACTCGGTCTAAATTTTGTTTTCGTCCAGTAACACTTTATAGCGATGTTGCACAATCGGACACTTCCAGCGCAACACGAATATGATGATTATAATCCCGTAGTACCCTTAGGTTGATAAAATTGGTTAAATTTTTGTTTCGTTCAATAAGGCTTTGTAGCGATGTTGCACAATCGGACACTTCCAGCGCAACACGAATATGATGATTATAAGCCCGTAGTACCCTTAGGTTGAGAAAATCGGTCTAAATTTTGTTTTCGTCCAATAACGCTTTATAGCGATGTTGCACAATCGGACACTTCCAGCGCAACACGAATATGATGATTATAAGCCCGTAGTACCCTTATGTTGAGAAAATTGGTTAAATTTTTGTTTCGTTCAATAAGGCCTTGTAGCGATGTTGCACAATCGGACACTTGCAGCGCAACACGAATATGATGATTATAAGCCCGTAGTACCCTTAGGTTGAAAAAATCGGTTAAATTTTTTTTTCGTTCAATAAGACTTTGTAGCGATGTTGCACAATCGGACACTTGCAGCGCGACATGAATATGATGATTATAAGCCCGTAGTACCCTTAGGTTGAGAAAATCGGTCTAAATTTTGTTTTCGTCCAATAACGCTTTATAGCGATGTTGCACAATCGGACACTTCCAGCGCAACACGAATATGATGATTATAAGCCCGTAGTACCCTTAGCTTGAGAAAATTGGTTAAATTTTTTTTCGTTCAATAAGGCTTTGTAGCGATGTTGCACAATCGGACACTTCCAGCGTAATACGAATATGATGATTATAAGCCTGTAGTACCTTTAGCATGAGAAAATTGGTTAAATTTTTGTTTCGTTCAATAAGGCTTTGTAACGATGTTGCACAATCGGACACTTTCAGCGTAACACGAATATGATGATTATAAGCCCGTAGTACCCTTAGGTTGAAAAAATCGGTTAAATTTTTTTTTCGTTCAATAAGGCTTTGTAGCGATGTTGCACAATCGGACACTTGCAGCGCGACATGAATATGATGACTATAAGCCCGTAGTACCCTTAGGTTGAGAAAATCGGTCTAAATTTTGTTTTCGTCCAATAACGCTTTATAGCGATGTTGCACAATCGGACACTTCCAGCGCAACACGAATATGATGATTATAAGCCCGTAGTACCCTTAGGTTGATAAAATTGCTTAAATTTTGTTTTCGTTCAATAAGGCTTTGTAGCGATGTTGCACAATCGGACACTTGCAGCGCGACACGAATATGATGATTATAAGCCCGTAGTACCCTTAGCTTGAGAAAATTAGTTAAATTTTTTTTCCGTTCAATAACGCTTTGTAGCGATGTTGCACAATCGGACATTTGCAACGCAACACGAATATGATGATTATAAGCCCGTAGTACCCTTATGTTGAGAAAATTGGTTAAATTTTTGTTTCGTTCAATAAGGCTTTGTAGCGATGTTGCACAATCGGACACTTGCAGCGCAACACGAATATGATGATTATAAGCCCGTAGTACCCTTAGCTTGAGAAAATTGGTTAAATTTTTTTTTCGTTGAATAAGGCTTTGTAGCGATGTTGCACAATCGGACACTTGCAGCGCAACACGAATATCATGATTATAAGCCCGTAGTACCCTTAGGTTGAGAAAATCGGTCTACATTTTGTTTTCGTCCAATAACGCTTTATAGCGATGTTGCACAATCGGACACTTCCAGCGCAACACGAATATGATGATTATAAGCCCGTAGTACCCTTAGGTTGAAAAAATCGGTTGAATTTTTTTTTCGTTCAATAACGCTTTGTAGCGATGTTGCACAATCGGACACTTGCAGCGCAACACGAATATGATGATTATAAGCCCGTAGTACCCTTAGGTTGAAAAAATCGGTTAAATTTTTGTTTCGTTCAATAAGGCTTTGTAGCGATGTTGCACAATCGGACACTTGCAGCGCGACATGGATATGATGATTATAAGCCCGTAGTACCCTTAGGTTGAGAAAATCGGTCTAAATTTTGTTTTCGTCCAATAACGCTTTATAGCGATGTTGCACAATCGGACACTTCCAGCGCAACACGAATATGATGATTATAAGCCCGTAGTACCCTTAGGTTGAGAAACTCGGTCTAAATTTTGTTTTCGTCCAGTAACACTTTATAGCGATGTTGCACAATCGGACACTTCCAGCGCAACACGAATATGATGATTATAAGCCCGTAGTACCCTTAGGTTGATAAAATTGGTTAAATTTGTTTTTCGTTCAAAAAGGCTTTGTAGCGATGTTGCACAATTGGACACTTGCAGCGCAACACGAATATGATGATTATAAGCCCGTAGTACGCTTAGGTTGAAAAAATCGGTCGATTTTTTTTTGTTCAATAAGGCTTTGTAGCGATGTCTCGCAATCGGAAATTTCCCGCGCAACACGAATATGATGATTATAAGCCCGTAGTACCCTTAGGTTGAGAAAATCGGTCGAAATTTTGTTTTCGTCCAACAACGCTTTACAGCGATGTTGCACAATCGGAAATTCGCAGCGCAACACGAATATGATGATTATAAGCCTGTAGTATCCTTAAGTTGAGAAAGTCGGTCGAAATTTTGTTGCGTCCAATAAAGCTTTGCAGCGATTATGCGGAATCGGAAATGTTCCGCACAACACGAATATCATGATTATAAGCCCTTAGTACCATTAGGTTGAGAAAATTGGTTACATTTTTTTTTCGTTCAATAAGGCTTTGTAGCGATGTTGCACAATCGGACACTTGCAGCGCAACACGAATATGATGATTATAAGCCCCTAGTACCCTTAGGTTGACAAAATCGGTCGAAATTTTTTTTCGTTCAATAAGGCTTTGTAGCGATTTTGCGCAATCGGAAATTTTCCGCACAACACGAATATAATGATTATAAGCCCGTAGTATCCTTAGATTGAGGAAATTGGTTAAATTTTTTTTTCATTCAATACGGCTTTGTAGCGATGTTGGACAATCGGGCACTTGCAGCGCAACGCGAATATGATGATTATAAGCCCGTGGTACCCTTAGGTTGAGAAAATTGGTTAAATTTGTTTTTCATTCAATACGGCTTTGTACCGATGTTGCACAATCGGACACTTGCAGCGCAACACGAATATGATGATTATAAGCCCGTAGTACCCTTAGGTTGAAAAAATCGGTCGAAATTTTTTTTCGTCCAATAAGGCTTTGTAGCGATGTCTCGCAATCGGAAATTTCCCGCGCAACACGAATATGATGATTATAAGCATGTAGTATCCTTAGGTTGAGAAAATCGGTCGAAATTTTGTTTTCGTCCAATAACGCTTTATAGAGATGTTGCAAAATCGGAAATTTGCAGCGCAACACGAATATGATGATTATAAGCCCGTAGTACGCTTAGGTTGAAAAAATCGGTCGATTTTTTTTTGTTCAATAAGGCTTTGTAGCGATGTTGCACAATCGGACCCTTGCAGCGCAACACGAATATGATGATTATAAGCCTGTAGTATCCTTAGGTTGAGAAAGTCGGTCGAAATTTTGTTGCGTCCAATAAAGCTTTGCAGCGATTATGCGGAATCGGAAATGTTCCGCACAACACGAATATCATGATTATAAGCCCGTAGTACCATTAGGTTGAGAAAATCGTACGAAATTTTGTTTTCGTCCAATAACGCTTTATAGAGATGTTGCATAATCGGAAATTTGCAGCTCAACACGAATATGATGATTATAAGCCCGTAGTACGCTTACGTTGAAAAAATCGGTTGATTTTTTTTTGTTCAATAAGGCTTTGTAGCGATGTCTCGCAATCGGAAATTTCCCGCGCAACACGAATATGATGATTATAAGCCCGTAGTACCCTTAGGTTGAAAGAATTGGTTAAATTTTTTTTTCGTTTAATAAGGCTTTGTAGCGATGTTGCACAATCGGACACTTGCAGCGCAACACGAATATGATGATTATAAGCCCGTAGTATCCTTAGGTTGAAAACATTAGTTAAATTTGTTTTTCGTTTAGTAAGGCTTTGTAGCGATTTTGCGCAATCGGAAATTTTCCGCACAACACGAATATCATGATTATAAGCCCGTAGTATCCTTAGATTGAGGAAATTGTTTAAATTTTTTTTTCATTCAATACGGCTTTGTAGCGATGTTGGACAATCGGGCACTTGCAGCGCAACGCGAATATGATGATTATAACCCCGTAGTACCCTTAGGTTGACAAAATCGGTCGAAATTTTGTTTTCGTCCAACAACGCTTTACAGCGATGTTGCACAATCGGAAATTCGCAGCGCAACACGAATATGATGATTATAAGCCTGTAGTATCCTTAGGTTGAGAAGGTCGGTCGAAATTTTGTTTGCGTCCGATAACGCTTTATAGCGATGTTGCACAATCGGAAATTCGCAGCGCAACACGAATATGATGATTATAAGCATGTAGTATCCTTAGGTTGAGAAAGTCGGTCGAAATTTTTTTGCGTCCAATAAGGCTTTGCAGCGATTATGCGAAATCGGAAATGTTCCGCACAACACGAATATGATGATTATAAGCCCTTAGGTTGAGAAAATCGGTCGAAAATTTGTTTTCGCCCAAAAACGCTTTATAGCGATGTTGCACGATCGGAAATTTGCAGCGCAACACGAATATGATGATTATAAGCCCGTAGTACGCTTAGGTTGAAAAAATCGGTCGATTTTTTTTTGTTCAATAAGGCTTTGTAGCGATGTTGCACAATCGGACCCTTGCAGCGCAACACGAATATGATGATTATAAGCCTGTAGTATCCTTAGGTTGAGAAAGTCGGTCGAAATTTTGTTGCGTCCAATAAAGCTTTGCAGCGATTATGCGGAATCGGAAATGTTCCGCACAACACGAATATCATGATTATAAGCCCGTAGTACCATTAGGTTGAGAAAATCGTACGAAATTTTGTTTTCGTCCAATAACGCTTTATAGAGATGTTGCATAATCGGAAATTTGCAGCTCAACACGAATATGATGATTATAAGCCCGTAGTACGCTTAGGTTGAAAAAATCGGTTGATTTTTTTTTGTTCAATAAGGCTTTGTAGCGATGTCTCGCAATCGGAAATTTCCCGCGCAACACGAATATGATGATTATAAGCCCGTAGTACCCTTAGGTTGAAAGAATTGGTTAAATTTTTTTTTCGTTTAATAAGGCTTTGTAGCGATGTTGCACAATCGGACACTTGCAGCGCAACACGAATATGATGATTATAAGCCCGTAGTACCCTTATGTTGAGAAAATTGGTTAAATTTTTGTTTCGTTCAATAAGGCTTTGTAGCGATGTTGCACAATCGGACACTTGCAGCGCAACACGAATATGATGATTATAAGCCCGTAGTACCCTTAGCTTGAGAAAATTGGTTAAATTTTTTTTTCGTTCAATAAGGCTTTGTAGCGATGTTGCACAATCGGACACTTGCAGCGCAACACGAATATCATGATTATAAGCCCGTAGTACCCTTAGGTTGAGAAAATCGGTCTACATTTTGTTTTCGTCCAATAACGCTTTATAGCGATGTTGCACAATCGGACACTTCCAGCGCAACACGAATATGATGATTATAAGCCCGTAGTACCCTTAGGTTGAAAAAATCGGTTGAATTTTTTTTTCGTTCAATAACGCTTTGTAGCGATGTTGCACAATCGGACACTTGCAGCGCAACACGAATATGATGATTATAAGCCCGTAGTACCCTTAGCTTGAGAAAATTGGTTAAATTTTTTTTTCGTTGAATAAGGCTTTGTAGCGATGTTGCACAATCGGACACTTGCAGCGCAACACGAATATCATGATTATAAGCCCGTAGTACCCTTAGGTTGAGAAAATCGGTCTACATTTTGTTTTCGTCCAATAACGCTTTATAGCGATGTTGCACAATCGGACACTTCCAGCGCAACACGAATATGATGATTATAAGCCCGTAGTACCCTTAGGTTGAAAAAATCGGTTGAATTTTTTTTTCGTTCAATAACGCTTTGTAGCGATGTTGCACAATCGGACACTTGCAGCGCAACACGAATATGATGATTATAAGCCCGTAGTACCCTTAGGTTGAAAAAATCGGTTAAATTTTTGTTTCGTTCAATAAGGCTTTGTAGCGATGTTGCACAATCGGACACTTGCAGCGCGACATGGATATGATGATTATAAGCCCGTAGTACCCTTAGGTTGAGAAAATCGGCCTAAATTTTGTTTTCGTCCAATAACGCTTTATAGCGATGTTGCACAATCGGACACTTCCAGCGCAACACGAATATGATGATTATAAGCCCGTAGTACCCTTAGGTTGAGAAACTCGGTCTAAATTTTGTTTTCGTCCAGTAACACTTTATAGCGATGTTGCACAATCGGACACTTCCAGCGCAACACGAATATGATGATTATAAGCCCGTAGTACCCTTAGGTTGATAAAATTGGTTAAATTTGTTTTTCGTTCAAAAAGGCTTTGTAGCGATGTTGCACAATTGGACACTTGCAGCGCAACACGAATATGATGATTATAAGCCCGTAGTACGCTTAGGTTGAAAAAATCGGTCGATTTTTTTTTGTTCAATAAGGCTTTGTAGCGATGTCTCGCAATCGGAAATTTCCCGCGCAACACGAATATGATGATTATAAGCCCGTAGTACCCTTAGGTTGAGAAAATCGGTCGAAATTTTGTTTTCGTCCAACAACGCTTTACAGCGATGTTGCACAATCGGAAATTCGCAGCGCAACACGAATATGATGATTATAAGCCTGTAGTATCCTTAAGTTGAGAAAGTCGGTCGAAATTTTGTTGCGTCCAATAAAGCTTTGCAGCGATTATGCGGAATCGGAAATGTTCCGCACAACACGAATATCATGATTATAAGCCCTTAGTACCATTAGGTTGAGAAAATTGGTTACATTTTTTTTTCGTTCAATAAGGCTTTGTAGCGATGTTGCACAATCGGACACTTGCAGCGCAACACGAATATGATGATTATAAGCCCCTAGTACCCTTAGGTTGACAAAATCGGTCGAAATTTTGTTTCGTTCAATAAGGCTTTGTAGCGATTTTGCGCAATCGGAAATTTTCCGCACAACACGAATATAATGATTATAAGCCCGTAGTATCCTTAGATTGAGGAAATTGGTTAAATTTTTTTTTCATTCAATACGGCTTTGTAGCGATGTTGGACAATCGGGCACTTGCAGCGCAACGCGAATATGATGATTATAAGCCCGTAGTACCCTTAGGTTGAGAAAATTGGTTAAATTTGTTTTTCATTCAATACGGCTTTGTACCGATGTTGCACAATCGGACACTTGCAGCGCAACACGAATATGATGATTATAAGCCCGTAGTACCCTTAGGTTGAAAAAATCGGTCGAAATTTTTTTTCGTCCAATAAGGCTTTGTAGCGATGTCTCGCAATCGGAAATTTCCCGCGCAACACGAATATGATGATTATAAGCATGTAGTATCCTTAGGTTGAGAAAATCGGTCGAAATTTTGTTTTCGTCCAATAACGCTTTATAGAGATGTTGCAAAATCGGAAATTTGCAGCGCAACACGAATATGATGATTATAAGCCCGTAGTACGCTTAGGTTGAAAAAATCGGTCGATTTTTTTTTGTTCAATAAGGCTTTGTAGCGATGTTGCACAATCGGACCCTTGCAGCGCAACACGAATATGATGATTATAAGCCTGTAGTATCCTTAGGTTGAGAAAGTCGGTCGAAATTTTGTTGCGTCCAATAAAGCTTTGCAGCGATTATGCGGAATCGGAAATGTTCCGCACAACACGAATATCATGATTATAAGCCCGTAGTACCATTAGGTTGAGAAAATCGTACGAAATTTTGTTTTCGTCCAATAACGCTTTATAGAGATGTTGCATAATCGGAAATTTGCAGCTCAACACGAATATGATGATTATAAGCCCGTAGTACGCTTACGTTGAAAAAATCGGTTGATTTTTTTTTGTTCAATAAGGCTTTGTAGCGATGTCTCGCAATCGGAAATTTCCCGCGCAACACGAATATGATGATTATAAGCCCGTAGTACCCTTAGGTTGAAAGAATTGGTTAAATTTTTTTTTCGTTTAATAAGGCTTTGTAGCGATGTTGCACAATCGGACACTTGCAGCGCAACACGAATATGATGATTATAAGCCCGTAGTATCCTTAGGTTGAAAACATTAGTTAAATTTGTTTTTCGTTTAGTAAGGCTTTGTAGCGATTTTGCGCAATCGGAAATTTTCCGCACAACACGAATATCATGATTATAAGCCCGTAGTATCCTTAGATTGAGGAAATTGTTTAAATTTTTTTTTCATTCAATACGGCTTTGTAGCGATGTTGGACAATCGGGCACTTGCAGCGCAACGCGAATATGATGATTATAACCCCGTAGTACCCTTAGGTTGACAAAATCGGTCGAAATTTTGTTTTCGTCCAACAACGCTTTACAGCGATGTTGCACAATCGGAAATTCGCAGCGCAACACGAATATGATGATTATAAGCCTGTAGTATCCTTAGGTTGAGAAGGTCGGTCGAAATTTTGTTTGCGTCCGATAACGCTTTATAGCGATGTTGCACAATCGGAAATTCGCAGCGCAACACGAATATGATGATTATAAGCATGTAGTATCCTTAGGTTGAGAAAGTCGGTCGAAATTTTTTTGCGTCCAATAAGGCTTTGCAGCGATTATGCGAAATCGGAAATGTTCCGCACAACACGAATATGATGATTATAAGCCCTTAGGTTGAGAAAATCGGTCGAAAATTTGTTTTCGCCCAAAAACGCTTTATAGCGATGTTGCACGATCGGAAATTTGCAGCGCAACACGAATATGATGATTATAAGCCCGTAGTACGCTTAGGTTGAAAAAATCGGTCGATTTTTTTTTGTTCAATAAGGCTTTGTAGCGATGTTGCACAATCGGACCCTTGCAGCGCAACACGAATATGATGATTATAAGCCTGTAGTATCCTTAGGTTGAGAAAGTCGGTCGAAATTTTGTTGCGTCCAATAAAGCTTTGCAGCGATTATGCGGAATCGGAAATGTTCCGCACAACACGAATATCATGATTATAAGCCCGTAGTACCATTAGGTTGAGAAAATCGTACGAAATTTTGTTTTCGTCCAATAACGCTTTATAGAGATGTTGCATAATCGGAAATTTGCAGCTCAACACGAATATGATGATTATAAGCCCGTAGTACGCTTAGGTTGAAAAAATCGGTTGATTTTTTTTTGTTCAATAAGGCTTTGTAGCGATGTCTCGCAATCGGAAATTTCCCGCGCAACACGAATATGATGATTATAAGCCCGTAGTACCCTTAGGTTGAAAGAATTGGTTAAATTTTTTTTTCGTTTAATAAGGCTTTGTAGCGATGTTGCACAATCGGACACTTGCAGCGCAACACGAATATGATGATTATAAGCCCGTAGTACCCTTATGTTGAGAAAATTGGTTAAATTTTTGTTTCGTTCAATAAGGCTTTGTAGCGATGTTGCACAATCGGACACTTGCAGCGCAACACGAATATGATGATTATAAGCCCGTAGTACCCTTAGCTTGAGAAAATTGGTTAAATTTTTTTTTCGTTCAATAAGGCTTTGTAGCGATGTTGCACAATCGGACACTTGCAGCGCAACACGAATATCATGATTATAAGCCCGTAGTACCCTTAGGTTGAGAAAATCGGTCTACATTTTGTTTTCGTCCAATAACGCTTTATAGCGATGTTGCACAATCGGACACTTCCAGCGCAACACGAATATGATGATTATAAGCCCGTAGTACCCTTAGGTTGAAAAAATCGGTTGAATTTTTTTTTCGTTCAATAACGCTTTGTAGCGATGTTGCACAATCGGACACTTGCAGCGCAACACGAATATGATGATTATAAGCCCGTAGTACCCTTAGGTTGAAAAAATCGGTTAAATTTTTGTTTCGTTCAATAAGGCTTTGTAGCGATGTTGCACAATCGGACACTTGCAGCGCGACATGAATATGATGATTATAAGCCCGTAGTACCCTTAGGTTGAGAAAATCGGTCTAAATTTTGTTTTCGTCCAATAACGCTTTATAGCGATGTTGCACAATCGGACACTTCCAGCGCAACACGAATATGATGATTATAAGCCCGTAGTACCCTTAGCTTGAGAAAATTGGTTAAATTTTTTTTTCGTTCAATAAGGCTTTGTAGCGATGTTGCACAATCGGACACTTCCAGCGTAACACGAATATGATGATTATAAGCCTGTAGTACCTTTAGCATGAGAAAATTGGTTAAATTTTTGTTTCGTTCAATAAGGCTTTGTAACGATGTTGCACAATCGGACACTTTCAGCGTAACACGAATATGATGATTATAAGCCCGTAGTACCCTTAGGTTGAGAAAATCGGTCTAAATTTTGTTTTCGTCTAATAACGCTTTATAGCGATGTTGCACAATCGGACACTTCCAGCGCAACACGAATATGATGATTATAAGCCCGTAGTACCCTTAGGTTGAGAAACTCGGTCTAAATTTTGTTTTCGTCCAGTAACACTTTATAGCGATGTTGCACAATCGGACACTTCCAGCGCAACACGAATATGATGATTATAAGCCCGTAGTACCCTTAGGTTGATAAAATTGGTTAAATTTGTTTTTCGTTCAAAAAGGCTTTGTAGCGATGTTGCACAATTGGACACTTGCAGCGCAACACGAATATGATGATTATAAGCCCGTAGTACGCTTAGGTTGAAAAAATCGGTCGATTTTTTTTTGTTCAATAAGGCTTTGTAGCGATGTCTCGCAATCGGAAATTTCCCGCGCAACACGAATATGATGATTATAAGCCCGTAGTACCCTTAGGTTGAGAAAATCGGTCGAAATTTTGTTTTCGTCCAACAACGCTTTACAGCGATGTTGCACAATCGGAAATTCGCAGCGCAACACGAATATGATGATTATAAGCCTGTAGTATCCTTAAGTTGAGAAAGTCGGTCGAAATTTTGTTGCGTCCAATAAAGCTTTGCAGCGATTATGCGGAATCGGAAATGTTCCGCACAACACGAATATCATGATTATAAGCCCTTAGTACCATTAGGTTGAGAAAATTGGTTACATTTTTTTTTCGTTCAATAAGGCTTTGTAGCGATGTTGCACAATCGGACACTTCCAGCGCAACACGAATATGATGATTATAAGCCCGTAGTACCCTTAGGTTGAAAAAATCGGTTGAATTTTTTTTTCGTTCAATAACGCTTTGTAGCGATGTTGCACAATCGGACACTTGCAGCGCAACACGAATATGATGATTATAAGCCCGTAGTACCCTTAGGTTGAAAAAATCGGTTAAATTTTTGTTTCGTTCAATAAGGCTTTGTAGCGATGTTGCACAATCGGACACTTGCAGCGCGACATGAATATGATGATTATAAGCCCGTAGTACCCTTAGGTTGAGAAAATCGGTCTAAATTTTGTTTTCGTCCAATAACGCTTTATAGCGATGTTGCACAATCGGACACTTCCAGCGCAACACGAATATGATGATTATAAGCCCGTAGTACCCTTAGCTTGAGAAAATTGGTTAAATTTTTTTTTCGTTCAATAAGGCTTTGTAGCGATGTTGCACAATCGGACACTTCCAGCGTAACACGAATATGATGATTATAAGCCTGTAGTACCTTTAGCATGAGAAAATTGGTTAAATTTTTGTTTCGTTCAATAAGGCTTTGTAACGATGTTGCACAATCGGACACTTTCAGCGTAACACGAATATGATGATTATAAGCCCGTAGTACCCTTAGGTTGAGAAAATCGGTCTAAATTTTGTTTTCGTCTAATAACGCTTTATAGCGATGTTGCACAATCGGACACTTCCAGCGCAACACGAATATGATGATTATAAGCCCGTAGTACCCTTAGGTTGAGAAACTCGGTCTAAATTTTGTTTTCGTCCAGTAACACTTTATAGCGATGTTGCACAATCGGACACTTCCAGCGCAACACGAATATGATGATTATAAGCCCGTAGTACCCTTAGGTTGATAAAATTGGTTAAATTTGTTTTTCGTTCAAAAAGGCTTTGTAGCGATGTTGCACAATTGGACACTTGCAGCGCAACACGAATATGATGATTATAAGCCCGTAGTACGCTTAGGTTGAAAAAATCGGTCGATTTTTTTTTGTTCAATAAGGCTTTGTAGCGATGTCTCGCAATCGGAAATTTCCCGCGCAACACGAATATGATGATTATAAGCCCGTAGTACCCTTAGGTTGAGAAAATCGGTCGAAATTTTGTTTTCGTCCAACAACGCTTTACAGCGATGTTGCACAATCGGAAATTCGCAGCGCAACACGAATATGATGATTATAAGCCTGTAGTATCCTTAAGTTGAGAAAGTCGGTCGAAATTTTGTTGCGTCCAATAAAGCTTTGCAGCGATTATGCGGAATCGGAAATGTTCCGCACAACACGAATATCATGATTATAAGCCCTTAGTACCATTAGGTTGAGAAAATTGGTTACATTTTTTTTTCGTTCAATAAGGCTTTGTAGCGATGTTGCACAATCGGACACTTGCAGCGCAACACGAATATGATGATTATAAGCCCCTAGTACCCTTAGGTTGACAAAATCGGTCGAAATTTTTTTTCGTTCAATAAGGCTTTGTAGCGATTTTGCGCAATCGGAAATTTTCCGCACAACACGAATATAATGATTATAAGCCCGTAGTATCCTTAGATTGAGGAAATTGGTTAAATTTTTTTTTCATTCAATACGGCTTTGTAGCGATGTTGGACAATCGGGCACTTGCAGCGCAACGCGAATATGATGATTATAAGCCCGTAGTACCCTTAGGTTGAGAAAATTGGTTAAATTTGTTTTTCATTCAATACGGCTTTGTACCGATGTTGCACAATCGGACACTTGCAGCGCAACACGAATATGATGATTATAAGCCCGTAGTACCCTTAGGTTGAAAAAATCGGTCGAAATTTTTTTTCGTCCAATAAGGCTTTGTAGCGATGTCTCGCAATCGGAAATTTCCCGCGCAACACGAATATGATGATTATAAGCATGTAGTATCCTTAGGTTGAGAAAATCGGTCGAAATTTTGTTTTCGTCCCATAACGCTTTATAGAGATGTTGCAAAATCGGAAATTTGCAGCGCAACACGAATATGATGATTATAAGCCCGTAGTACGCTTAGGTTGAAAAAATCGGTCGATTTTTTTTTGTTCAATAAGGCTTTGTAGCGATGTTGCACAATCGGACCCTTGCAGCGCAACACGAATATGATGATTATAAGCCTGTAGTATCCTTAGGTTGAGAAAGTCGGTCGAAATTTTGTTGCGTCCAATAAAGCTTTGCAGCGATTATGCGGAATCGGAAATGTTCCGCACAACACGAATATCATGATTATAAGCCCGTAGTACCATTAGGTTGAGAAAATCGTACGAAATTTTGTTTTCGTCCAATAACGCTTTATAGAGATGTTGCATAATCGGAAATTTGCAGCTCAACACGAATATGATGATTATAAGCCCGTAGTACGCTTAGGTTGAAAAAATCGGTTGATTTTTTTTTGTTCAATAAGGCTTTGTAGCGATGTCTCGCAATCGGAAATTTCCCGCGCAACACGAATATGATGATTATAAGCCCGTAGTACCCTTAGGTTGAAAGAATTGGTTAAATTTTTTTTTCGTTTAATAAGGCTTTGTAGCGATGTTGCACAATCGGACACTTGCAGCGCAACACGAATATGATGATTATAAGCCCGTAGTATCCTTAGGTTGAAAACATTGGTTAAATTTGTTTTTCGTTTAGTAAGGCTTTGTAGCGATTTTGCGCAATCGGAAATTTTCCGCACAACACGAATATCATGATTATAAGCCCGTAGTATCCTTAGATTGAGGAAATTGTTTAAATTTTTTTTTCATTCAATACGGCTTTGTAGCGATGTTGGACAATCGGGCACTTGCAGCGCAACGCGAATATGATGATTATAACCCCGTAGTACCCTTAGGTTGACAAAATCGGTCGAAATTTTGTTTTCGTCCAACAACGCTTTACAGCGATGTTGCACAATCGGAAATTCGCAGCGCAACACGAATATGATGATTATAAGCCTGTAGTATCCTTAGGTTGAGAAGGTCGGTCGAAATTTTGTTTGCGTCCGATAACGCTTTATAGCGATGTTGCACAATCGGAAATTCGCAGCGCAACACGAATATCATGATTATAAGCATGTAGTATCCTTAGGTTGAGAAAGTCGGTCGAAATTTTTTTGCGTCCAATAAGGCTTTGCAGCGATTATGCGAAATCGGAAATGTTCCGCACAACACGAATATGATGATTATAAGCCCTTAGGTTGAGAAAATCGGTCGAAAATTTGTTTTCGTCCAAAAACGCTTTATAGCGATGTTGCACGATCGGAAATTTGCAGCGCAACACGAATATGATGATTATAAGCCCGTAGTACGCTTAGGTTGAAAAAATCGGTCGATTTTTTTTTGTTCAATAAGGCTTTGTAGCGATGTTGCACAATCGGACCCTTGCAGCGCAACACGAATATGATGATTATAAGCCTGTAGTATCCTTAGGTTGAGAAAGTCGGTCGAAATTTTGTTGCGTCCAATAACGCTTTGCAGCGATTATGCGGAATCGGAAATGTTCCGCACAACACGAATATCATGATTATAAGCCCGTAGTACCATTAGGTTGAGAAAATCGTACGAAATTTTGTTTTCGTCCAATAACGCTTTATAGAGATGTTGCATAATCGGAAATTTGCAGCTCAACACGAATATGATGATTATAAGCCCGTAGTACGCTTAGGTTGAAAAAATCGGTTGATTTTTTTTTGTTCAATAAGGCTTTGTAGCGATGTCTCGCAATCGGAAATTTCCCGCGCAACACGAATATGATGATTATAAGCCCGTAGTACCCTTAGGTTGAAAGAATTGGTTAAATTTTTTTTTCGTTTAATAAGGCTTTGTAGCGATGTTGCACAATCGGACACTTGCAGCGCAACACGAATATGATGATTATAAGCCCGTAGTATCCTTAGGTTGAAAACATTGGTTAAATTTGTTTTTCGTTTAGTAAGGCTTTGTAGCGATTTTGCGCAATCGGAAATTTTCCGCACAACACGAATATCATGATTATAAGCCCGTAGTATCCTTAGATTGAGGAAATTGGTTAAATTTTTTTTTCATTCAATACGGCTTTGTAGCGATGTTGGACAATCGGGCACTTGCAGCGCAACGCGAATATGATGATTATAACCCCGTAGTACCCTTAGGTTGACAAAATCGGTCGAAATTTTGTTTTCGTCCAACAACGCTTTACAGCGATGTTGCACAATCGGAAATTCGCAGCGCAACACGAATATGATGATTATAAGCCTGTAGTATCCTTAGGTTGAGAAGGTCGGTCGAAATTTTGTTTGCGTCCGATAACGCTTTATAGCGATGTTGCACAATCGGAAATTCGCAGCGCAACACGAATATGATGATTATAAGCATGTAGTATCCTTAGGTTGAGAAAGTCGGTCGAAATTTTTTTGCGTCCAATAAGGCTTTGCAGCGATTATGCGAAATCGGAAATGTTCCGCACAACACGAATATGATGATTATAAGCCCTTAGGTTGAGAAAATCGGTCGAAAATTTGTTTTCGTCCAAAAACGCTTTATAGCGATGTTGCACGATCGGAAATTTGCAGCGCAACAAGAATATGATGATTATAAGCCCTTAGATTGACAATATCGGTCAAATTTTTTTTTCGTTTAATAAGGCTTTGTAGCGATTTTGCGCAATCGGAAATTTTCCGCACAACACGAATATCATGATTATAAGCCCGTAGTATCCTTAGATTGAGAAAATTGGTTAAATTTTGTTTTCATTCAATACGGCTTTGTAGCGATGTTGGACAATCGGGCACTTGCAGCGCAACGCGAATATGATGATTATAAGCCCGTAGTACCCTTAGGTTGAGAAAATTGGTTAAATTTGTTTTTCATTCAGTACGGCTTTGTACCGATGTTGCACAATCGGACACTTGCAGCGCAACACGAATATGATGATTATAAGCCCGTAGTACCCTTAGGTTGAAAAAATCGGTCGAAATTTTTTTTCGTCCAATAAGGCTTTGTAGCGATGTCTCGCAATCGGAAATTTCCCGCGCAACACGAATATGATGATTATAAGCATGTAGTATCCT